>VWYH01005430.1:84124-182391 GCA_013399365.1 Pampusana beccarii | reverse complement strand
GGCTCCAGAGCTGGACGCAGGACTCCAGGTGGGGCCTCACCAGAGCAGAGCAGAGGGACAGAGTCACCTCCCTTGACCTGCTGGCCAAGTGGCTTTTGATGCAGCCCAGAATTGGTGTACTGGGCAGTGAGCGCACATTGTCGGCTCTTGTCCGATCTTTCAGGCAAATAATTACATGTCTTTTGTGAGTTTTGTTATACCATTACTCACACTCTTTTCAATACAATTAGCAACACATTACCTCCAATCACACTGCTCATCTGAGATGGAAAGTGCTTGTTTGTTCATATTCTTGGTTTTCCTGTCTCTTTGGCCAGCTTCTGATCTCTATCAGTCTTGACAGAGCTTTACCTCTCACTTTATGCCTGCACAGTTTGTTTGACTGCCTCTTGTGAAGGCCTCTTTGACTTTATCAAAGACTTGCAAGCTTAAGTAATTGCACACTAATTATTGAGCATTCCTCAATTATGCTGCATTTATTGTACATTTAATGCCCAATACAATGGCATCTTTTTCCCCAATACATTTGCATGCTGCAAGTTTAATATGTTATTTTTATATTTCCCCACTACTAGAGGTTGCAGTTTGACACCTTTTAAAAAAACGCTTCTCAAAGCCTCTTAAGGAAGTTTGAGTTGGGGTTACTTTTTCATGTTGGAAAAAGACTCTAAAAATTTATTAAGAAAAATACTGTAGTGTATCCTTGAAGTGAGAACCAACATTGCCGATTTTCATCCTGGAATATATTTCTATGGTTGACGTACAAACCTCTGGAAAAAAAATTGTTTATTATAACACTGTTGACAGAACCCTAGCTGTGTAAATGTACATGGTGAGGCAAAAGAAACATCTTAATGCGGATAACGTTTTCTAGCCCATAAACATTACAAAGAAATGCATTTTCATTGAAAATGGGATAAAGAATTATAATTTGAAACAAAGTCTGTCTGAAATCATTTCGTTTTGTCTTTAATTTGAAAAAAAATGGGTACTTCTCAGAGTAATTAATGTCTTTTCTGTTCTTGCTGTTTTTAAACCTGCATCTTTCTTGAAAGCATCCTCAGAGTCACATGTAGAGGGTTCTGATAACAAATTGCAAACACCAAAAAGACTAATTTCATTTCTGAATGGTGGGCTTGGTTCTTTGTGTGAGTGTGTGTGAAATTGCTATGCCTTTACTTTGCTGCTCTGAAATATTAGCAGATGAATCCTTGGTGCAGGCTGCCAGAAATTACAGATGAAATCTTCTAGCAGCAAGAATTTAAAGTTACAAGTTTTACACACAACTGCTAATATAATCTAAATTAAAATGTGTTGTGTGCAAGCAATACAAAGCCTGGATTCTTCCTTAATCGGGATACAAGTTGAACTAATTTCATCCACACAGTGTCTCATTCTGCTTCCTGAAGTATGCTGTTCATTTATAAAGACTTCTGATTTCTTTTCAAACAAGGTCTTTTGCCTGTTAAACTGGATAATGAAATATGACATTGTAAGAATGTTGTCAAGATTGCTGCTTTCTACGCTTTCTAAGGAAAAAATATAACCTTTTTTTTTTTTTTCCCCCAATGCTGAAAGACAGCCAAGAGCAATGCCTGTATTTTAAGCTGTTTTAGAGGTACAGAGATGCAAGTGTTCTTGGAGAGATTCCTTCTTCCTCCTAGAAACACTTCTCATCTTTTTAGTCCCTTTTTTGGTGAAGAACGTGATGAGAGGTTTTTGTTTGTTAGGAAATAGGAGCTGTGTCATAATAAACTCCTTGACAAGAGCTTTATAAAAATGTTCTGAGATTTTTTTTTTTTTTTTTTTTTTTATTTTTTTTATAAGTGGTTTATAAAAATGTTTTGTGATTTTTTTTTTTTTTTTCCCAATTGGTTTGGAAGTTTCTTTTTTACTCACCTTATTTTCACTTCTTCTCTTGAAGGCTTCAGGCGATGCCGTGATTGGGCTGGCTAATGGCTGGCCAGAGAGCCCCAGCTGTTCGATATTTGGCACAGTGTCCTCCACATGCTCAGCGTTGCTTTATTATTAGTTGAGACATGTGTTTCCCCATGCTGTGAGAGACAGGAGAGATGGAAGGAGTCACTGGGGGCCCAAAGCATTAACCCAGTTCTGTGCACTGCCCTGCACGGTTCCCAGAGTAACTTAAAAGAACCTCAGGACAATTTGAACCCATCCCAGGTGGCTGCCCCTGGGCTATTTGCCAAAATCAAGGATTATTAGTCCGCACCGTTCCATTGATAATGGCTCCGGTACTGAGGCCCCAGGGAGGGAGGCTTGCAGAGCAGCTGGCTACTCTGGCATCTCTAGCTGCTGCTGACCTTCTTTGTACTAGAGATATACCCAGATGGTAGAAAGAAGGGTTTTCTGCTCTGTGGGAGATGCAAAAACAGTGAAGAGGAGCTGAAAAAGCTAGTCATAAGGTTATAATTATTGTACTTGTGCTGGAAAACCTTACAGTTGTGACCCAGATGTCAGAGGATGCAGAAATGTCTGTCTAAGTCTGCTGAAACACTGAAATAACAGCTTTCAGACATACGGACTACCCTTATTTACCTTAGCATTACAAACACTCTCCTGACGCTGTTTCAATAGCAAGCCTTTTTTAAGTTGGTCAATGGAATAATTACTGTGCTCAAACAACATGTTGAAGAAGGAGAATTGGTTTATTATTATGAAGTTAGGGGTATCCCATTTGGGATTTCTCTACCAGCCATAAAGAGTACTCCAGTTACCACCATTGCCCAGCAATTTGACCATTGAGTCTGGCTGCCTAAAACAGGTGCTTCAGAGAGCTAAGAGGGCCCTTGTAGAATCAGGATCTAAATCTGTCGGAGTCATAGATAGAAAGGGAAGTAAACATCATCTTTAGTTGCAGTGAATGCATCAGGATATTTTAAAACCCTGTAAATTTTGAGAAAGGGAGTGGTAGTTAAAGGAAGCCTTAGGTAATGAAGAGATGTTTCAAAAACTACCATTCTAAATACTTCTAGCTCAAGCAAAGTATTACATTCATGATCTTACCAGCTGCAAGTCAAGCCAATGCTAACATGTAGAAGTTTAAAACTCATAACTGTTTAATCTTTATTTAATCTGTTTGAGATTGAGAACACAGGTCAAATCACAGGTGTAACAATGGAAAGATTAAAAAGAATCTCCTGTTTCATAAGCAACATAATCTGTTCTTCTCCAGCACACTTTTTTACCCTCCCTTCTGGAAGGTGTCTAGCCAAAACCTGAGAGAGTTGCAGGTTATCCAAAGCTGAAGAAAAGGTGGTTGCCCGAGCCACAGTGCTCAGTCAGATCCTCAGTTCCATGGTGGGGATTTGCCATTTTTCCTCTTCTGAATGTAGAGGGAATCATACACTGGATGGTAGTTTCCCTGCACTTTGTTTATATGGCTTTCATCCCATACTTCTCCATACAAAATGCCTGTTATTTAGGTTGCTTATGTCTGGTATTATGTGCTTTGTCATCTATATCTATGTGCAATCTCTCTAGCCACCAGAGCTCATTCTTTTCATCCCTGTGTGTCTACCGACTCATCAGGCCATACCTGGCTGAGACACCTGTGAACTCACAAATCCTTCTGTTTTGTATGGAGATAGACTGCCCATGACCTGAGCCTGCCGTTAGCAAAGATACCTGCTTCTTTTAAGCAGCTTCATGGTTTCTCATGGACCTGAAGAGCCACAGTAACACTGTGTATTTGCAAGGAGAGCTAAGGACACAGGAATGTTTTTGGTTTGCTGAGGTGCTAGATGGATTTAAAGCCAAAATCTAACAAAATAGCTTCATCATAATGCATTGGAGTTTAATTAAGACAGCTCTTTTATAGACACTGAGGAGCATTACTTCCTGCTATCAACTCTGGCTTCTGTTTTATGTTGCATAGTATTTCTCAAGATAGGATTCTTGGTTAATTATTAAGTAATAAACAGTTTATTAATTCAACAAGTACCACTTTATTACTTACTCAACAGTTAGTTAATCAAATTCAAGTCCAACAGGTATTTGCCCATGCACAGAGCATTCAGATATTGTCTTACAAGTTACTGCCATAAACTCTATGGAGGTCAAACAGTTCTAGTAGAGGATAATACAAGACATCAAGATCTCTTACTGCATTAATTTATAGCCAGCAAATCTTTACTATGTTTAGTATACTTACCCTCCTTCCAGTACTCTTTGAGTTAAAGATAAAGTGGTTTTAGGAATTTGGACCCTACTATTTAAATGATTGAACATGAAAGAAACTAGGAAAATAGTACCAGGAACAATCATGTAACATTATAGTTTAAGCCTGTTTGCTCATGCTTTTATAGGAGAAGCATGCACACAGAATAACTTGGTTTAAAGTCTGAAATATCGTCACTAAAGATTTTCCAGCTGATTTCACAGGACAACTTTCTGTCATCTCTAGTAATGACACCAAGAGAAATACATCCCATGCGATAAAGCTCATTGGTCATTTCATCCAAAACTAAACCTGAAGGAGACACAGAACTTCCTCTGGCTTAGGAAACCCCTGAGCTGCAGAGTGTTGGAGATCGGGAGAACATTATATTGAGGTTTTTTTTCAGGATTCTCCTGTTCTGGTACTAAACAAAAGGCAGGTTTTGGGGCTAGAGGGCTAGAAGGATCCTTCAGTTTGACAGAACCCAGTTTTTCTTGTGTTCATGCAAGAACTTGCTCACGCAGGTGATTACGCCTTTCCGGATTGTGCAGCTTTTTTCTGGTTGCAGCAAGGCTGTTGTTACTCCTGTGACCCTGGAAAGGCAAGGAGAGAGTTTTTATGCATTCCACAGATTCAAGGATCCACATAGTAAAGCCAGTTAAACAACCAGAACTTCTTTCATGATTCATGAGAAAATGAGTCTCTTTTGTTTTCATTCGGGAAATGTCCACTGGAATGTCTGAATTTCATTTCCCCCTCTGCTTCTCTGAGGTCACATTCGTATCCAGAAGATGGTATTTTACCATCTTTTACACATTGGAGGCTTTCTATGTTTCATCCATTACAAGAGTTATATTTCACTATTAGCCTAGTTTGGGAATTGAAATATTTTCCTATTTCTCCAACTTCTTTTCAGTATTCATTTACATCTACTTAGGTCCTTATATCTTCCAATAACCTTTTCATGCCATTCAAATGACTCTCGAATTTCTGGAATACAGCACTTTCCTAGACAGCTAGCAAAAAAAATCTGTTAACAGTTCCTAGGCCGTATAATCATACTTTATTTATTTATTTTCTCATCTTCTCTAGCTTTGAGGTGGAAGGCGATCTCATTTTGAAAGAACAGAGTAAAGTTTTGCTTTCGGAAGAGGTTCATTGGGCAAACAGACTGAACAGCTTCCAACTGAAGGTTCTCAAAGGGGCTACTTCGTTTGGCTAATGCTAGCCTTAATGAATCACCCTCCATGATGTGGCCAAAACTGCAGAAATGGAATGGAAAAAGTACAAAAGTGGAAAGGGTTATCCCAAGCAGGGTACACTGAGCGCACAAAGACATTTTAAAGTCAGGAAATACAGCCACACACATTTTTTATGTTGCATAAGCAATATATGACATTGCATCTTGCATATTGGCCAGTCCTACATTTTCACAAACCAACTTTGGAACTGTTAAGTGGGGATCAGGTGGCAGCATGCAGAATTTGCAATTTTGTAATTTTCTTCACAATGAACTTGTGACTGACCCCATATGAGGAAGTGATTTATTGATGAGGAGGTGGTAGAAGCCCATTGCTCCTGCTGTGTGGAGCAGATCCTAAGCAGCAGGGACTTTGGGGAAGTCAGCACTCTGAATGTCGTGAGGTGCTATAAACTCATGAATCCTTCAAAATTCTGGCACTGCTCGAAACAGCCTGTGGATAGAGAATGGGCCCATGGCACAAAGCTTCTAGATGATACTGTTGTCTGTTCATCTTTCCCTCTCCTTCGCCTCCTTCCTTGCATATCTTTTGATTTTTCTCTTTGCCTTCTTCTTTCTTCCCTATTTTCCTGCTTCACTTTTTTTCCCTCTTCTGTTTTCACCTCCACAAGTTTCCACTGCAATGGCAATTGGGTTTTACACATGGAAGAGCAGCTGATTGTGGATGGAGACTAAGATTAGTCAATTTTTTTCTGACTCTAGCTTCTTACACGTGCAACTGTCAGCCATGAAAAACTGACAGACCGTCATCAGATTCCCTCAACATCAAGTCCTGAGTTTTCCAGCTCATTCTCAGGCTTGCCTGTCAGGTACTTCTTTGCAGAGCTCTTCTAAGGGGAAACTAAATAGATTCAGCATGGGCAGGTAGCATTCAAGACCCCTTTGAAGTCAAAATGGCACTGATGGCTGTCCATGTGCAGAAAGATTAATAGAAATAACATTATAGTGACATTGTAGATTTCTTTACGCAACAGCACTGAAGTTGCATTTGAGCAGGAGAGTGGCATCTATTGTGGTAACACTTTGTTATAGTATTATTATTTGCTATTCTCTCCTATTATTTGCATTGCATTAGAAGCCCTAAACAAGATTGGGGTCCTGTTGTGCCAAGTGCTGCAGCAATAATGGATGAACCAGGAGTGATTCACCCTGTGATTTGCTTGTAAAAAGAGAAGGTGGTTTTCTTTAATTTAGTCTTTGTCATGTATATTGCTCCAAATATAGTGCTTGTCGTGTGATTTTGTGGGCAGGGATCAAGAGGAGGCCGGATTTGCTTTTAGTGTTTTCAGCTACAGCACAGCCAGCTCTGAGGAACAGCATCTAGAGTTTTGGGATTGTCTGCTGTAAACTACTCCTCTGTGCAGACACAGTGCTTTCTTCAAAACAGCAAAAGTACAATAATACAGCCCTAAAGCTTTGTCAGTGATATATGTCTCATAGAAGTAATTTTCAAGTGGCAAGTGTTTTGATGATGCTACAAGGACTTTGTTTATGGAGTGGGTCTGGCAGACACTCTAGAGTTCATATAAATTATTACTTCGTTGATTATTAATGAGAAACATTCATCTAGATTCCTCCTCAGCCCCCATTTTTTTGCCAAAATTCTCTTAGAGACTTGTTTTTGCAACAGTCCAGGCTCTGTTTCACAGAATATAGCTCTTGCTGAATAGTGTTAAGACAGATTCCCTGGCCAGCTGTGAAAGCTGGAGGTCAAGGAGGTGATTTCCTGCCTCTCCTCTGTTCAGTCCTTTCCACTCCAAACATACACATGTACATGCAAACACATACACAGACACACACCTTGATGCTGTGTGCCTCACTCCTGTTCCTGCAGGAGCCCCATGCCCACATGCAACACTTATTTAAGGGCATCTGCCCATGTCCTTAATATCCACTTCTTCAAAAATTCAGGGCTAGATGAGCACCTACAAAGATGTCTCTGCCCTTGCAGTTACCTTCTCAGGATTTTTAAAGGGGCCACAATCAGAGGTTCTATAACCATATTCCTTTGTAGCAGCTCTGCAGAGACAAAGATCACATGCCAAACAGATGGCAAAGTATAAAAGCAGAAATAAAATCTGTAATCTTGTAGATAAGGTGAATAAGGAACAGCTATTCACAGTTTCTCAGGATGGAGGAACTAGGAGGTGTGCCTGGCTCTGCCAGATACCTTGTTTTAGCAAAGCAAAGGAAGGACATTTCTCCATTCTGTTACTACCTTAATACTAGCACACTGTGAAAGCCAGAGGTGTAAACAGCTTCCAACAGATTCAAAATGTAAACAGTGGGATTTAGTGAAAAGGTATAAATCAAGTCATGTGTCATAGGTGCCTGCTAGAAAGGATTGTTCAGTTGTGATCTCTACCGCTGTCAATAAGTAAGCACTCAATGTATATGAGCTAAAAATAGTTTGCTCTTTATCTGCCTATTTCTTATTCTGATTCCCTGGCATCTGCCACTGGCCACAGTCAGGTGGTCCTTGCTCTGAGGCAGGATGATGGAAGAATCCATCCCATGGATGGTGGATTCATCCCCCATTTGGAAGAGCTGTCAGACTTTTTTCACCCTGCCTTTGTTTATTTGAATGTGTCTGGAAGTTTACCAGACAATCCAGCATCTATTTTAGAAGCAGACAAGTCTGGATGGTAAATGACATCTAAACTGGACACAGAAAGGTGCTGGAAGATGCCGGTGGCTGCCACGCTGCTGTGTTCCAAAGGGGCTGATAGCGGTGCTTCGCAACCAGGCTACTCCAGCTAGATCAACACCAAATTCAATTGGTACATCTCCTAGGAACATCAGTGGTCAGTGCCCTATTGCCGCTCCCATTTCTGTCTTTTGTTTTTCCATTGAGGAAGACTTGTTACATTGTCAGAAGCCCTACAGTACTGACGAAATAAGTAACTTCCACCAAAAACTTCCTGAAACCCAGAAGATGGTAATATTCGAATGAAAAGGGAAAACAATGATCCAATCTTGATCTTTAGGTTGCAGCTGGATATTTATTCTTAATTGCTGATACAGAAAAAAGGACACCGACATGAGGATAAAGATACTGGCAGACTGTGGAGTTTTGAGGGAGAACTTTAGACAAAAAAGGAAAAAGTTTTTAGAATAGCGATCTTATTCTGATAAGGGTCTTTCTTGATTTCAGAGAAAAAACGCTATTCTTTCTTTGCTATTGCCAAGTAATACATATACACATATATATATATGTATATATATATTTGTTCCAAGGGAGGCAGGCGCTGTATTAGATTTGCCCTTTTTCAGGAAAACTTAAATCTCAATTTGTAGAAATCAACTCTGTGTTCAGACTCAGAATACTCAGCAATGGTGTTTCTGAAGTACAAAATCAAATCTCTAGTCTCCAGAAACTTTTATTTTCCTTTTCTCACAAAAACCAAAGTTTAACGAGCATCTTAGTACATTTATTACCAGCTGCTGCCTGGACTGCCCTATTCCTTGCAGTGCGTGTTGGCAGGCAACACCATTCCTGCAACCAGATATTTTTTAATAGACTTTTTTCTTAGGTATAAAATTATCACTCCCAGTTCATGGGGACCCTTTTAGTGTTTTTTTTGTTTTGGTTAGCTATTTTGCTCTCAGATCATTGTTTTCACCACTCACCACCGTTCTGTGTATTCAACCAGCAGGTCCGACAATGTCCATGGTGGAAACCTTCCATGCATGCAAGTAGGGGCACACAAACAAATCCATGTTTGCACACGGGGTCTTCTTATGCACCCAACAGAAATACAACTTGGCAGCTCTCATAAAACACCACAGAAACAATTGGCAGTTGCAGAAAAAGAAAATGACACGTCCAAGGGCTAATACTGAAAATCGTATAGGGGATTATACCCTTAAAAAGCAATATGAGCAGATATATAACTTGTGGTAAAGGCTAGTGGAAATGTGGTGGTAGCTTAATAATAGTGATGGAGTGCAATCCCCACAAGCACAGTTGGCAGGAGTATGCAGCCATGTTATTTGGGCAGAGCAATAACGTGACAAAAACAGACGGTGATTCAGACAGCAAGCGTTGCCAAAGTAGGAAAGAAGGATGCTTCTCCAAGGTTGTGTGGCTATTTTTATGGGTGACAAAGTTGGTCCTGCACTCCCAAAATGGAGACTAATAAACCTAATTGTTTTAGACTTTGTACTGTGCTAGAATAGTTATCCTTAAAGGGATTTTATTGTTCTTCTGTTTTTCCAGACCCAAAGATTTCATGTGAAACACTTTGTTCTTCCTATATTATACTTCAAAGAAAAGGGAGCTTTAAAAACTACTTCCAGTGTTCAAGAAGATTTTTCTTCTTGCATCTTTGACTGCTAGTTCCAGATATTTGTTCTTCCTAGGTTTTCATTGTTCTCTACCATGCCAATTTCTTATTAGATGAAACAAGAATTAAGTCATTTTGCCAAATATAAGCAGAACATGGACTTGAAAATATTGACATTCAATGCTTTTACTTTCTTGTACAAATGTATGAATATTCAAACCTTATATACAGTATCCACAGGGAGTCAGATTTTAACAACATACTTTTCCAATCTTGAAGTTCTTTATCACCTCTAATTACTTCCGATTTGAATGATTTAGTTTACTAATTATTTACTAACATTTTTCAAATGTAAATTTTCCCCTTTCTGCAAAGTGGATATTTATAATTTCAAGAGATCATAAACCCTTGTCTGGCTGCATAAATGTATGTATAGAACCATTTAAAAATAGTGCTGTGATCATTGAAGCATAAAATATCACTTGTTCACCTCTTCAGATGTGTAGTATAGACATTTAATGTATTTCTGTGTTTAATGTAGCATAGTCATGCCTACAGTATCTTAATAAGCGTATGTCCAAATGGATCTGTTAAAAAAACATGCGTGGGCAGGGTTGATTCCCGTTTTTTGTAATCCTGTATAACTCTATCATTATCTTTGATTCTGAATACCAACAAACTTACTAGTAAGTTCAACCGAAGTTGTCTCCAGCTCTAACTCTGGTGTTCTCCTGGTCCTGCTCCAAACAGGCATTATGCCAGGACTTGGGGCAGACTGCAGTGGTGGTGATGATGGATGATTGTCCCCTATCCCTAGACAAGAGCGGTACATCCAGCTTCTATTATTGCACCACTCAGTAGCATTAATATAGTTAAACTTGGGATTTTGCTGGATCCTATACGGCAAATTTATTAACTTTCCTTTCCAGTGACTTTATCAGTTCGTTTTTCTCTGCATCTCGGAGTCCAGACCAGTATTTCCTTTGGACATCCCATCTGTGGGCTCTCTTCATGATTTGTCAGCAGTATGCAGGTCGCATGCATCAGTTTCTCTGTAGATAGAAGCACCATCAATCTCTTCAGGGGTCTGGACAAGATCTTCATTGTTCAGAAATCCAGCTGAATTTTCCATCATTGCAATGCACAGTAATAGTTTTTAGTATTCAGAAAATTATTTTCATTTCCAGGATGTTCTACAAATGATACCTGTGCATCCTCTCGGTGCTCATGTGGTGTATGAAAGCATCTCATTCTCAATTTAACACACTGAGAAACTGAAGCAACTTATTCAAGAGGACAGAGCAAGCAAATCTGCGTCTGGTTTAAAGCTGTTCATGTCTGCAATAATCTTGCTATTGACCTTAGCAGGTTTGGATTAGTGCCTGGGAGATATAGAATTAAATTTCAAGAGTTATTGACTGAGTCCTCTTCAATATACCTCAGTACAGTCACCTTCTGGAGGCACAGAGTCCCAGCACACCTAGAAGGACATTTTGGGAGTGTTAGCCCCAAGCACTCTGCTCCTGCTCTTTTAGATTGATTCCAGTTGTAAAAGAAACTGATGACAAAGCCATGTACTTATTTAACACAGGCAAAGTTACTTACAAAGTCACATTTCCTTGGATGTGGCAAGAACTAGTGGCAAAGAATTTTCTTCCACTTTAATTGCAAACCTGCTTTGACATGCAACCTAAAAACTCACCCTCCCAGTTCTCTTGCAAAACCATGTTCACAATGTTTGTGGACATGAGTTTCCTTGTTGCCGTGTCCCTTAGCTTTGTTTCTCTCTGTATCTGCACCGCTGCTAAAGGAATATTTGGAAAACTGTACCTTATTGAAATCTACCATCTTTGCTTTAGGTGAGACCACGTATCTCTGGTTTGAGCAGAGTTTGCTGATGTTTCAGTTTGCTACTTCTGTAGAGAAGCTGGAATGTATCTAGTGGTTGTTTCAAAGAAAGAAGAGCAATGGTTAAAAGCAGCTTGTGGTAGCAGTCACCAAATGATGTTGTTTTTCGTTGGTGGTCTCATAGGACCTGAAATATGCATACACGACAGGGAAAACTTGGCTTTTGGTCCATCTTCTTATACTGGTCCATCCTTACCACAGAATGCTGTGGGTCTACTACGGATATGGGATTTCATATGAAATTTCATATCTGTCTGGGACTGTAGCTGATCCTACATTTGTTCAGAGGAGTGGACAAGATGCCTCCCTCGGCATCTTTCCGCTCCCGGTCTTCTCTGATCTTAGGAGAGGACCGGTATGACACCAGGCTTTGAGCGCTGTTGTGTTGCTCCGCTTCATGTCCCATGGAGCTCTGTGGGCTGCTTTAGCAACGAGTAGCGATGATGGACTTCCACCCACAGCAGGAGCGTGCTGCACAGGGTGGCCTGCTGTGACTGTCAGAAGTCTGATGTTAAAAATGAGATCAAGCAAATTAGCATAGCCTAAGGACTTCTTTGAATTATATGCTGCCCTTTCACCTCTGACTTCATCTCCCAGCATTCACTATCCGTGTATACTTAATACAGCCACCGCTGCATCCTGTGGAATAAATGGCAGGCTTAAAGTTTCAAAGATTAATCTGAAAAGCAATGCATATACATTGGTATTGAAAAAAAAAAAAGCATCACACCCAGAGCAAATCCTTTTTCACAAGCCCACTTATTAAAAAAAAAAAAGTAATGTAATATCATGAGTTTTCATTAATACTAGTCTTCAATAGGCCTAAAGCAAATCCCTGCCTGCTGTGCACTTGCTACGCTTGTTGTACAGAGCTGCCAGAAAGTGATGGAGGCTCAGTCGGTGTGCAGAGAGCAGGGAGCGTGCGGCCGAGGCAGACATGAGCTCTGTTGGAGTAGAGGTTCTCAATCCTCAGTTGTCTTTCCAAGAGAAGATGATTATGGATGTTTTACAGGAATCATGATGCTAATTTTCATCCCCCACAGAGTGCCTAACACCTGTAAAGTGCTATGGAAATGTGAGCTAATCCTCACCAGTAAGTGAGTATTATTGTACCTGTTTTTCAGATGCAGAAATTAAGATACAGAAAGGTCAGTGGCTGACCCGGGGTCACTTCTCAGCAGCAGATTTAGGATGAAGAAACAGGCCTCTCTGGTTACATTCTGTTGACCGTGCTGCCTTGTAGCAAATGTAGCTCGAATTTCCTAAATATACATAGAAACCAAAAATCATAGACAAGGAGTTGTTTGCCCTTTGCTTCTTCAAAACAAGCAAGCTCCCGAGCTACCAAATCCTATGTTTACAAGTATCATAAAATACTTTCCAGTTGCTAGCCAGAAAGCTCAGCAGAAAACCTGTAGAACACCAAAGTAAGTCTCTTCTTCTAAATAATTGATGATGCCAAATAGCAGCAGTGTAATGCCAGCAAAGAGATCCGTCTCTCAAAATATTTTATTCATTATGCCGCAAGAAACCCAAAGCCTTGTTTTTAACGAAAGCAAATTTCAGAAGTTGGCTCTCAGTTCGTCTGAAACATCTGCTTATTACAATTCTTGGTGTTACAGAACTGGTGCTCCCCAGTAAATCTTTCGGCTTTCAATAATACGTATAGAAGTCTTGGCAAAGAGATCAGGAAGGAAGAAAGACTAATGTTTGCCAAATATGTATTTTACTTTATGGGGCTATGGTGGTATATTTTAATAATACATGTGTTGAAGGGAGTCTACTAATCCAATTAAATAACAGGAAAAGTAGAAATTAATTCCAAGGTTCAAAAAGACCTCGTTCTATGCAGCTGAGATTATATATTCCAGGGTAAAATGGTTAGAAGTCTTGGCTAACTACACTTCTATAAAACAGCCAGAAATGGATCTTTCTCTGTAGTGTTCGTAAATCAAGATCACTTATGTGAGAAGGCTATGTTGTGATAAATCTGTCTGACAATTAGATGGAGAGGGCATATCGATATGAAATGATAGTCTTCACACACTCTGGTCAGAAGGCAATGTAAACATCACAGTAGTATTATGAAACAGAAAATTGCATTCCAGATAATAATGGATATTCACAGTGCATGATTTTACACTTTAATGTGCTATGTTTTACTCAATCCTGTTAATATTTTAAATTATGTAACATTCTCTTCTTTATGCATAGATTTTTTTTTTCCACTGAAAATCCACCTCCCCCTCCCTTCCTATTGCTCTGCCTTTTCCACATTTTCATTTTTCTTTTTCCTTCTTTTCTTAAAAGAGATAATTGGAGGGAAAAAAAAAAAAAAAAGCCTAAAGCGAAACTGTCTGTGGAAGAAAATAGTAACAAGTAGTTTCAAGATTTATAAGACAGAATTTTATGTTATATATTTACAGACTCGATCTGTGTACCAGGCTTTGATCCAAGCCTTAGCATGATGACTGGAATCACTCCGATTAACCCAATGATACCAGGCATGGGGTTAGTGCCACCACCACCACCAACAGATGTGCCTGTAGTCAAAGAAATAATTCACTGCAAAAGCTGCACGCTCTTCCCTCCAAACCCAAGTAAGTGGATATGATGAAAAAATGTTTTTTTCCTAAATACACTGCATTAAATATTTTTTATCTAATAAAAATAAAGTTTTTTAAGCAAAGTGTAGGCAGGTAGGTTGACAGTTGGACCTGATGATCTTATAGATCTTTTCCAACCTAAATGATTCTATGATTCTGTGATTCTATGCTGTTTCCTCCTAAGGTCTATTCTGTGTGTAAAGCATGGTATATCAGAGCATGCTTATTCATCTCTGTAAGGTCATGTAAAACAACCAACAAAACTTGTACAAAAAAGAAAAATAATTACTTAAACAAAGCTAACAGAGCCTACACTTCTCATAGTAGAAATACACTTCTAGTAGTAGAAATACACTTCTCATAGTAGAAATCTGTCTTTCCTTTAGATTAGAATGCCACAATAATAATACAGAATATACAGAAATACTAGGACCAGTATTATTCAGTATGTTAACCAATGACTTGGATGAGGGAATAGAGTGCACTGTCAGCAGGTTTGCTGATGACACCAAGCTGAGAGGAGTGGCTGACACGCCAAAGGGCTGTGCTGCCATCCGGAGAGACCTGGACAGGCTGGAGAGTTGGTCGGGGAAAAATTTAATGAAATATAACAAGGGAAAGCGTAGAATCTTGCGTCTGGGCAAGAACAACCCCAGGTTCCAGCATAGGTTGGGGCACGACCTGTTAGAGAGCAGTGTAGGGGAAAGGGACCTGGGGTCCTGGTGGACAGCAGGATGCCCATGAGCCAGCACTGTGCCCTGGTGGCCAGGAAGGCCANCCTCATTAATGTTTATAAATATGTAAAGGGTGAGTGTCACGAGAATGGAGCCAGACTCTTCCTGGTGACAACGAATGGTAAGACAAGGGGTAATGGATGCAAACTGGAACACAAGAGGTTCCATTTAAACATGAGAAGAAACTTCTTCTCAGTGAGGGTGCCAGAGCACTGGAACAGGCTGCCCAGGGAGGTTGTGGAGTCTCCTTCTCTGGAGACATTCAAAACCCGCCTGGATGCCTTCCTGTGTAACCTCATTGGGGTGTTCCTACTGCAGCAGGGGGATTGGACTAGATAATCTTTTGGGGTCCCTTCCAATCCCTAACATTCTGTGATTCTGTGATTCTGTGATATGGTGCTGTTCATCTCTGTGCTCCCCTTCAGGTACCTGCAGTTAGATGGGACCAATCTGGGCTCATGTCCCTGAACATAGCACCTTGCGCCAAAACGCTGACTAACTGGTCCCTCCTTGCGGGAGATGGAAGAGGGACTATGTCCCCCCTCATAACATTTTTTGGTGGGCAGCATGACAGATGAGTTCCTTCTGTTTGAGATCAGGAACCAGGCTTCCTTCTGCCCTTTCTGCGACATTGTGCAAATGGAATACTCTTCTCTCTGAGCCACCAGCTCAGGCACAAACCCTGATTTTGTGTTTGTTAGCCCCAGGAGTTTAGTTTCAGAGCCCTCAGACCAGTGGCTTTCACTATCACTCTGATGACGAAAGAGAAAATTAAGAAAAAAGTCTGGTGCTCTGGATTTGCAGCATACCCAGATCATGGTTTAATCAAACTGGCTGTGTGTGAGAATACATATATATATATGTATATTTTAAGGTCATAACCCCATTTACTGTGTTAAAGGGCCAAAAAACTGTTGTATGAATCATATTCCTTCTTAGATAACTACTTTTAAAGGAATGCTCTAGTAATCTACATATAAACTAGGTGAAGTGTTATGACAGTGTATTTTTATACAGCCTTCAAAAATTTAACAGTTTTCATGATTTAAGTGTGTATATATTATGTGTGTGTATATATATATATAAAAAAATAACATTTCTAGCCACTCCACTTCATGAGCACTTGTAAACAGCGAGGTTAGCCTTCCCTTGTGCTGGCATCTGCTCCATTATCTGGCAACAAGACAAAACAGATAACCGGTAGAGCATTTTCATCATGCTGTCACCTCATTGTGTTTCCCACTTTGTTTTTCTGTTTGCTGCGCTCTTGTACTCTGAGACAGAAACTAAATTATGCTAAGACCAGGGAAAGGTGTCCATCCAGCCCAAGTGCCTGGGGTGTACGCAGCATGGGCTGGCTTGCAGAGGGCCCACACACTTGGCGAGTGTGGCGAGTGATGGGTATGAGCCAGAGATTATTAAGTTCAGTGCTTGAGATCTGCACTCGGGATCAAACCAGTTGCAGAAGCTCCCTTGCTTTGCAACAGATTATTTTCTATTTTTTAGCGTAGCGAAAAGAAAGAACCTTTTAGACTTTACCATTTGTCCTGGAAAACAACCCACTGGGGCAGGAATTAATCTCTGAAATGCCACCTAGAACTTGAAAAGGTTTAGATTCAAGTAATCGCTTTTGGACAATCTCTGCAATGTTCAATTATTTTGCTTCTCCTTTTCTCCCGCCTCCATACTATGTCAAATAACTGTTGCTGCCCAGAACTGATTAGGGAAATGAATAGAAGCAATGGATCAAAAGACAAATTTTGTATTCCAATGTGATTTCTGTTTTGACTTAGATCTTCCACCACCTTCGACAAGAGAGAGACCTCCTGGGTGTAAAACAGTGTTTGTTGGAGGATTACCAGAAAATGCAACGGAGGAAATTATTCAGGAAGTCTTTGAGCAGTGTGGAGATATAACAGCAATTCGGAAAAGCAAGAAGAATTTTTGTCACATTCGTTTTGCAGAGGAGTTCATGGTTGATAAAGCCATTTACCTTTCTGGTACTTCACATTCTTTAATGGATTTTCCTTGCTTCTCATTTGTATTTTGTGATGCTAATGTTCGCTTATTTTCTTAGCTTTTATCTCAGCAAGTCTTTCTTGAGCTCAGTGGCTGTAGCTTGGAGTGGCAAGGGGCAATTCTGTATTTCTCTGTATCTGCCAAGACTTGTGCGTCGTTTTGTGTGTTGCTTACCCTGGAGCAATTTCCTGCCATCCCACAACAATGCAACAGATCCTAAAATTCAGTACAGAACAATCTTATTTTCGATTTACACAGGTTTATATAGTTTTGCTCACAGGTTGTAGAAAGAGAAGGGCACTAGGCCAGGAATGCTGCTGTTTTCCAGTGCCAATTTCTCTGATAGGCTGGCAATTTCATTGGCATATTTTTATAGATTTGCAGTGCAGCCTGAATAAAGTCTGCCTTTATGCGTGCACGTATTCAGCTACCGCATGGGTTGGATTCCGAGCCCCATCTGTAGACTACGTCTGTTGCCTGCCAGGACAACGAGGGCCAGAGAAACTCAGGTGTAAAATTTCAGAATCTCTTTTGTTTTCCAACAAAGAAACAAACAAAACAAAACAAAACAAAACAAAACAAAGACCCTAACTCACAGGGAAAAAGAGAGAAGAAAAAATAAGAAAGAAGAAAAAAGATGAAAAGCAATCCTGCTTTTACATATCAGGCTTCAGTGACTGTCAGTGCAGCTTCCTAACTGAGCTCTTCTTCACCTTTCTGAGCTGTATCCCATCCGCTGCACGTATTTGTCTCTACAGGCTAGTTCATCTGTCTTTCTGAGTCATGGGGAGACTCACAAGTGTTGTTTTGCCCCACATGGAAGGTATTCTTAAATAAAGAAGGGCCAGGGACTGACTGCTCCTTGGCCAAGACAAGCTGACACTGACTGGCTTACAGCCACCCACCCCATGTTTTTCGTTCCTTTGTTTTACAAATGGTTTTGTGTTTGGGTTTGTGGGGCGCTTTTTCTAACTTGGCTGCTTCCTTTAAGTATCTGTTTGAAGAGCTACAGAAAACTGTGAGTTTTATGAGGTCTATACAAAGATGGCTTTGAAATATTGCTGTATTTTCAGGTTTCTTCCGGATCTTCATTCCATGCTGTTTTTTTCCTTTTTTTTCCTTTTTTCTTTTTTTTTTTTCAATTTTCACTTAATTTCTTCTTCTGTCCTCATCCTCTCTTTCTAGTTTCCATCCTTTTCATTTATTTCTTTTTCACTTATTACTTCCATAATGCTGTAGTTCATTGGGACAGATTACAGGCATCGTAGTAGTAGGAAGCAGCAGCACATTTCCCAGCTTCCAACTTCTGTCTAAGGGACCCATCTCCACAAGTAACGGAGCAGAGGGGCACACTGGATTCAGTCAGAGCTGGTATTACTGTGTATGATGAACGAAACAGCAGCAAGAAGAGCAAAGAGAAGCTCAGAAATGTACAGGCTGTCACCCTGGGCCAGAGCCAGTGTCCTTCTAGCTGAGTTTCCCACTTCTCAGCAGTTGACTGCACCCTTTTCTTCACTCCAAGCCAAGTTTTATTTTAATTTTATATGCCTTAAATCCTGGACGACCAGATTTCATGATTAGAGGTTGGAAATTCTCTGTGCTGCCGTGTGCCCTCGTTCATAAAGCACTAGAGAGTGCATTCAGGATAAGGGAAACAAGTAGAGATGGAGGTGGCAGATTCCCTTCCTCACCCTGAATTTTCTGCCAGTTTATTTCGAAGTTCCTGATCCGTCCTTCCTTCTTCCGTTTCCTCACAGTCGCACGGCTGTCTGTGCTTCCTCTTACCGTCTGTTCCACATCCTCCCTCCCCATCCATCTTTTCCTCCACACCTTTTCTGTCTTTTAAAGCATTATACTTAGTATGTCTGACCAGATCAGGGAAAAAAAAAAAAAAACAAACAAAAGAGCTGTTAGGGAGGAGGAATAAAAACAGGGGCATGCTACAGCCAAGTTTCACTCTTTTTACCACCAGCGCTGGAATCTGCGGTGGAAGAGGGAGCACTGACTATCCCCCACCACCACAGGGCAAGGAGGTCTGACACTAGGCAGGGGCACGTTTTATTCGTGCTGAGATATTGGCATTTTTTTGACCAGTCTTTATTCCATTCTCAAACAGCATGTATTCTAAAATGGTGGAGAAAAAGGATATTATTAATTTATTTTCTTTTCCATATAAGAGACAAAAGAGACGTACAAACAGAATTTGTGGTTAATATAGTGTGTGTGTGTTATATTAGGGGAAAGTCATGCCTTTGATATCTGTAATATAAAGATAAATTTGTCTGCCTAATCAGTTTTATCTGTCTACCCCATCTAATCTCATCAAACTTTGTATTTATACTGTGCTTATCATCAAAACAGTGCAAGTGATTACAAATCCAGCAAGTAGTTTAATCACTGATTTTTTTTTTCCTTTCTATTCCCAAGTAAACATGTATGAAAAG
Organism: Pampusana beccarii; assembly: GCA_013399365.1. Taxonomy (NCBI): domain Eukaryota; kingdom Metazoa; phylum Chordata; class Aves; order Columbiformes; family Columbidae; genus Pampusana; species Pampusana beccarii. The sequence continues at coordinate 162,956 of VWYH01005430.1, read as the reverse complement.
GAGACTGGGTAGAGATGGGTAGAAGACTATGACAAAAAAAGATTACTTGAGGAAGGGCAGTTTTCATTTAGCCCTGAAAGTTACATATTGATCTCCCGAGAAAAAGACTTTCTAAAATAAACATACCAGCCCATGAGAAAGTTCTTTCTCCAAACTGTATGTACTTTACTCTTGTAGCTGACAATTCAGTAGCTCCTGCATGTATTGATGACCCTGGACTTGGAAATATGAGACAAACAGGTGGCTTGAGACAGACCTCTTTATACCCCAAAAGCCTTTGTATGCAATTTTCCTGTGCTGATATTTTCCCCTGTGAGTTTCCATTTAGTACCATGCACTCGTTTTCTTTATGTTCTCGATGATCATCATCAACACTTTGATCTAGATCCCCAGTTAGAGATCAGCTATCGGCCGGTTCCCAATATAGCAACACTCAAAGGTAAGTCAAGCCATGGAGTTTTGACTAGACCTGTGATATGGAAATACTGTGTTTGATTTTTATTTAGCACCCTCATTAATTTTTCCTGTTGCTGCTCCTTTAAAGTGAGGATCTTGGCAAGTTCCCAAAGTCTTTTGCTCTGCCATTGTATACGAAACTGAAATTAAAAATTACAAGCCTGGCAGGCAGTCAGTGCTAGCTGCAGTCCTGAGCAAAGAGATGGGGAAAGGGCTCTGTGAGGGCAATTCATTGCCCACACATGAAGGGGAGGCAGGTCATTCTCTCATACATTTAAATACCCTTGAACATCAATAAGGTGAAAGGGTATTGGAAAAGAGTGAGTGTCCGAGTGACCCTGCAGCTCAGATCTGCCAACCTGAATGGTCACCTGAGGATCCCACATATGAAATAGGACCTGCCAGTTGTGCACCCCTTGCTACACAACATCTTGCTGGCTATTAACCCGTCACAGAGTCTGTTCTTCACTGGCCAGGCCATTGGTCCTGTAGTGTCTGCAAAGCCTGATTTAGGAGGGTACAAGAAGCCATGACATGGACATTTACTTTTTTTGTTAGGGGAAAGATGCCAAGCCCTGAGCAACCTGATCTGACTTTGAAGTTGGCCGTGCTCTAAGAGGGGGATTGGACTAGATGACATGCAAGGTCTTTTCAGCCCAGGTTATTCTAGATTTCCGTGCTGGTGGAAACCTCCTGGCTGGCTGGCTACCTTCAGTCTTAGGAGTTAAACAAGCAGTGAGATATTTTCAGTGTGATTCATGGGCAATTTCAAAAATCTGTTAATTCAGAGACACTTAAACTGTTTGCCTAAAGGGAACCACAAAGTTGGTGAAGGGTTTAGAGAGGAAGCTGTGTNGGAGCACTGGAACAGGCTCCCCAGGGAGGTGTCACAGCCCCAGGCCTGACAGTATTCAAGAAGAGACTGGACAATGCCCTCAGACACATGGTGTGAACTGTGGGGTTGTTCTGTGCAGGGACAGGAGTCGGACTCCACGATCCTTGTTGGTCCCTTCCAACTGAGGACATGCCATGATTCTATGATTTGTCCAGTGCTACGAAGGGTTCTGGATCTTCAACTGCAATTTATTCTATTTTTTTTCCATTATCCCCATTTACTTAAAAAATGAGGTCCACTTTAGTAAAACTCAGCTTTGCCAGTGCACATGCAACCTGTTCTTTAGCTCTTTATTCAGATTAAATGGGGCGTTGAGGTCCATGAGAGCCTTGCATCCTGCAGTACTGCATTTCTCAGCCTGTCCATGCCCAATGTGATCATCAATGGAGGCGAAAGATGGGGGAGAGGAAGAGAAATTGTGTCTTCCTGGAAAGTACAGCCCAGCTGGGTGATCTAATTTTAGGTTTACGAGACCTGGCACCTTGGCAGTGTCCTTTCACATTGCTGATAATGCCATTTTGGCACAGAGCAATCACTATTTGAGGAATGCAGCTGACGAGTCGAGCTGGGAGGGGGGTTAACATTTGTCATGATTATCAGGGTAGCTGACCCTTTTTGGCTGGCCCCTTCATGCCTACACCTCTACGGATAAAACCACATAATTACCCCCTCATTAGTTCAGGGGCCAGCTCTGAAAGGTCACTCACACTCTTTTTCTGCTGTGTCTCACTGAATATAGTGTATCTGTAATTCTTCCCTTCAACACCTTGTGACTAGAGCTACTTATATGACCACAAATAGCCTTCTGGGGGAAAAAGTTGTGTTTACTCCCCTGTGCAAGAGGAAGCAGAGCAAAATAGAAGGGCTTTAAAATAAACAATCCCCTTTTTTTCCTCTCTTGTAATACTCAGTCCTATTTCACCCCAAGCTTGTGAACCTTAGAGACCAGATTTGGTAGGTTTCATGGACATTTTCGTTACCTTCCAGCTTTGAGTCACCTCGTAAACAGTTAGCTTGAGTTTTCATCTGAGTTTGGAGTCCTTGCTGGAAAATGAAAATCATACCACTTCCTTACTGACAGGCTACTTAACTGAACTCCACAAGAAGTCTGAAAGGAAAATGTCAAATCAAAATGCACCTGGATTGTTTATTTTTTGGAAGAGTCACTACGCATATGGATATTTTATGTCTTTGAAACTATTGTCTTCTATGTGCTGTAGTACAGACAGTCCCTTGTATTCATACAGCAGGATGTTTCTACAGTAGTAAAACAAACAGATAGATACCTAGATACGCTTTTTTTGCAAAGATGCTCCTAATTGACTACACAAGTTTAGCTTTGCTGTCCCTGGAGAGAGTTCAAAACTGAATTTTAACTGTGGTGATGAGGTACTGAAGCTCTTCAAACCACAGGCAAACCACAAAACTGAAAGGTAGGTTCTCTAGACTTGCTGTCAAAACCAGCAAACACCATTTCTCCCGCCATTTCGAACAGAAGTTTCCTGTCCCTGGAGTTCTTACACAATGATTGCAGCAGTGTGTGTTTCTGAAGAGCTTTCTATATGCCAGCTCAGCACAAGGTTCATCTCTGCAGCATCCCATGATTTGAGAAGTTTCTGCTGGGCTACTCTGCTTCTGAGGCAACAGCAGCAGGTTGGCACCGAGAAATCAGAGCTAGTCCTGTGCAGACTGGTTAATTTTACCTGTATCTGAGGGCTCTGTTTGCAGCTTTCTACACAGTATTTTATCACACTTTCTCTGAATCAGCATTTTAAAAGTTAGAGAAACTGCTCTGCGAGCATCTTTGGCCTTGGAAATAAAACGTATGTTTTTCCACATTATGGTCGCAAAAAACTCCTTTTATAGTTTTGGCAGGATTTGTTTGTCCTCTGACAGGAGTCAGGGGTTTAAGTTCAGAGCAGGGCCCTGTTCTACTGCTGTGTAGACCTGACAAAGCCTTTGCAGTCTTCTAGCTTTAGCTAGCCGTGCATTGACTCAATTATGAATATGTAGAACATCTCTAAAGATGAGGCACAACAGGTTTCATTATTTGATCTGAAAGGGGTCTTACAACTGTCTAATACATCCATCCACACTTTTAAAATTACTTTAAAGAATGCTGAATTTAATTCATTTGTAGGTGGTTTATATTCGTTGCCAGAATATTTCCAATAGGGAACTGGGAAGTAGTGTTTGCAATTGTAAAGCCTCAAAATTTGAGATCTAGCATAAATGCCACCACCCTCTTTGTGGCCCAGGAATTTATGTAGCACAATTTTCTAATTTGTCTTTGGTCATGATTTTTATAAAATTCAGCATTTCTCCATACTTCTAATTCCTTTGGTATGATGGAGAAAACCGCTGAACTGCACATGAACTCAACAGGATCAGGGGAAGACGAACTTTACATTCAGACCAAAAGAGATCCTTTTTTAGTAGTTATTTTTTGTCTAGCTGGCCTTTGCACATATTAAGGTTGGGAGTATCAGGTGGAAAAATTACACATTTTGAGAGACTCCTAAACAGGAATGTAGATTCTTTACATTTGGGTCAACTTTTCAGCTCATCTACAGTGTTGGCAGGTGATGCAGAAGATTGTGAGGAAAACTGTGTGGGTGGATATTTATTTTCTTGTGAAAGCACAACGATCGATAGATACTGGGTAGATATGTGGGAATCTGTTAATGTACATTTTTACTTAACTGCATTTAGGGTGGGTGTGGTAAGGAAAAAAAAAAATAAGCAAAGAAGTTCCGCAACAGTTAGTTCTGCTTGTTGGTTACAGGTTACCGCATGAGATTAGGATCTAGCACAGACAAAAAGGATTCAGGTCGCCTTCATGTTGATTTTGCTCAGGCAAGAGATGACTTTTATGAATGGGAATGTAAACAAAGAATGCTGGCCAGAGAAGAACGCCACAGACGCAAAATGGAAGAAGACAGACTGCGCCCTCCTTCTCCTCCGGCAATAATGCATTATTCTGAACACGAAGCTGCTTTGTTGGCTGAAAAATTGAAAGGTAAGCAGCATTTGATGCTTTTCAGTGTATTATTCCTTAAAAGCAGGAGCCATCCAGAAGTCAGAGCAGGGGAGGGGATTTCCCGCTGATGTATTTCATCACTTGCCCTGTTAGCTTTCCCCCATTCCTCCGCCATTTCTATGCCAATGGCAATGATACTCACCCACCTGCTAGAAATGTATAACGTCTGTCCATCCACCTGTGCTTTAACAGCTAAAACACAACCTTCAGAATACTTCAGTGGGTTTTTTTCTGCTCATTTTGTGTCATCATCTATCTTAGAAACGCTCTCATAATAAGACAACCTGTTAAAAACGTCTTTCACATTAAAGGTCCGATTCTTAAATTGTCTTTATTCCTTGACTACATGACATGCATGTGACTGCCCCAATCCCTAGCATTTAAATAGCCATTGTGAGCTGCATTTCAACATGCCACTCCGACGTGGTGGTAACACCTCATCTCTGACATGCACCACCCATTTTTTAATACCCTCTTTAGGGTTAGAATAACTTCTGCAAGATAGCGTATTATGGTATATGTTTGCATGCTTGCTTGTTTTTTTTCTAGGCATGCTTAACGAGTTAATATTTTTCAGTGGTGCAGCTAGAAGATTCCCATCTTTAATAGTTAACATAGAAAGTGAGAAGCAAAGAAATAAAACTATTCGTGTTAAGGAAATTTTTTAAAAAGATCAAATGAGCAACTCCTCATACCCCTTAGAGTTGTATTTACTTTCACAAAGTGTTTAGCAGTTGTGTTTGACATTCTTTCCCCACGTGGTGGCCAAGCATGTTACTTTGCTGTGTGCCAGGTCACAAGAAACTGTGATTCTTGCCACTGTTTCAGAATTATCCAGATTAGACTTAGGCTATCTAGCTGTCAACACAACAGCCTCTGTTTTAACTATGAAACATGTTTGGGAAGCCAGAGAAGGACAGTGCAAAGTGTTGCATCCTTGGAGCATGGAGCAGAGATGCACCCTACTGTCTCTCTGAGTACTGCATTGCTCACCATTAGTTGTTATTGCTACATCACTCTGTTGCTGGTTTTGCTGACTGATATTCTCACCACATACAGTCCTCCGGTAAATAACTCATTAAGTAACTGGGAAATGGGTAAAATAACCCAGACAGACTGAAAACCAGGAGAAAAGCAAGAAAGAGGACCAGCTATAAGAATATTTAATTCTTACCTAGCTTCCAGTCCAGCTTCTCCAGAGGTTATACAATACAATACAGTTTTAGAGCCATCTGTTCCCAGAATCTGTTTTGAATTGAATATTTTAGGAGTTAGTCTTTTATAAGGAAGTTTTTCTTTATGTAGTAAGGCCTAGAGGTTTCCTGAACTAAGCCAGACAATGTGAGAAGTCTGGACAATTTCTTCCGTATGGCTCGCCATTGCTTGGAGCAACTGAATGTGGGTTTTTGCAAGATGTTTAAGAAGTCTATGTTTAGAAGGGATTTTGTTTTCATTCTGGGAAGTTTCCATACTTATTTAAGACTTACGCCAAGCATTTAGATCTGTAGTTATTCTGAGAGACATTTGACCAGTGCTTGGCATATAAGCACAAGTTTAATATAGAAATATTTTGAGCACGATATAGACCAACGCCATGTACATGACTGTTTCTCTGGAAATAAATATAGCATTTTTAGAAACATACAGAATTAAATACAAGGAATTAAGAAACAAAAATGGTAATTTTATTTTTTATTGGTTAAAAAATCACTACAATCCAGCAAAAGAACATATTGCAGTTTTAAAAACTTTGCTGATTAACCATTTCCTTGTAGCAAGATTAATGGCACCTGCCCCGGATCTGTCTAGATTATTGGGGATGGAGAATGCAAAGCCACATTTCTTCTCACTGTTCACGAGTTATCTCCTGTATTAGGTAGTCTAGAAAGCAGAGGTGTGGTTCAGTCGTTATACTGGTCTACTTTACCTTTCCTATAGCATCATAGCTGCTATCTATAAGGCAGTGCGACGGAATATTATGGCTCCCCTTGGGCAACATGAATTCACCACTTGAGCCCTTTGTGTCTTCCTAAAAACAGAAGTAAAACAACACTAAAGAAACTTCTTTAACTCTGGCAAAGGGCAGCTTATGCCATCATACCTTGACAATTTAAATGTGGACTTCAGTGAAGCTAACAGAAGTTAGATATATGTACGCACACATGCACACACACATCTGTAGAGATAGACAGATAGATAGATAGATAGATAGATGGATGAAATAAAAACTTTGGGTCAAAATCTCAGACCTCTGGATATCACCAGATTTGTGTTGCTGCAAAAGCCTGGACATTTCATCCTAAAGAAAAGAAGGATCAAACTGTACCTGCTGTTGGCTTGATTTACCTTGAAAGACCAGGTTTTGCGCATACACTTTGCAGTTGTTTTCTTAAGGAAAGTCATGACCTCCCCATGGTACCCACTTCAGGACACTCCTGAGCTCTGTTGCCAGCTCATGAGACAGAGTTGCAGGTGCCCAACAAGCAGGTTTCAGCTCCTGCAGTGCCTCCAAAAGTTCACTGAGCAACACTAGCTGAAAAGCAAGCCAAAATAGCTAAACATCTGTCATGCCAAGATACTGCTTTGCAATCACAGATGTAGACAACTTGGTCTGAATCCAGGCAACTTTTATTGTCAAAATAACCTTGGAAATTCCTGACAGCAAGGAAACCTGACGGTGAGCAGAGATGAACTACGTTCATCAGCCAGTCCCCTGTTGTGGTCTAGATATTTATTGTGTCTATAACAGAGGTGGCAATATCTTTTTTCACCTTCTTCAAACTGCAGCATAAGACAGCAGTAGCTCCTGTAGAGGAGAGTGGGTGAGAGAGTATAGAGGATCTCTTGTGCCAGTTGAACACAAGAGTCCATTATAAAATTTCAGCCAGATAGTCTCTACTGGTATGGAGCTTCACAAACAAAAAAAAAAAAAAGAAGAAGAAAACGTTTCTCAAAATGCGCTGCCTGGTGACTGGGGCTGGGAACTCACTGCATGTGAGGCCTTGCATACCTGCAAAAGCATGAGGGTTGACGACTTGGTCTCCATTCACTGCTCTCTGTGGACTATCCCAAATGCCTTCATATCTGCAAAGAACTTGGTTTGGACACTTGATTATTGCAGAAATAGGGGAAACTGTGGATCAGTGTAATTTTTCACCACTTTCTAATTTAGACTGTGGCAGACAAGTGCTGGTTTATGAGTATCTTTTACTTTTCGTTTTCTGTTTCCTTCTCCTTCTCCCTCTCCTTCTTGTAGAATCATAGAATCATTTCAGTTGGAAGACACCTCAGGATCAAGTCCAACCATAGCCTAACTCTAGCACTAAACCATGTCCCTAAGCACCTCGTCTAAATGCCTTTTAAACACCTCCAGGGATGGTGACTCCACCACTTCCCTGGGAAGCCTGTTCCAATGCCTGACAACCTCCTTCTCCTCCTCCTTCTCCTTCTCCTTCTCCTTCTCCTCCTTCTCCCTATCCTTCTCCCTATCCTTCTCCCTATCCTTTTTTCCTCCATTAAGATCTTTCGGGTCCTGCAAATTAAACCCTTCGTAACTTTTTTCCCTGTTGGCCGTGTGGACGTTTTTTTCCCACACCTTTTGTGTTGTTAGCCAAGAGAGTATTCACTTTTCTCCATGTGCTGTGATATTGTTCCTCTCCCTGTCCAGCTATTGTGCTTTGTTATTGCCACTTTTCACTCTGTGGCAGTAACATATTGCCAGTACCTTTGGTGTAGGTCTCACGGATTTAAGCCTGTAGCTCAAACACAGGCCTATACTACTGACTATCGTTGATTAAACATTTGCCCTGTGTTGTTAATTTGCTAGTGGTGTTCTCTGCTGGTCACAGTCAGAGCCAAAAGGAGGAGAAGCCAAGAAGATGATAGTTCATAAAAGGGGAGATTTCCTGCATTGGATAGATGACTTGTCACAAAATATTTAAGTTTTTTTCCTACACTCCCATGCACTCCTATGAGAGAGTCCCACTCTTCATGGCTCCGGCACATGAAAGGCAGAAAAGACTTGAGCCTGGATTATCAGAATGAAATGAGTTTCAGCATTCAGATTTGGTGGGTAAATAGAGAAGAACATGAGCTCCTTCTCATGCCACGGCTATACTGATCAATTTTAGGTTTCTACTACACATTCTAGGTTTGCAGGATGGTTAGGAAAATAAAACCACTATTTAATTTTGCATGGCAAGTTATTTTTGTTTGGTTTTTTTTTTACCTTCCAAACCACTAAAGTAGGTTTGAAGGGGAAAAGAGAAATAAGAATTTGGCACCATTTCTTTAAAGTGGTAAAATTTCACCTTTTCAAAAGGTACTCTTTGTATCTACTTTTTGATCCAAATATTCCAAAATTTGTAACGTTGTGCATAGTTTCATCAAACCATTGTCTGATTGCCATGGCATAAGAGCTAAGCATAACTCAGGTTAATGAAACTTCTGGCCTCCTTTCTGACATCCTCCTGCCTTAGGTAAAAATCTGTGTTTCCTCAAGGAAATATCTCAAGAAATTCGTAGATGTTAGTTCTGGGTAACCAAGGTCTCTCACAGTGAAGTGTAAATGTGAATTGCCTTGTCAGAAAGCCTTTGAGAATAGTCCTGAGTTCTTGTTCTGACAAAACCAGGAGGATATCCTGTCTTCTGCTATTACCTTATAAAAAAGTGGCCTTTTTGTATTCTGGTTCATTGCAGCATTTTGTTTGTTGCATGTCTTTGAGATTTTAGTTCCTTAGTATTAAATCAGATGCGCTATTACTGCACAGTGAGATGTGTCAGTAGATATTTAGGATCAAATTTGCATACTCTGACATCTGTTTTCCTGGGTGCTTTATAAATGGTTGAGCAATGTGGTGCCCAGAACATCACACAACTGGAGATGGGCTGAACATTTTATCCTTAAGTGGAAAGCTGCTCTGTCAGGTGCATTGGAACAAAACATTTTAATCTGCGTGCTTATGACATTTGCGTTTCAAAGCAGAATTTTGAACATTATAGTATTCTAAATTCAAGCATATCTGTACCTAATGGTATCATCTTCAGAAATCACTTCTTGCAAATAAGCTCCTTTAAAATACTACATCTGTCTTATTTGCTGCAGGTAGTCACATAGTTCCACAACCTAACAAAGACATCTTTTCATATCTGACTATCTGCTTTTTAAATATTTTCAGCAAAGGAGACATAAATATCTGCAAGCTATATACAATACCCTGGAATTTACCTCCCTTTTTAATACAGTGTTCCTTTATGAGCACAGGAAAGTTATTCATGTGGCTTTCTATTTAAAAAAAATATAATTTGAAAAACTGAGAAACTGCTTCTTTGCCAGGCGCTGTATTATCCCCTGAAGAGAGAACAGATTGGAAATTTAAATAAATAGATGGCAGCTACAGTAGAATGAACTATACCAGGGATGCGTCTTGTGCAAGACTCAGGTAACATCAAGCCTGATAATGTCAACCGTCGCACATCGTTTGAAATATAAACAACATTTAATTGCTTGGGAAATAGGATATTTCACTGAGAAGAAAACCACACTGTTTTCATTATCACTCTGCACTTGAGAACCCAACTTGTGGAGTGCTGCAGAAGTGGTGCGGTTATCCAGAGAGGCAAGTCTCACACAGAAAGGGTCGAATTCAGGGCAGGGCTACGTCAGAAGGGGAGGTAAAGCTGAGATCCTCTGAAAAAATCCATTGAACGCCAGATTTAACATCCACTGAAATACTCCAGACCCTTTTTTTTTAGCATAATCTTTTTTTATTACTAGTATATCAAGACAGAGCCCTACCACAGACATGTTTCGACGCTTTAGCTTCAAATCTGTTCACTCACCCTTCCCATTTTTAGATCATCATTTTCTCCTTCCTTCTTCCATATGCTCCTGACATCTGCCGTGACACAATACATCTGGCTCCGAGGGCCTCGCACGGGGGCTGTGAGCAGCCACAGTGTGAGGGCGCTTCTGTCTGCTGGCAGGGGAGCGTAAGGTGGGTTCAGCTACCGGCAGCCTGGTGACCCAATTCCCTGGGCACCTTCCTCCGAAAACCTGCAAGAAGTACACTTGCTATTCAGTGTATTACTAAAAGTGTTCTCCCTCACCTAATCCGTATTGTATCAATGCAAATTTTAAGGTTTTTAATATAAGCCCTCTTGATTAAATGTACCGCACCGCAAAATGACTGAAGTTAATTACTATGAACTGGGAAATTGCAGCTCGCCTCTGTGAAAGTTTGTGGTGTGATTTTGAGAAATAGAGAGGAAACTCAATACCTTCATAATTACTTTTTATTGGAAATAATGGCATCGGTAGGATAAGATAATGGATTTCCATGTCTCACATGAAACACCCACCTCTGGAAGAATCTTGGATGATTTAATTTGGAAGAAAGAGTCGATGATACAGGTGGGAGAGAGTACCTTTTAAGGTATCTTTTAGTGTATGTGTATTTTTACCAAATCTAGTTCCAGTTAGCCATTTATTACATAACTGGAAAAAGTTTCTTGGTTATAGCATACAGCTACTTTTTTTTTTCTTTTTTTTTTTTTTTTTTTTTTTTTTTTTTTTTTTTTTTTTTTTTTTTTTTTTTTTTTTTTTAAGAAACAGTAAGGTAGATATTAATTATTCTTTAAAAGAACCCTTTGGCAGTAAGAATTTGTATTCCTTGATTCTCACTTATTATGCAGTGCCATTGGGTTAAAAATGTTATTAATCCCAAAAGTGCTAGACTGATGTGTGTGTTGCATGGCACAATTATATAAGGTATTTGATCAGGGTAAAAAAAGAAGGTGAGGGTAGTAGACTGGAGAGTTGTGTTTCTAGGTCAGTGGCAGACACTCTGTGCAGGAGAAGCTCTTAAGCCAGGAGAAAAATAGGTCGTCATTGTGGCACCAAAAGTAGCATGTGCTGGGAAGCAAATTGTTCCTGATGCACAGGGGAGCTGGGCTGAATGTGCTGCTGAGAGAGTTAAGCAAACCTTTTCCCTGACCTGCTTCACCCACAGCAGTCACCCGCTGTGGTTTATTATTTTTCTTATTGAGTTCAGTCTTGGCAGTTTAGAAATCTTAGTTATAGTCTGATAAATTATCAAATCAGAAGTGAGATGAACAGTAACCTTGGCCATACATCCAGCCCTGGCTGCAGTTATATGGAGCGAAGAAGTTTGCATCCTGAAGTGGTCTCTTCCACTTTCCTGGAGTAACTGGACTGGGCCCAGTTTGACAAACTGGAACTGGAGTGTGATGAGACAAACAGCTCCAGGCAGACCTGAGGGCATGGGACATCTTCCTATGGCACAGCTACAGCTGCCAGAGGACAGGCTGTCAATCAGAGGCAAATAGATAGGACATATCCCATGACTCTTTTGCCCTCACTATATGCCCTGCAGCACATTCTCAGTGCTCACAAGAATACCCTCAAAGGGTGTTTGTTAACTGGATTTTTTATTGGTCAGGGCAGAGCTTAGCATAAGGGCATAGCTGCTCCTTCCCATCTTACAGAAGGACCAGAGAAAAATGAGATCACTAATGCAACCCAAAATACACCCAGCCAGCACAGGAACTTTCTAGCTGTAGCCGTTAGGATAAAGAACAACAGCTCTGTCTTTCCAGCATCTCCTTGCAAGTCTAGAAAATTGCATTAGGGGAGAAATATTAGGGACAAGAAATAATATGTGCTGACTCTGGACAACACCATGGCCTGTAGGACAACACAGAGGATTGCTGTGATTTAGACAGGCTCCAAGTGCTGCACGAATTACCTCAGATACTTTTCAAAATGCTTCCCAGGGTTGGGAAGATACTAACAAGGCTAAAAGCAACTGTAGCTCAGTGTTTGATCTTGTCCTAGCTAGAAGTCCAACAAACAATGTCAATCTCAAAATACAGAGATATAAAATCAGCTATACTTGAAATATGTCTATAAATGTAAAAATAATAGTAACGAGTGTTTGGATGCCTGGTTTCAGAGTGATGCATTAATCTACCTCCTTTCTAATGTCTAAGGTCTTAGACACTGTCATCCGAGTTGTGAAAGCACCTTACGGAGGTGCTTAATATCAGACACAAATAGTTACAACGTTTCAGATTGCTCTGAGCTGAGTTCTGCTCTGTGTTACAGCAGAGAAACTCCGTAAACTGAGAGTAAAATCTCTTGCTTCTGACACTTTCTCCCAATATTCCACTTTGTAGCAGCTCTTGTCATAGCTTTTTCTATTAAAAAGTTTATGCCAGTTGGGGTTTTTTAGATGTGGTCAAATTACAAGCAGAAAAATGCAAAACATTTGTCAACAATTATTCCTCTTTTTTTTCACAGAAATATCCCTGTTAACAATTTCCCAGACAGCTCTAGGGATGTATTTTCTTTTCTTTATATTTCATTCCATTTAAGTTGTGAGCTAGGATTTAAGTGCCAAATATCTTCAGTTGATATAGGAGGAATTTTAAATACCTTGTCTCTAGAGGCCTGTAGCAACACATGGAAATCAGTATCAACAGACACACAGCAAGCCATCCCCAGAAGACGGGTAATGTTAAAACGACATAACGTGCATCACAGCTTGTAGTATTCCTGAGAACCTGACACAGGTGCACAAATGTTGGGTAGGTGTTCTGTAACTGGTGCACTGGTGTAAGGGTGATATTTCGCTGACCAAATGTAGACGTATGCTGCAGAGATGTCTCTATATAGAGCAGGTCATCCCAGGCTCCCTGAAGCAGGCACTTCTGGGCACAGTTCACCTCAAATACACAGCTAAAACAGGAAGGACAAAGCTTGTCTGACTGGTGTCCATCTCTTTCCATTGACTGTTCCAGGACCCTGGGGTTACTAAATCAGATATTGACATAAAGGAGATGAATCCTAACTTGTTTGCTTAAAACATATTGTAACTTGGAGGAGAAAAAAGCTTTAAGTGTGAGAAATAATATGCTGCATGCACATTTTAAAAGAACTATTACATATGGGAGCATGTCTTATATAAAGGAATTTATTTTAAGAGTGTGTTTTTAAACAGTGTATATTTATGTGCATTCTACCACAAGGGAATAATTTTGAACAGAATTAGGAGTTTTGTTTTACTTTTTAATGAATGACTGCAATCATAAGTCAGTTCATGCTCTGCTTAAATTAGATTCCATTGCTGCATTTCTCCTACTGTTTATCTACTAAATAAAAAATAAACTAACAATCCCGTATAGAAATCTGATTTTCTAAGTGAACCTCTGACTGCCCAGAAAGAGTCACTGCATTCTGGATAAAGAAAATTAATTCACAGTGAGTTACCTTATGCCAGTCATTGAGTAACCAGCTCAAGAATAGAAAAGTTAGAAACGAAGGTGAAATAAGGAAATTTTAAAACTGTAGAGAAAAGATTTTATTTACTGATGTGCTCCTGTTGTGCATATATTACCCTCTAGCATTTTTTAATGTGTCTTCTAATTATGTAATCAATGAAGATGCTGATGTTTACTAACGAAAGTATTTTTTCCTGCTGGTACAGAGCCATGAATTAACTATAACAGGCCCACAGTCCTCTGCAGCTCCCTGGAAGTATAGTATGTTGAAAACAGGTTTTCAGCATATCCTTCTAAAGGGGTCGAATCTATGTTGCAGAAGGACAGTGCATTTATGAACATCCCTCTCAGACACCAGCTGTGCCTGATAAAAACAAAAGGAGGGGTATTTTTGTTTTGTATAGACTCTATAGCAAAACAACATAAGTCCGTCTGCTGGGGAGACGTTAAAGCAAGAGAAAGGGAGAATGGTTCCGTGCCACTGATTTACCTCATGAACCTCCATGAAACATTTTTGCTCAGTTCTGCACACAGTTTCTTCACAGGTCATGGTGTACTTCTTCAGACATGCTTCTGTGTATCATTTCCCCCAACTTTGCTGTTCGTGTCTTGACCTAGATTGAACGGGATAATTTACTCTAAACGATACTTCAGTGTTGGGTGATAAATTATGTGTGATGATATAGATAATGATGTCTACAAGGAAAAAAAGAAGAACGTTCAGCTGTAGTTACTCTCTGCTCACAATCAGCCACATCATTGGTGTTAACGGGCCGGTGCTGTATGCAGGGTGACCTGACTGTACAGACACTTGGAAATTGCATGCTAACATTGCCAGAAGTCATTACAGGTTATTCTTATTGACTACTGTAATTATAATAAACATTATGTTCCAGAGATGATTTCTTGGCTGTATTGGATCCGTGACATCCAGCTCCCATGTATTTTGCAGGCTGAAGATTTTACCCAAGCCTGGAAAACCTTATCCTGGTGGTTTCTTGTAATGAAGATGCTTTGCATGAGCCTGGTTTACATTTGGCTTTTCTGAGGCCCATATTCATCCAACCTCACTCATCAGAGCCACTTAATACGTACCTGCCGCCTATATATCCAGTAAAGCTAGGACACAGGGTCTAATGTAACAGCACAAAATGGAAAAAAAATATGCCTGACTGATTCTTCCTCCCCAGAGACAGTTAATGAATGATAATGAATCATATGTTAATGTGAAGTCACACAGACACATCATCATGCAAAGGGACAGTGTTATGATGCTCTTATTTTGCAAATTTTTTCTGGGATCTTGAGTGATGTCTGTCCAGCTGCGGAGTGCAAATCCTGTTGCTGTAGCTGAAAGCATGTTTCAGTTAATAAGATGCTAAAGATCAGGCAATGTAAAATCTATTCTTACAGGCTGTGGGCACAGAACATGTCGCTTGTCCTGTCTGTACTTTAGACTCCTCACCTTTTAGGAAAGTGATTAGTGATTCAGAATAAAAGCCTAAATCATCACTTAAGTATTAGTATTTCATTATTCTTTGCACATGGAAAGAAGAGTCTTACAAACTATACTCCGCATTTCTGTATCCTGTAACACAGTTGGTTGGGTTTAATATTCTCCAATTTTCATTTTAAGTGTCTTTTTGTTATAACTACACTACTTCTCCCCACCATAACTGCGTACCTTCTCCTGTAGAAAGGTATACCTACCATCTAAAATGTATACACAGAGATCTAACCAACAAGGACTAAATTAGATGTTTAAAGTGATTTGTTAGGAAATGGAAGTTTTATAGAATAAAATCCTGGTAAAAAAGTGAGATAGAATTGCACAAAAATGGTTCAACAGGAAGACACTCTGTTGTAATAACATTTTCTTGCAGCTCAGCCTAAATGGGACTTTTAGAAATAAATGTGTCCTCTTAATCCTGATGAAGCCAGAAGTGTAATGGATGCTGCGCTAAGAGTCTTCTGAGGAAGCTGAGAACACGGTCTGAGAAAAGAAGATTACTTGGGGAAGGAGTGCACAAAATCTAACCACCAGTTTTGGTGGTCTTTCTGCAGAGAAATATAACTTTAGTTACCTCAATGGTAAACATAAAGCTGTAATCTAGGTGTTTACCTGGATTTCTCTGGGCTCTGTTAAAAAAAAAAAAGCACAGGCAAATGCAAAATACAAAATGAACACAGATACATCATACATCTGTTCAAAGCAGTTTCTTGTAATTAATCAGTGCTTTAAGGAGAAATTGTTCAGCCTTGTCATTGTTCATTAATTAAGAATGTGATGTTAGTGAAATCTGTTGACAAAATACGGCTGAGCCCAAGCTCCAAGACTGAGCTTTTGGCTGAGCAGATTAACGTGTATACATTTCATTTCCTCAGTGGGTCCAGTAACACAGAGGTCTCCTCACCCCTGCTGTAAGGTCATTCCATATCACTGAACGGCTTAAGAGAGACACTGTGAAAGCAAGGAATCAGGCCACAAGGAAGGGAGGTGGGGAGGAGGGGTGCTTTTTGTTGTGAAAAAACTATTAAAATAAGCAGAAGACAAGTCTTGAAGGAAGATTTATGTAGCTTCACGTAGAAGTATTGGCTTCCTACATCTCATAGAACAAAGGATCCAAAAGTTGCCCAAAATGATATACTGCAAGAAGGATTTATGGTGATTTTAATGTGACATGGAGCAGAAAATGTGTTCTTGGCAGGATATTTATGCCAGCAATTTAAAACCTGTGCTTTGATTGTTCTAGATGATAGCAAGTTTTCAGAGGCCATCACAGTGCTGCTTACCTGGATTGAGCGAGGCGAGGTGAATCGTCGCTCTGCAAACCAGTTTTATTCGATGGTGCAGTCAGCCAACAGCCACGTCCGCCGGCTCATGAACGAGAAGGCCGCTCACGAGCAAGAAATGGAGCAAGCCAAGGAGACCTTCAAAAATGCCTTAACGGGGATCCTCACTCAATGTAAGTAACTCCCTTTTTGTCCAGTGTTGTTGTAGTGATGGTGGTGGTGGTGGTAGTGGTTTTTTTTATCATTTTGTTTGTTTGGGGGTAAGTAGTTGCAATGCAGTCATATTTTACTTCACATCCTATTCCATACTCTATGGCAATTTGGAGGAACAAGGACCATTCCTAAGAGCTTATTTCTCAAGGTGAGCAAAGTTTCACTAGTTCTTTTATTAATAGATGAAGACACGCTCTAGGCATAATGTCTACTGTTGCGTAGACATAACGCTTCAGGAATGTACCAGACAGAAACATCCCTGCTCTGAGCAAAGACCGTACTTTTGTGGAGAGAAGTGATATGTAACCTGTGCATTGCAGCTAGTTAACTAGGCCAATTACAGAATAGAGGACAATTAGGTTATATTTTTAGCCTGGGTTTAGGTAAAGGGAAGTAGGATTTGGCAACTTTTAGGCTTGTATTCACAGCATACAGGCCACCCCCACAGTAGAATATGCTGTACTGCTGCTGGCATCAGGACTGCTGGGCTGCTAAAATGCCAGTATTAATTTTGCAGATATTTAGTGCTGGCAGCTATTTCTTAGTTTAGAAATATAATAAATGAAGTTACCTTAATGAGGTTCCCTCATAAAACAACTGTTGGGATACTTGTCTAGAAATGTTCTTCGAAGAGAAGGGAGGAGAGGGAGAGGGAGAGGGAGAGGGAGAGGGNGAGAAGAGAAGAGAAGAGAAGAGAAGAGAAGAGAAGAGAAGAGAAGAGAAGAGAAGAGAAGAGAAAGAGAAGAGAAGAGAAGAGAAGAGAAGAGAAGAGAAGAGAAGAGAAGAGAAGAGAAGAGAAGAGAAGAGAAGAGAAGAAGAGAGAGAAGAGAAAGAAGAAGACTAATTTCATTGTTGTTGGTTTTAACACATCTACTTATGGCTGCTCAAGGAAGAGACTTCGTGGAACTCAGAAGGGTGGAGCCTGAAGCCAGCTCTCACATGCAAGTTATAAATAAAAACCAAGACAATTTGCCAGATGGAGGACAACACAGTTGTTATATTGTAATTTCTGAATCACACCCCTAATCTTTACATTTAAAAGTAAGTCTTAAAGGCTTTTCTGTGATACTTTTCTGGTCCCTCAGTGGTCATCCTTCAGAAGTTAGGGCTGAAGGCAGAAGCTTGGGTGGATTTGCCTGGGTTAGGAGAGCAGCCACTGGAAGCTTTCTGCATATGTGATGGAGAGCTCAGCATCTCAGACCAATTCACCCCAGGGCACATGTCCTTCTAATGTTATAGCTTAGATCCCTGAACTTAGGAAGAAAGATTCTGGGCCAAAGGTATTTGGTTTCTGAGGGTGTAAGTTCAGTGAGTAAATTTTATAGATCAGCTAATTCTCTTGGTAATTTGCTAGGCAACGTCATCTTCCATCTCAGCAACCTAAAGACAGTGTGGGGAGCAGAGACACAGGCACCATGCATGGCCGTGCTGTTCAGTTCACACCAGGGCCTCTAGTTTTGTGTGCAACAGCCAGCCCTAGCATTCAGAAATGCCTTCTTCAGCTGCATTTAACAAATTTCCCCATTGTCAGCAGGCTGAACTTTAGTTAAATCAGTCTAAATTAGTCTGTTCGTCACCAACTGCTGTAGAACATCTGTCACTTGGAAATCGAGATCCCTGTAGTTTCAGGTGGCAACTTGCAGTTTTGGCTATCTGATTTGTTCCTGTAATGTGCTGAATGCTGAACTCAGAGAAGCAGAAATAGGTCTGACTTCAAAACACGAGGTTTAGAGTGCCACAGTCACAGCAATGCCTGGAAGAAGAGAGTTTCTGACAGGTTTGGCATAGGAGGACAATGTCAGCAAAAGAAAAAAACAAACAGGCTCAGGGAAAGGTGTTACACTCTGTGGATTTTATAAGAACAAATTTTATGAGCTTTCCAGATGTTCCATATTGGTTATTTTATAAACACAATAGACATTGGCCATTATTAGCATTATTGTCTTATTCAAATTCTCTGCAAACTTGCTACGAGCAGATGGGTGACGGTTTTGCTTTAGACGTGTATATGCCTAAGATTGCTAAACATGGAGACTGTGAAATGAGCTTCCCTTTTTCAAGAATTTTCCCATATTTGAGTTGATCTGAGGAGTTTTTTTCACTCATCCTTTTCCATTGTTTTCCCACAGCCCTGTATAATCAGTTACAATGTCACTTGCTTTATGAAGAAGAATTTGAAATTACTAGGCATCTAAAATAGGTGTGTGTGGTCTATTAAATTTTGCAAAGTGGCAAAAAACCCCCTTCTGCTGTTCTGTGGTAAGGATCCATAAGTCCAGTGTAATGCTGCAGCTGTGTGGCCATTTGACAAAAAATATTACAGTATTTTTAAAATACTGTGTGGCATTCCTCTCTTATGAACTAGGTCAGACGCCCAACTCTGAGCTGACCATTCTGGGCTTTCTTTGCAGTCAGCAGAGATAAACAAATATCTCCAGGGAATGAGTCATCAGACCAACCTCATGGTGCTCTTCCAGTGAGATGAATCATCCCTTGGAGATGTCACTTTTTTCTCTGCTGCCCATAGTGGATTTGCAGTGGGTCTAGCTCAAAACCAGATGTCCCACTTTTACAAGTCTTGTTCAGAGCAGATTAATCCTACTTACTGTGTGTAGTCTTGATACAGAACGATGTGGCATAAGGGAAGAACCTGAATTTAACTAAAAAAGCCAGCATTGTATCAGTGGATATTATGGGGTGTGAAGAAATACATTAAGAAAATGGGCTTCAAGTGCACCCACTTGGAACACACACACACTATCTATGTGGGTCTCAGTGTAAAATGCTTTCTTATTAATGAGGATTAGCGTGGTCAGAACATTTCAGCTTACGGCCCAGCAACTAAAGAAGTACAGGTATTTAAATCCCTTCTACAAATTTCTGCCTGGAGTTATTTAGATTACCAAGCGGATTACCCATAAAAATTTGGGTCAGGTGTTCAGCACATGAATTAATTACCTGACCAAAGTACCTGTGCCAGGATAATCAGTGAAATAAAGTGCATTACTGCTGTCACACCACCAATTTACAGCCCCTGATTTAAGTTCTACAGGGAGTCTTAGCCTTGTTATGGTGCTTCTTCAGTTATTTAAGGGATAAAGAGAGAAAAATGTCCACTTCCTTCTTTTTTATTAAATTACTTATTTTTCCTAGATTTGAATCTGTGCTTAAAATACGGATCGTTTTCCAGGATTTTGGATAGTTCTGCCTATGTGGTGTGATTTCTAAATCCTACTTTGCTTCCACAGCACAGTTACATGTGACGCTGCTCCCTGTCCTTCCACGCATCTTTGTTTCATTTCCTCCCAACCTACAGTTTCAGCCTGAGGCTTATAGATGTTGATCCTCATGTTTAAGAAATATTGAAGGCCTAGAGACATCCATGTTGGCCTGTTTTTCAGACTACACTGAATCTGCAATTCTCTCCTCTGATTTTCTCCTCCATGCCCTGTAAATGTTGTCTACCTCTTATTGGGGTTTTAGATTCTTTAGTGCACTGTTCCTTGACGTTTTCAAAAGCATCTATAGATGGGTGAAGATCCAAAATGCAGTATTCAAAAATTAGTTGAATATCTCAAGAGTCAGACACACAAGGGTGTGGAAATATTCCAACTTGCAGGTAGGTAGATACACAGTGTAATTAACAGCAGTGCCCCATACCTGGGTACTGAGCAGCTAGTGACACTCACTTATTTTGTCATTTTTGTGAATTTTACTAACGGATGAATCTTCAAGGGACTTAGGCGCTAGGTCCCCATCAGGGTCTATGAATCAGTCTCTCATGTGCCTGTGGTGGAACAGCATGAGGGTGTTTTTTATCATGCAGCCCCCTGGCCAGATGATTTCCTTGTTGCATGGTGGCCTTCACTTCGCTCTCTCTCTGGCCTTCAGGAAATTTCAGTGCCTACTGGTCAGGATGACCTTTTGGAAAGATGTATTTAAGTATCCTGAATGCCATGAAGGAACTGAACCTAAGCTTCCCTCCTTCCAAGAGCACTCTAAATGGTAAGATCTGGTGCTCAGAAAGGCAATATTGACCTTCCTTAGGGTGTCTGACAGATGGCTTTTAGGCACCTGATCCAGAACGATGCCAGCTGGAAGGAGGTGTTTTTCTGACTCCTGTAACATGGCACTGAACAGAGGGAACAGCTACATGTATCTAGGGCACATTCCCACCCAGGCAATGCATATCCGTTGTCCATCAGCTAGTTAAGGCAGGGGCTTTATATGCATTCCAAAGTGTGAAGCCCTTCCTCTCTACTTTGTAGGACACCTGAGCTTTAACCCATCACAGCTGGTTACAGCTAATCACCAGGGTCTTAGCATTTGTGTAAGAGGCCTGAGTGTCAAAACGTGGGTCTGAAGGTGTGAGGAGACACATGGTTCATCCTACAGGGCAAGATGAAGTATAAACCTGCAGAGTCATTTATTCCTGTGTCCTTACCTCCTGGTGGATGTGAGGTTCCCTGGAAAAGGGAAGGCAATTCCCAGCAGCCCTGAGATCCCTTTGTGCATTAGCTAGCATCAGGGAGAAGAGATGGATGTGCTGCAGGTCCTTACCCTACCTCGGCAAGCAGTAGTTAGCTCATTGACTCTCAGTAAGCAATTTTTGGAAACAGAACCCCCTAAATCACTTCAACACATTTAAACGTTGCCATCCTGAATTCCACTCACAATGGCTAAGTGACAACCCTACTGTTGGCGTTAGTCAAGCCAGTGGCGATCCAGTGTAGCAATCCTCAGGATTCAGGGCCAGTATACACTGGTAAGAGATCTTGATATTTCCAGGAGACCCCGTGAATGAGCTACATACTGACACCTTTCTTCTTCCAGCCAGAATTTTATGAAAACTCTACCTGCCATTGCCTGCTTTGATTTTTTGAAAATGATCTCAAGATCTGAACTGCATAGTCCAGTTCCAGGCATCATGTAGATATTCTTCCCATCATGCTATTGAGAGAAACTAATTTTCACTCCACAGCTGAAGATACAGGGTGCCTGCCACTTCTTTCTGCTGCCAGTAAGCTTGTTTGCTTCCCTATGCTCTTGCATTGGATGTAAAGGTGTACATGGTAGTGAAACCAAAGAGATACTCATCTTTCAAGAAGTCCTGAAACAAAAGAAACCTGGATTTATGAGCTTATGCATTTACCTACTTAGCTTTTTGCTGGGCACCCTTAGCCTTTTTATCTGAGGCAAAAGGTATGAGGTTAGACACACCTTTGAGCCAATTCAGTAGGGCTGTTCATTAAGAAGAATCAAAGGATTGAGGAGAAGGCTGTGTGTTGTGCTCCCCTCCTTGGGAAGGTCAGGGTTGTCACCTTGAGTTGTCTCTCCCTTCCTTCTGAAGGACTTTAGTGTTGTATTACAGTACTCTTTTTTTCAAATAGCTGGTAGGTATCTGACATACATTTCTCTCCCCCCCACCCTCAAACCCCAAAATAAATTGAATTTAAATAATTCTGAAGGGAAATGCATTCTCA
Source organism: Pampusana beccarii (assembly GCA_013399365.1). Classification (NCBI taxonomy): domain Eukaryota; kingdom Metazoa; phylum Chordata; class Aves; order Columbiformes; family Columbidae; genus Pampusana; species Pampusana beccarii. The sequence goes on along the minus strand of VWYH01005430.1, from coordinate 140,776 downwards.
ACAGACTGAATAGAATTCTGCTCTCTTCAGGTTTGTTCATTTTCATTCTCTGATCTCTCTGGATTTGATTTAATCTGTTTTAACATTATCAGTGCCTTTACAGATAGAATCTGAATTTTAATATTAAAAAAAAAAGTAAGAAAAAATGTTAAAAATGCTTTTGGAGCTTTCTTCAGAAGAGGATTTGGATCAGTTTTGTTTTTCTCACTGCAGGTTTGCTTCAAAAGTTTCTCTCTTACTTTAGAGAAGATAGAATTTACGTTGATATGATGGTGATTACTAAAATCATCATCTTATCTGAATTGCTTTAAATTCTGTACTGCAGTCCTTTTTCCCAATAAGCCTTCCATTTTTCAGTATATTCTCTTAGTACTAAAAATGAAGCCAGTTTCACTACACATATATTGAAAGCATGCTGGTTAAAATTCTCTTAGCAGTCAGACTTTTTATATATATTCATGCTTTTTGATTATTCTTTCCATTGCTCTGCACTAATAACAACTTTTAAAAGGATTTTTCTGCTCCTTAATTGTCCAGTCTCACATTCTTTCTTTCATTTGCCAATGACTAATTCAAAAATATGAGCTTACTTTGTGTGCAATTTTTAGGTCATCATTAAACCCTTTGTGAAACAGATTGAGTTGTTTAATGTGTTTTTACAGTGCAGCCCAGATCTCAGTTGGTGTCATAGAATGCCACTATAATACAAATAAAAATATTAATCATTCATGTCATTAGTTGCCACTATTACATTCTACCTTGATGTATTTCTGAAAAAAAAAAAAAAAAAAAAAATTAAATACAAAATAACCTCCACAATCCATCCAGTCCCTTTTGATTAGCTCATTTAGTCAGTGTACTCTTTGCTTGCTTCTGTACTGATAATTTGTCCAGCAAAGCTCAGCTGGGTATCTCTATTCTTTTTCACTTGTCCTTCCATTTTCCATCTCATGTGCACATATTCTCAAAAGCTTTTCTATCCAGGATGCTGAAGCAGTGACAGAGAATAGAGATGAAAGACTCCATTTCTATTTTACCTTGCATTCTTATAATTCCTCCCCACTTTCTGGCAGTAGAACCCTTTGTGGTCACAGCCTGTAGTGTTCCAGTCAGCTCATTCCTTTGTGTTTCATTTTCTTTGAATTTCTTCATTCCTTCCATTGTCTGTACCCTTCACTCCACTTAAAGTCAATACGAATCTTGGTATCGATTTAAGCGTGGCCAGAATTTCAACAGAAGCTCTTCACCTGTTATTTTTAAGTCTTTTTTTTTTTTTTTTTTAAATGTAGGTCATTGAATATGCACAGTGTTTTATAGCAAAATAAAAGCACTGCCTCCCAAGAGATTTCAATCTAAGGCCCCATTTTGACAACTCATGCCCCTTGCCTGGATCCTAATGGATCCTGAAGGATCTTCTAGATGATGAAGCAAGAGTCAAAGCGAAGAATCATGTGCTTGAATCACATGGAAATCTGTGCTTGGTTTTGAGCTGCCTTGATGAGTAGGGATGGAGATAAGGGCCTGAGACTTCACAGAACTGAACTCTAAATGTTGTATGGAAATGAACAATAAGGAATGAGAGTAAGGCATTGGAGCAAAGAAGGAAAGGTGGAGATTTCACCCAAAAGGTATTCTGCATTGCTGAGGACACATATCATGTTGCCTGCATATCTAAAACTGTTCAGACTATAAGTGAATGAAAAAAACATGTAAATAGGAAAATGAATAATTCTATGCAACTACGACTGGTTGAAATACTCTGTTCAGTAGGCACTACTCCTGCTTCATGTCAAATCACTGGATTCGTCCCAAATGGTATAGTTTGTGATGATGATAAAGATGTTATGGGGGCAGAAAAAGAGTTTTTGAAAGCGATAGAGTGTGCGGGAGGGAAAGAGATGGACACACACAGAAAGAGAAAACAAAAATACAGAATTAAGGTAAGACTGGAGGCAGTAAACAAAGAAAGAAGAGAACGAGACTTGGCAAGCAGGGTAACATAAGGTAGGCAACAAATGCAGAAGTAAATATTCCCTCATAAGAAGTGTGAGATGATTTTTTTGTTTGATTGCCAGAAGAGACTTCAGCTTTTAAAGCCTCCTCATTTGTCTCTCTATTATTTTTCTTCAGCAAAAGAAACTGTATTATAGCCAAAACAAATATAGCCCTCTTGGTCTCCTAGGAACATTCTAATCTGCAAGATGCCTGGACAATTCAGAAAGAGTCCCTTCCCTTAATGTGACCTGAACCAGAGTTCAGTCACATTTATGATGTTCCTTCATCTCAGAGTTCCCTTGGGGTTCTTTTTTTGTACAGGCTTACAAAAATAGTTGTTCTTGCTTTTGCTTTTTTTACATCTGAGAACTGAAAAAGAGGTCCGCCTAACCGTAAATAACAAAGAGAACAGATAATTAAATGCAGTGCGTTGGGGATGGTTTATGATGTTGTCAAGCTGATGAAGAAAGTAGCATTCAATCTTTCTTTGAATTAGTGGGGGGGGCAGAGTGTGTGACGGGGTTTTTTAGGTTTGTTTCTGGAAGTCAACACAAGATCCATAAAGTCTTTTCTATAATATAAGATGATGGTATTAAAAAAGCAGGTACTGTACATTTGTACCTACCCTACTGTGGTGCGCTGGCCTGATGTCAGGTTCTTGTTTGTTGAGAAATGACATGGAGGTGAAGTGTCTGGTTGACTCCAAGTGATTTATCACATGGCCAGCACTTGCTGTTACATCAAGCTGTCAGTTTCTTTGTGGCAAAGTAAACCACATTTCACAACCTAAAAGGTTTTCAAAGCTTATTTTGTAGATAGATTTTCTAGAAACGTCTTGCAGGGCAAACTGGGCCCTCTTTAATCAAAGTGTGTTTTTTTTTACTTCAAAGTTTAACAGGGAGCATTCTTCCATTTCCAGAAGTATTAATTATTGATATACATACCTCAGAGGAGTTACTGTGCAAGTTTCAGTATAAATCCTGAAAATGAGGTGTCTTCGGTATTCCCATAAAGCCTCTTTCAGTCTTTCTTGCTGGACGGCTTAGCTGAAAGAAGAAAGGAAAACAATAGTTGCTGACACTGAAGTTTGATGTTTTTACAAGATCGGGGATTATAATTTGTGATGTGGTATAGGTGTTTTATTTTTTTCCTTCATCTATGTGGAAGAATTTGCTTATTGTATTACGAAAAAATATTTCTTCCTGTATCACTCAGATATAGACCACTGACATGCACTCAGGCCCTTAGTAAGCCATGCAACCACGTTGACTAGGACCAGTCTGAGTCAGATGGAAGAGGAAGGAGAATCAACCATCAACCCAGACAAACCTTACTTTGGTCTCACATGCTGTAGGCCAAATCAAAGGGAAATGTAGAAATAATATAGTATAATTTAGAGAGAGGACACTTAGTTTCTTATTCCTTCTTGTATTCAAGTAGATGAGATGGGGAAGACAGAAGAAGAAAACAACCTTCTTCTTCTGGTAAGCCTTGTAATGGCTCTCTGCAACACCGAGACCCTGCATCAGGACAAGAACAGAAAAGACGAGGCTGCCAGTAAAAGATGATCCCACTGACTCTGTCTATAGGATTAAACTAAGCTGAGCTAGGGCAGGATTGTCCATACTGTTCAGCCGTAAGAACGTTATTGCTCTTGGCCAGCTAGCATTTTCCCACACAACGTGGGCACAGTTTAGGGTTTGGTGCAGGCCAAGTAGTTTCTCCAAAAGCATGTTTCTGGGAAGAGAGAAAGGTTGCTGCTGCAAGGACACTCAGCACGTTGTGCCAGTTGGTTTCAGGGAACGAGAATATTCCCTGGCTCATTTTGATCGCTGTTACAGAGGTAGAGGTTGGCAGTAGGGCAAACTGGGGATGGCAGCCTTGCAAGCTGACTTGTGACACAGCAAAGCAATTTGGGAGCTAAATCAATGCAGGCACTTTTCTCTTGGTCTGTCCAAAAAGATGGAATTTGGGTATATGATAGAAAAACTCTATGTTTTTTTCCTTTGTCACACTATATCTTAAGACCAGACTATGTCTTAAGTAACCTACAGACAACGAGACAGCAAGCAGACCCAACAGTAACCTGCTCTTCTCTGATGGAATTATAGCTGGGATTCACCCTCTTTTTGATGCCCATTGACTTTTTAGGAGATTTTTTGTTTTGTTTTGTTTTTAAAGTAGAAAGAAAGCAAAAGCAAACCATAGCTGCCATTTATTGTAGCAGATGAGTGATTTTGCATAGCTGTCAAAATCAATGTCTTCATTATAGAGATCTATAATGGCATTTGTTTAGGTATCCAGCTGATGACCAGTGGTATGTCTTACTTTAGGCCCTATCTCTTGCATTATCTGCAGCCTTCCCCTGAGTGATATTTCCAACATTTATGTTTTCTGCCTCTGCCAGTCAATGGCAGGCACATCTGTTTCTCCCTCTGTGACGTGTGAATCAGTTAACAGAGAGGGGCTTCAGGTTTTCAGCTGTAAATATGTGAAAGGCAAATTCTTTTCTCAAAGTAAACAGTATCGTGACCAAAAGACTGAGAGTTTGGCCCAGATTAATTAAAAAAATGTTTCTTTCTTTGTGATCTCTCTACCGTTTCTTTTATTGACGTCACATGTCATGTTTCTAGGTGCAATTTTAGGCTTTTATCATAAATTTTTATCATAAAATCACAGAATCATAGAATGGTTTGGGTTGGAAGGGACCCTAAAGATCATCTAGTTGCAACCCTCTGTGCCATCAGTAGGGACACAGTCCACTAGACCAGGTTGCTCAAAGCCCCATCCAACCTGGCCTTGAACGTTCCCAGGGATGGAGCATCTGCAACAATCCACAGCCTGTTCCAGTGCCTCTCCACTCTCACAGTGAAGAATTTCTTCCTCTATCTAGTCTAATTCTCTCCTCTTTCAGTTTAAAGCCATTATCCCTTGTCCTATCACTACATGCCCTTGTAAAAAGTCCCTCTCCAGCTTTCTTGTAGGTAACCTTTAGGTACTGAAAGGTGTCCCTGGAGCCTTCTCTTCTCCAGCCTGAACAACCCCAACTCTTTCAACCTGTCTTCACAGGAGAGGTGCTCCAGCCCTCTGATCATCTCCATGGCCCTCCTCTGAACTCGCTTTAACAGGTCCATGTCCTTCTTATGTTGGAGACCCCAGAGCTGAACACAGTACTTCTTAATGCTAAGATCTATTCAGTAAGTTACCGAATGACTTTCAGTACTGTTGCCAAAAATATTCTCTTTCTTATTCAAAACTGACCTGGAGACTCTTAATTCATTCACTTTCAGCATCTAGCCTTGACTACTGTAATTCCTTGGTTTGCTGGGCTTAGAGCCAAATCGATTGGCAGACTCCAGCTTACTCAGAATTCAGCAACAAGGCTTCTGACCCAAACCACGCCAACTCTATATCCTCCCTGTGCTGCAAATCTATATTTGAAAAGCATGTTATACATTGACTGTAACAGTTTCCTTTACACTGTGATTTTATGGGTGGAATTTTTCTTTTGCCCTGCATGTCAACTGTTGTACTCTTACAGAATTTTTCTGAGCTAAATTGCCATATATTCTACTCTTACACTTAAAGTAATTTAGTGCAAAGCCCTTTTCATCCTGTGTCTCTAATTGGCGGAATTAGGAGTGGAATTCTACATGAAATCTGATTATTTTATCTACCAGCTAAGAGTTTTGTTTTTATTTTAACACATTGTGTTTCAGTTTTTTATTTTGTCTCTTTTATCGTAAGGCATTATAAAACGTTTAGTTGCTGGTGTTCCTTATTTTTACATACAAGAAATTAAAAATAATCACGTATGCAAGGCAGCTGGTAACATAATAAGCAAAGGAAAAACTGAGTATTTCTTTGTATCCTGAACCCAAGGAGAAATTTCAGCCTTCACTCAATGATGTATTTAAAATAGCCTGCTTGATAAATGTAATGGAGTGTAAAAATGTTCTCTCTACCTCTTAATCTACAGATGAGACTATACTTTGGTTCTCATTTATTTCTGTTCTTCTCTATATCATTTTCAAATATCCTATGTCAAATATTCTCTTCCCCTGGAGATAATTCTAGCTTTCCCTTTAATCCAGTCTTGTATGCAACTTCTCCAGGCATCATTTAAGGGATTTTTGTTGTTGTTTCCAGTTTTTTTCTGGTTGTTTTTACATTTACACTTTATAACAATACACTATTCTGGTAGCCTGTTTTATAGCAACAGAAATTGAGGTTTAAACTTTCATTTTATATGCTTAGTATGAGCTGGCACCTCTAATAAAATGGACTGTTGTTACACTGCATTTGTTAGACATTGACACTTACATATCACTCTAGGCGTAGTTGTTTGGGTCTTTTTAGTTATAACTCAGCAGAAAAAACAATAAGATAATAATCCTTTGTCTGAAGCATGCTGCATAATTACCAGCAGCAGAATAAGTCATTAGGAAAGATGCAATTATTTACATCCTGTAAGTTATACTGATAGAAAAAACAACAACATGGTATGGACCCTTCCAGAACAATGTGGTTTTTTAAGCCCTAATTTAGTAAGGAAACAGCTTTGCATATGGTCAATGAAAATTTGATATAACATAAAACTTACCAACAGATGTTTGACAATGAATATTTCATGTTACTTAATAATTCTACTTACCAGTCACAGTTGACAGTACAGTGCATCCTAGAGTTCAAGGTGCTTTAGAGAGATAAGAATGACCTGTTATTTCATTTTGGTAATTTCTCTCTGGAGGTCAGGAAATGCTCTGAAAATCATGGTCAGCAGCAAGACCAAGAAGAACTGTTTCACTCAGCTTCCGCAGATACCAGCCTAAAATCTCTTTGGCCAAATTTTACCCAGACATGGAAGAAAAGTGAGTTAACTGGAGAGTTTTCAGCTAATGTAAAGTCTCTCGGTTTCCCCTTAGGGATGAATCTGCCATCTTAGTGAGTTGTGTGTGGTTAGATCACCCATACAAATTTCATCCTGATCAGGGTTGGGTACATTACCTCTTCTCTACTAATTAACCAGAGCGCAGGAGTTATGCCAACTTTAGACTTCCAGGGTGTCTGTGGGAGAACAAATCAATCCTGACGCAACATGAATTAACCTACAAACAAATGTGAACTGGCAGAATGGGTTTATATTGGATTGGCATCTCCTAAGACATTAATGCAGGATTTTGATGCAGCACAAAAAGATGCAAAGCCACTTTACTGTCAAACCATGACCTTGGCTGCTCTTTAATGAAATGCTTGGAGGCCTTTTATGTTGGATATTACCTGCGGGTGTTTGTACCACTTCATAGCCTAGATTGCTGTGTATATTGAAATTGCTGTGTGTACACTGACACTTTGAATATAGAGTACTAAAATGTTGGTCTTTGATACGTACTAATTTATGCTCTCCCCTACATTTGTCTTTTTTTATTATCACTAGCTGTATATTGCATAAAGTTTCTTTAAATGCCTTGATTTTTAGCATCTAGTACTCATAGTACCCTACCTCTTTTAGGTTTTTTAGTATCTGAAAATTAGGTAAGTGAAGCAGATCCTTTTTCAACTCACTTTGTCTACTACAAGAAAAACTCTTTGACATCTTCCTAGCTTGCGTTTCCATTGAGGAGAGTTTCTGAAATTATTAGATAATAACTATTGATAAATCTCAGCACCTGTTCACAGAGTAGAAATGAAACACTTTAAAGTTCAAATGTTTTACAAAATTCAGATGATCTTATTAATACCTATTAGTGCAAAATGGAAAACCAGCTCTTCCTTATATCTTTGTGAATCTTTTCTAATTGAATTTCCACTTAAAAACTAAAAACAGATTGTTAATTAAGGAAGATTTTCTGAACACCTGGGTCATCAACACGATGATAGTAATTAGATTCTAGCCTCAGTTTCTGTACACATAATAATAGAGTGCTTTAGCATTTTCATTATTTTCGAATTAATTGAATAAATATACACAAGGGATACATCCACCCTTCATTCCAAGCAAGTTCTAATAGGCTGAAATTATTATGTCTGCTTTTAAAACTTGAACAGATCACAAATACATTAGATCATCCCAATAGTTTTGAGGCATCTTCTTTAGTATAAACTACATATAAGCATTAATTTGAAAAGACAACATTTATTTCTATGGCTTTACAAGTTAATTAGCTGGTGCTGATGATTGCAAAGAAAAATTTCCATATGTGGTTCAAAGTGTTGTAGTCTCCCCGAATCTGAAAGCAGACTGCAATAGTGGTAAAAGGGAGAATAAATGTGCTCCTATTCAAGCAAGTGGGGTTAACATTCAGATGTAGATGTGAAAGATAACTGGCTTACTGGGTGAGCTCACTACTTTGGGAAAGACAGGTTGTTATGCATAGTAAGATCTTTCACATATATGACTTGAGTGGAGGAGAGCAGCCATGGATCAACTTGATGAGAAACCCATTCAGAGGGAAATACAGCACCCCTGCCACCGTTTCTCAATGAAAGAGGTGGGTGGGAGGTGCTGCAAGCTGCATCTTTACAGATCGGCGGACATCGTTTCAGCCCAGGAATCTAAAGAGATAAATAGCCAAGAACTTTGTCAAAGACTTGAAGCATTTTCCAGGTTGAGTTCGTAGATCAGCACTGCTGCTCACTCAGGGGTACAGCCCAAGTGGTTTGCAGAAAATCTGGATTTCTTAGTAATTTTGCAGTTAGCTGTGCTGGGATTAAAGCAATTTACATCCTGATCAGATCATTTCTAGACAGGCCACTGTTGTGGAAGGACAATATCGCTTGTAACTGATGTGAAGAGAAAGAGTGTTGAGAGATAAGCTTTGGATTTAGGATGAACAAGTAGCTAAAAGCTTAATTGTTGTAGAGAATTGTCCTAAATATGGATGTCTAGCTTCAGAATAATTTCATTAGAGTTGGACAAGGGAAGCCCATTTCACGTGTCTTCTTCATCTTATATGCACAAAAATGCGGTTGTTCACATGTATAAACACACATAGGCCATGGACACAGGACAGAATGATCTACCACAGGTGAGCTCGTTTATATTAAACAACAGAGAAGCAGAAGCTGCAGCTACAGAATGCATCATTAATGTATAGCTTAGCCCTTCCCATCTGCTGGCAAATTCCCGCTATCAGATAGCCACCCTTCAAAGCAGAGCCTGCTTGTCTTTCACGCTTCCATTTCTACAGCCTGCTCATCTGTACGCAGCTGCCGCAGGGGGACATGCCTCAGGCTTAGGTCTGGAGTGTCATTTCTGTAGTCACACACCTATAGCCACTCACGCAAAGGCACGTGGTTGCAGAGTTGTGACAGACATCACGGGGAGGCAGCTGCATGCGTGTGTTTTGGTACATAGTTATGATTTGTGTAGACTAAAGTTATGGAGACAGACTTGAAGGGAGACATCTCCAACATTGATAAAATGTAAGTACAAAAGACACATCATTGGACGGATATTGATGATGTTGTTTCAGTAATGACATCATCCATAGACTCCTAGTGTCTTTGCTTTGCTTCTCTATAGTGATCACAACATAAATTGCTTGTCTTGTTTGACTTCCTTGTTCACCAAAGTTGAGCAGATTGTCGCCGTTTTCAACGCTTCTACCAGACAAAAAGCTTGGGACCATTTCTCGAAAGCCCAGCGAAAGAACATAGACATTTGGCGAAAGCATTCTGAGGTTGGTGATTTTATTATTACTTTCTATCCATCATCTCACAGCTGGATTGACACAGAACGAGTGTGGTTGTAGCTGGACATAGTGTATTCAGCAATATTTACGGCTACCATTTTAGCTCTTAATCAAATGGCCATTATACAGTCTCATCTACAGTATGAATTGCTCCCATTGCTCTCATTATGTTAATAGTCATTAAATAACAGTAAGACAGAGAGCGATGTGTTTTTATTTTTCATGCAAAATTTGGGAAATCATTGGAGGATTATGTTTACTATCTAAAAGTAATGAACTGAAGTCTTGAAATTAGGAACAATATTTTCAACTAAGGATAGAATTAAGAATTATTTCTGAAAAAGATCTTTTTAGGAATCATCATGATCTGTTTTAAAAAGAAGTATTCTGTAGCACAGACTTTTTTTCCTCATTGTGCCATCATATGGTCATTATAAGATGACTTTGCCTGAAAATAAAATAGACAATTTCTTTCCTGAGTAATGACTTAAGCATTTAAGTCCAGAATTATTACATACTCCTTCCCATTTGTTTTATGTTTATCTTTGAAAAAGTACATACATCACTTGTATTGATTCTATTATGCTTGCAAAGAAACCAGTATAAATGTAATCACACTACCACAGAGAGTTAGCAATGTGAGGCCATGCATGTGTGACTGTCATAAGCTTAAGCAGAGGCAATGGGATTTTAACTCCCCTTGCTGTGAGTGGCAGCAAAGGAAGCACTAGACCTCATCCTGTGTTACAGTCATCCAGCTTTCGTTTTTAATTCAGTATATACGCTATGAGCCTGTATTTTAAAAAGTAAGTACCGCTGTCTTTGTTTTCTTTCTTTCTTCTTTTTTTGTTTTTAATATGAGCAATTTACATACACTTGTTTTACCTTCATGTAGTACAGTATGTTGATTGTTAGTATCACAGTCCTATAAATGATTTTTCTCTGTCTCAGAATAAAAACTTTAGAAGGTAAGGCGCACTTATTTAATTATTTTGTAGTACACTTGTAAAATAAGCGTTGCACACTTAGCTTGAAAAACACTAAAGTGCTGTGATATAAATCATTTGGATAACATTTTAAGTGCCCATTAACTAATGCTAAATTATAGTTGAATACCAATGGCACTAAATGTAACATCCACATGAATACCAAATGAATTCTTTATTATCAGTGCTATTATGGTGAATACCAAATGGCTTCACAATAATGGGACACTTAAAATAGAATGTTAGCATAATTTATTGGTATAAACTGTATTTTGCATTTTGTTCACAAATATTTCATATAAGTAGCAGATAAAGCCTTTGTTCAGCTGAAAGTTGGGAAGTTGGGGGTTGATGTTTGTCTTATCTTTTACAGAAGTACGAAAATATTATTTGCTAGTGGCTTATTTCAGTTACATCAGGACTATCCCTTCTTAAACTAACTTTCTGCAAAGAGATGTGGCATGTTATTCATTTGCTGCCTTCTAAATCTTTGATAAGAACCAATATATTTTAGAAATGCCTATTTTTTAGATGTGAAATATGATGGAAATATATAAAATATCATCTTTGATTTAAATCATATTTCCTAACCACAAAATTATCTGCTAATTTGTTTAATTACCTGACCACCTCCCCTCTTTTTTTTTTTTTTTTCCTCTGAATTTAAGAAAGCTTTGCTGGGGGCCCAAACCCAAAGCAAACACTCATGCACATACACATTCTCCATGGAAGATTATTGGCTTTGTTGCTAATGTAGACATTGAAGCATCGAGGACATTTATCCCCTAAAAAGGGAGAAAATGTAAGCTAATGTCTGCTCGTGTATGCAGTATACTTCCCCACGAAAAAGTGCAGGTGGCCTTTTCCAATGAGGAATTAATAGCATACTAATTTCTTTCAGAGGTGCCTCTGATTGCATGAGACACTGGTTGACAATTTACCTTTTTAATCACTTCTTTTTTTTGTTTGAAATTATTCTTGTGTAAAACGCCCACTAATTAGCCTCCTTGTCTTTGCTGGGATTAATGGGCACATATACATTTATCAGAATATTTGAGATCTGCTGATGAACCAAGGGTACAGCTCAAGGGAAACGCCTTCCCTTTTTTCGCCCAGTCCCTCTCTGACAGCTTATTGTTAATTGCACAGAGCAGCGGTCGGGCTCCTCAATGCCGTCTCCTCCTTCTAGGCGACTCTTCCTTGTTTCAAAGATTTCAAACCACCTCTTTGGGAATTAGGCTTTTTGTTGGCAGAAAAATTAGCTGTCTGTGGACTGAAAGGGCCGACACTAATCACGGTGCAGCATCCCCATGTTACACCTGACAGGATTATTAGGACAAAATAGAGTCCTCTCAATCTTCTCGGCTCTGCCATTAAAAAGCCAGTCGCTACACCCGCGTCGGCTTTTCTACCCAGAACAAAGACCGTCTAGACTCCCACAAAGCCCGTGTGCCTGCCCACCATTTACCAAGTGACATGTGCACGGGCTCCCTGCCTGCCCGCCCTTGCAGCGATCACCCAGAGACCGGCCTGTCCATGCTGGCACTCATTTTGGATCAAGATGCAGAGAATTTCGGGACAGCGTTACTGGGCTGAGCTTTTTATATGTGAGGTCATCTGGGCATAGGGACAAAGGGTGAGATTCTTTTGCCCAGCGTTAGGCACCTACAATATAGAGCACTCCATCTGCACTGGTCGCTCTCGGCTCCCTTTACCATCAGCTGAGAGAACGAGGAACTCTTAGGGTGTAGTCAATATGACTTCGTTTGGTTAGTTACTTTGTGGATGTGAATCACCTTAACGTGCCCGTTTCTCTGCATTTCTGCAAAAGGTGTCTGAGTAGGAACTAGTTTTACTGGAGACACCTACGCTTGGCTGGATGAATCTTACCCCAAGTGGCAGAGAGAAGCAAGAATTCTCTGCACCTTAAGCAGGCTGACAGTCTCTTTGTCAGTTTGCTTTATATACAATTTTAAGCATTATCCCTGCTGTTGAAGCATTCTCCTATGTTTAGCAGAACTGAAGTTCACTTGACATGAAGACTCACTTTTTCTCTTGTTCTCCCTGAGTGTTACCTTTGACAAACTCCGTTCTTTCACAGGAAGAATTTCCTGTGCTACTGTTGTTATAAATATTCACATACAAATAAATACGATTACAATGATAAACGGTGTATAAATAGAAACAGAACAGTATTAAAAGCAGATACTAAATAATACATCATGACTTAATGGAAGTTAATACTGACAAAAGGTCATTTTGGATTTTAGGAGCTCCGAAATGCTCACAGTGAACAGCTCATGGGAATTCGCCGGGAAGAGGAGATGGAAATGTCTGATGATGACAGTGGTGACAATCCCAGTAAAAAGCTGAGAGTAGATGATTCAGGTAAATCCAAATCCTTCTATAATGTCAAGTGTATTAAACTACTGTTTTTTTTAAAAGCAAACAAAAGCTTACGTATGAGAAGTGACATATTAATAGCTGCTTATATAAGGCAGTATCTTATTTTACACCCTCATAAATTAGTTATTTGAATGATGCAACCTGTCTCTAGGAGGTGTCTGTCACCTGCTATGATCTATAGAAAAGAAAATTCTCCAATTCTGCCCTTGGCTGGAAGCATTATGTTTCTTTAGCACTCTCTCTGCAGTCTTGCATAACAGTATTTCATGCTATGGTTGCAATGTCTCATGAGATCAGTTGAAGTTATGTTTCGGTCATCTAAGCCTTACTTTTCTTTTCAACAAATACAAAATACTGTATACTCTAACAAATATGCTACACTATTTTAACTGTGCGTTCTGTGGAATTAACTTTTAAGGGTACATATGTCACAATACGGTACTGTGCATTGCATTCATTTGACTTCCGTTAGGTGGATATCAGGAAAGAAAGAACAAGGGTACTTGTAATATGTGGAAAGAAAAGCAACATTTTCAGCCTTCTACAAATACTCTGCTCTCCAGGGTGGGCACTCCAAGAGGTGGCTCAGAAGCTGCCTGAATTACTGACTGGTAACGTGATCTGGACGGGTGATATAGTTGATTTTTTGACAGTGACTGATAAAGTTCTGAGTAGCTAACAAGGGTTTGCCTGTTCAGACACTCCAGAAAGAAAGTTTACAGAAGCTGAAGCCAAAGCATGACTGGAAACTGCCAGCCAGCAGTGAGCTTTAAGGGAGGTAAAGAAGGAGGGAGTAATATGGAAAGAAACTGAGAGTCTGATCATAAGGGTAATTTTTATCCAAGCCTTTCATGCAGGCACCGTATAAAGAAAGGAAAGAATTTCACCCATTCGATGGACACATGAAAGTGTGGATTCAAGTTTACGCAGAGAAGAGCTCTTTGTCTCCTCCTGCAACAAGATGCTGTGTGAGATCGAATGACTCCGGAATTAAAGACTGAAGGAGGGAGTGTCATTCTAGCAAATAAATTTTTACTACAGCATCTCTCTTGAGGGGTGATTTAATGTTTTTCCTGGAAGAAAAACAAAACAATAAAACCTGTTAAGGGCAGTCTTAATTTTTGTTCGGCTAATGGTGAGGGCTTGAATTTTCTAGATGCCATGAGCAAATTTTTGGAGCTGAGACAGTGGGGCTCTGCACACAGAGCACTGCTAGCAATCAGAGATTTCTATAAGTGTCTAATCATTTTACCTTGACTATGTGTCCACTGTTACGAAGGGAACTCGTTGGAATTAACAACAGGAAGGAAGAGCCAGAAATACCCACAGCCTGCAGCCCAGGAGAAGAGTAATGATGTTTTGAACTGCCATACTTATCAATTCAGCTGCGTTTAATGTTTTCATGCTTAGGGCTAAGCTAGGCTGGTCATTCTTTTTGCCTTTGATTAGGAACATCAGAAATGGGAAGGCGTCTTTGGTTTTCTTCTATTCAGATGGTTGTTTCTATTGAACGTTTTGATATCTGAGATTTCTACAATGTTCCATCCCAAATAACTTTAGCTTGCTTGTATTGTTACAATGTGAGCACTTGAGTCCTCTAAGCAATAACAGCAGCAAGCTCAATGCTGTGCCACATACTACATCAAAATTTAGCAATATGAATCCACATGAGTATTTGTCCATCATTGTCCATCATGCCATTCATCATCCTCTTGATCTTAGTGGAGTTGATCGCACCTGCTGAATGCACAGAGTCATCCACTTCTAAAATTAATTTTATAGCTTTCTTCATCCAACATTACACTCTCAGCTAAAGAAAGTGGATTTGATTCTTCTGTCATTGACCATGGAGGGAACTTGGACTTAAACCAAAAAAGTTATTGGGTATAAAACATTGGTAAATGAAAAGAAAGTGAGAGAAAGACATTTATTTTTTTCATTTTTCTGTACAGAGAAGTGATTCTTCCTTTATTTTTTTTTTTTTGAAATTACTATTTGTGTTAGCTGCCTCCACTTCTTTTTCTTTCTTTTTGAGTATGTCATTCCAGAGCCATCTCTTTATCTCACTGGAGTGGCTATTTGTATTCACAGTAACCTCTGCTCTACGCAGAATGTCTTTTAAAGAATATTTTATCACAAAGAAACAATTTTGCATAGTATCAAAACATTGACAATTTATTTTTAACCCTTTTTCTTAAGATGTTTGTCTAAATGCTTTACAATGGGAAGGGCAAGATGTGAATAACACAAAGGAGATATTGTGCCTCTTCAATTCAAGGACAGTGTGCACACATAAGGCTTAGAAGTCTAAATCCAAAAGTGGTCAAAGCAACGAGATGTGATAAATTGGTTTGGATAGTTCCAGAGTCTGGACTGCCTATCCTGCCATCCCGATTATTTTCTTGAGGACATTATTTTTCAGCCTGCACTACTCAGCAATGAGAACAAGACTCCTGGGAAGTTACCATCCCCAAAGCTACAAAAGGTGACAGAGATTCCTCCAGGCTTCAACTCCTGTGTCAGGTCTTTTCTAACTAGCTCACCTAGTCAAATCACCCCTTGTACAAGAAGGCTTGAATAATTCAACAATTTAGGGTGAGTTATAAGACCTCATCCTGTCTTAGTAAAATGTAGTTTCAAGAGACTCCCAAAGTAATTTCTTCTATTAGTCAAGCCCTTTTGACTCACTCTGTGAGCATCTAGGTAGTATGGTGCTGAGTGTGTCACATTTCCTCACAGCTGGACTGCTTAGAACAAAAACTTCTCCAGAATATCCGAAGAGAAACTTATCCATCACCCTGAAAAAAAAGAGCGTGGATTCCAGCCCCAACATTTGAAAACACAGTGCGACACATTTAAGCTTTGAGGTTGTGCAAAATGTCTTCAGTGCCTGAACACTTAACCAAAATTGCTGGAACTTTGGATTTCAGAGGAGCGTTACAGTGAGCTGAGTCCCTTGTACACAATAAGTTCTGGTGATTTGGGGCAGATGATGAAAAAGCTGTTACTAAGAATGGTTCGAATTTTTTCCTCAAGTCATGCAAGATATTAAGCCATGCAAGAGATCAAGTCGTGATCCATATTAGAAATCTACTATTATACTAGCCATTTGTTTGGGAAGATTTGGGTTTGCTACTTGCAACGATGCAGAACAGCTCCAGAGGGATCTGTTGTAAATTGCATCCCTCCATTCTAGACTCAAATCCTCTCCTTTCATCTCCCAATTGCTCTTCTCTTAGTTGTTTATGATGAAATTGCTTTACTGATACCAGCGACTCAGTGGCAAAGCTGGGTTAAGAATTGGGACATCAAGTCTCTTGAACCTGCCTTCTACCATCTAGTCCACGTTCCAGGGCTGGGACACTGCCTCTTGCATGAAGACCTTCTGCTCCTACAGGTGTTTTACAGGTCACTCTCCTCAGGCTTAGTTAGTACCCTACTTTATCGTGTGCAAGCTGAAGCTTCAAGGAAAACGAAGGCATCACTACCTGCTTCTTCTATGGAGAGCATCTCAAACACCTGGAAGGGTCCCCCAAAGAATCCCCCAGGGAATTAAGTAAGTGGGCTGAACTAACATGCATGCCTAGCTTATAGGAAATCCTCCTGGTTTCACAGATGAAAGGTCATTTGCATTGTGGGGAAAGGTGGCAAAAGGTTGACCTGAGGCTGAGACCCACCTGTAGGATCAGTTATTCCGTTGTTGTTTTGGTTTGGGTTTTTTTTATTTTTTTGTTTTTCAAAAATTCAGCCTCTGAACAGTGATTTTTCTGCAATGTGGATTTCGGCATTTGAAAGGGACAAGAGGATTGCTGAAGTAAAGCTGGGAGACTGCTAAGAAAAAAATAATAATGATGATTGGCAACTCAGTTAATACATTTGAAAGTCAAGGTGCAGCTACTGAAGCATTAGCTCAAAGGGAAAAATAAAAGAGATTCAGTGCTGGAGTCCAGAGGTTATATGAAAATCTTCAGAACGATCAGGATTTATGGATGCTTCGTCTTCCACCTGCTGGCACTGGAAGTAAGGATCCACATGTAAAAGCCTCCAAAGTAATTTTAAGAATTAGTGAAGTGAAGCTGTGTGTTGTAGAAAAGAGCTGAAGTTTGGTTTATGCTTAGAAGGCACCTGTAATTTTACTTTAAGGGGAGGTGGGTTAATCTCTTCCTTTTACAGTTCTCAGCGATGTGCCATTAATTCCAGCAACTCCGACTTCAGTGAGAGACTGCAGCTGGCACCGTGGAAAAGAGAGAAATGCACAGTGCTTGCAGAGGGAGACGGGAAGGATGGTCGTGTGATTAAGGCTTTTAACTGGGATCGGAGAGTCTTGGCCAAATCCCAGCTCTGCTACATACCCCCCGCTTGCTCTGATCAATGGATTTGTGCTGTCTCAGTTCCATACTACCAAATGGAGGCCATGATGCTTCCTTTCATTCAGCCACTGTCTGTTCTGTCCATGTGGATGATAACCACCTTGGTACAGGGCTGTCTTCAGCTCAACAGATTTGCAATAGCCCACCCATTGGGCCCCTGGAGCATTTCATCACCATTCTACTACCTGTGATGGAGTAACTTAATCACATCTCGGGGACTGCATGCAAATAATAAATTGCAAGGTATGTAATACAAGCCCAGTTTGAACACAGAAGACTGGCACTGCTTTCCAAGTCAGAAAAGACATCCTCTATGGCAGGATTTTCAGGCATATCTGAAGTAGGAGGCAAACTTAAACATTGAAGCTCTTTCTGTATTGAACAGTAGCCTGGATCTTAAATGCTCTCCTGAACCGGTCTGTCCTGTTTGCAGCACCAGCTCAGTCATTTGCCATAGGAGACAGGCTGAAGAGTGGACAGTCCGTCTCCCAGAAGAGTATAAGTCCTTGTGAAAGTCAGCATTAGAAAATCACACTCTGGTGTACACAGCATAAAACAGGCTTTGTGATATTGTTCCTAAATCTACCTTGAAAGCTGCAAGCCTGGCAAGTCTTCAAGGAAAGCGTGAAACAACACCAAAGCGATCTGTGTGATGCTTATTCATCCTTTCTCTGCAATTCAATCCTCTTTTTGCTTTCTCCAAGGCTTGTGTGAATGCAGATATGCACACGTGGAATGGAAACTGTGTTTTATGGCTGGATTGAACTGGTAGGAAAGCTTTATATAGCTTGTTACAACTTTGAATAGAAATTGCTGACTCCTAGCTGTGTGGAGCTGAGCTTTGCTTTTCCTTTTCTTCCAACTGGCCCAGTGTCACGGCAGATCTTATGTCAGATGTTCTTCTTCCTACTGATCCCAGTGTCAGGTATTTCTCCTTTCCTTTCTTGTAAATCTAATTTTTTAGGTTTTATGGGAGATTTTAATGAAAGTCTGATTTATTTTCCTGTCATTAATTCCATTCCATAGCTTTTCGGCATTAGATTTTGTGAAAGTGATACCGGTATTTAACAAGCCCATAATTTGCCCGTGTTCCTTTCAGACACTTGTTCCTAAAGATAATGTAAAAAATAACAAAGATATGTTTACTTTAAAAATTAATGTGCTAGCATTGCTTTTTTCCTCAAATAAATCAATACCATTTCAAAGCCATCAGCAGCTGGTGTCATAATCAGCCCTGCAGTAACAAACATATAAGGGCGGACAAAGAGGAAAATAAACACTGCTAACAAAATCTACTGACCAGGTTTTATAAGCAACCTGGAAGAAGAGAACATATTTAAACCCGAATCTCTGCATTTTCACTGTACTGACATGACCTCTCTCTGGCCAGAGAAGACAGCTGAACAACCCTTTTGAGCTCTCTGAGTGCAGTAAGTTCCCTTTGAATGGAAATGCTCTGGACACAGCAGACAATCAGTTTTGCTCCTGGGGACCATCAGGGATGATCACTAGAAAGCAGCACAAGATGATTACTCCCTCTATGCTGGGAGAAGTCTGCTCTAGTGTCTTTCACAGCATGCCAGTTCAGAGCTGTTATCATCAGGCAGACTCCAATTTTGTGCCTTCAAATGCATTCCATTTTTCCCACAGCTCTTACAAATATAGGCTGAAATTCAGGAAGCAGGTAGGCAGGGGACTAATTTTATGGCCCTGCTTTTAAGTCCCTTTGGCTCTAATAATGCTTTTTGTGCAGCTGAATTTAGCAGAAATGCCTTGATGAATGAGGGGTGAAGGTAGCTGCCAAGACTGTCTTCCCTGGGGAACAAAGACGGCCTCATCCTGTCCCAGGTACTGGGCCGGTTCCTCAGTTTTGGGATGAAGGTCTGTGCTGTGTCTTGTGCACACAGCAACGAAGGGGTTAACCTAACTTTCAAATTTTAAAGGAAACAGACACTTCAAAGGCATTTTCCTAATATGGGTTTTAGGAGGATGTCCCGTTTGCTACAAAACAAGTCTGTTGCGCTTTGATGCTTTTCAACTGCCAGAAATACTATTATCTAGATTACATTTTATCATGTTTTCTGGTTATTTCATACTGATAAGGTTTTCTGCAGGATCATTACATATGAGAATAGATTTAATCCTGTTTTTAGTAAGCTTTAAGGACACCAAGGGATTATTTATGTAATAAGATGCAAAGTTGCTATGGAAAATGCTATAGCAACCTAACATCTTCACAAAACCAAGCAGCCACTTGTGACAGCAATCTAAATTTACATTTATTTTAGTGCCATTTTATTGACATTCTTAGTATCTCATTTTGACAGCATGGTAAAATATGTTTTGCGTTCAAGCTAGAACAAAATTAACAGCATGTTGTTGGAATGTAGATTATGCTTATAATTTTTTAAAATAATTTTAGCATATTTCATTTTGTGTAAATAGTATTAAAATAGTAGTGAAAAGAAGTTTGGGTGCATCTCCTTTATTTGTAATAGAGCTAACAATGCACACTGAAAGTAATATTTTAGAAGTCAGTGAAAGCTAAACTGCTTTTATTTGCTTTATACGTGAATGAAAATATTTTTGAGAAAGAAATGATTTTGTTATTAGAATGTATTTCAAATCCTATATCTTTTATTATAACTTTCCCAGTTCAGGATACAGGCTATAATTTTTCATTAGGTTTCATAAAGCAGGGCATCATTTCTGAATGCATAGACTTTCTCTATTTAAATGGGACTTTTCTAAAACATAAAATAACAGTACACGTTGCCCCTTAGGAAGTTAAATAAAAAGGGAAAGAAAAAATAAACACAAAGCTACGAAACAGTCTGAACTCTGTCCTGTGCTCATTGCAGTTAATAATGAAGCTCATATTGACTTCAATGGGAGCAGAAGCAAGCTCTGTATATTGATTTTCTCCATCCTCCTCCATTAAGAATCCTGAAGTGCACCTGTAACATTGTTGAAGTGGGATGTTGGCAGCAAAATCAATAAAAGACAATATTAGAACATACGCTGTTTTCAGCTTCCTCACAATCTGATATAGCTGGTATTAGCATTCTTCTCCAAATTACACTTCATGCTTTCTATAAAGTGACCTTCCTTATAGTGCCCTCTCCACTATAAAGCTTTTGTGCTCTTACTCTCATATTTAGCCTTCAGGAGAATGAGCCCTATTTATAACACTGAAGACGATTGATTCTGAACAGAGCATAAAGAACAGATTCCTTCAAGAGGGGCTTCAGCCTAAACCCTCTTTCTGACCTCCTATGAAAGATCATTTCTGTTATTGCTTAAACTAAGCTCTTGGGTTTAGGCTTTCTTAATTATGACGCATTTCATGCCCTATTGGTTTTAGAAACCTTTTTCACCCCAGCACATTAGGGAAGCCTGCAGATATTGCCTGAGGTAGAGATTTAGGTACCTTCTTATCCACCCTTAAAACCAGGAAACTTCAGCCATTGCTAAGATGTCAGAGGAGGTAATGGTCAGAAGGCAGAGTCTTCTCCAATGTCAGTACAAGCTTCTATACTCATAATTACAGTTTTCAGGAGCCTCCTTATGTCATGAGAAATGCAAGGCTAGTTGAAGTTTCCAAAGCATTCAAAGTTTCCTTTTCAAAGCATGCAGCTTCTCAGCCCTTGTGTGTCCAGCTGACTGGCAGGCTGTGGCGTGACTGAATGCTAGGAGTTAAAACCCACCCAGCAGAGCTCATATGTGAAGCTGGATGGCGACAGCAACTCCCAAAACTGCTACTAGTTTATGATGTTCGTTTACTTTGGTGAATGAATCTTAGATTTGGAGGCGTCTCATGGTGTCCTGCTCTTTGGCTTTGGATTAAGACCACTTCACAATTCTTACTAATGACAGATATCCATAGCATAGCATTTTTGTGACTAATATATTGAAGGATTTAGTTCATAAAGTTGAAATCCAAGCGGATTCAATACCGCTTGGAGGTGAGCAATCGTCTTTCAGTCTTATATGGGCTTAGATTAATGGCAGAGGGAAGAGAAAATGAAAAAAACGCATTGTTGAATGTGAAATGACCAACTGAAGAACTGGATACCATACTAAAACCATACTGGTTTATTACACTTCTCCACTAATTCCAGCATGTGACTCTTTGAACATGAGCATATAGAACTCCAAAGGAGGAGAATTTATTTCTTCTGTGTTAAAAGAAAGGTGGTTTGTTTCGTTGGTGTTTTTAATTAGAAATTATAATTGCTGTGGGTTTTTGCCTTTCTATGGGCAAATAGTTTGGAATCCTTTACTTTATTTTATTTATCCTTTTGTATATTCAGCCCTCCCCATATTTGATGCACAGCAAGTTGCATCAAGTGCAAGAACTGTGCCAAGCGTGTCTTTACAGCTCTTGTGTCCAGTGACTTCTGAGCTGCTTCTACAACTGCCGAGTGCTCACCTCACATGTCAACCAGGGGTCTCTCTGAAGAGATTTGGGTGGTTGCTAGTCCACAACACCAGTGTCTTCATTGCTGCTTTGTCATGTGTCAGATACAGGCTGTCATCCCTCTTAAATTTGTCTGAGCTCTGGAGACAAGTGAGCACTTTTAACAGTCAAGGAAAAACATGGTAAAAAGCAATACCTTTCTCCAATTTGTTTTCTTATCAGATAGTCATCTGTCTCATCATGTTTTGTTGACATATTTTGAGACGTGTCTGCTGTTAGACCTTGATCCCACAAGCTACTGCCTGCTGCTCAGGGTGTTTGCACTCACCTTCTGCTCAAAACCCACAAATGCAAAGTCCTAAACAGTGGCTTACCCAGAAAGTCTGGTGCAAGGAATATTTCACAGTTATGTCTTCAAAGCTGCACACTTTTTACAAATTTAAATAAATTGTCTGTTTCTGAAAGGACTGGAAATACCACTAAGCTCCATAGAACCCTGTCATTGGCAAGTTTGCAACACATTTTATTTTTTAGTATCTGAGAAAATACCTACTAAACATGTTAAACTGTGGAGAAACACAGTGGCTTCTATTTGCTTCTAAGTATGCTGAAGGCAGGATGGAGGGAAGAAAGGAGATTTGGGCTTGCAAATATAGATCTTCTGGAGATCCTTCCATTCACAGAGGAGATACATGGTTCAAGAAATGCTGTCTCTGAATGTGAGAGTCAAGAAATTACAAGCTTCATGTGACCACTTGCTTATGCTTTCTAAAGGGGTAAAAATATATTCCTGTATTTAAGATCCATTGTTATCTAAGGCCAAAGTAACTGTGCAAATATTTCAGTCTTATATAAAATTTTAAAAGAAAAATTAGCTCAGCTCTCCAATCCAGTACAAGGCCAGAGAGACAGCTGGATAAATGCTCTCCTACAATTTAAGGTGCAATAGAATTTTGTACAAAGGTGGTTTATCCTCATGTTTATAGAAAGTACTTTACATTTATGAGCAAAATTCCCTGTTATAATTCAGAACAATGCAAAACACCACAGTCACTTCAAACATTCAGATCAGCCCTTCCTTCCCTAAGGAATGTGACAAATTGAGGGATTCACGTGCACACTGTCAAGCTTGTTCCCCAGTAGCAATGACAGTTTCTTCACATTTTCAAGTCCTACAGATTATTCTTTTCAAGTTGTCACAGTGGTGCTGGGCCTGAGTGCAATTCCTAATTCAGATGCCAACAATAGCAGTGCAGCCATGCATCTTGCAAATGCCAGTGTTTATTAAGTTTGAATAAAAATGTAGGAATTACTTGGAGTCTTGAGAAGTAACCATCACTAACCCACCTATACAGAGGTTTACTTATACAGAATGATTCAATATCCTAAATAATTTATGTACCACGTATACACACATACATACAATCCATTTATGCAATATACATAAGGTTAACATAACATATATGAAACACGGAGCATTCATCAGCACTTCTTGTGCTTTGCAGAGTTCAAATGTCTGTATCCTCAGTTGCAAAGCACCATTAATACAACTAGTGTTTTTCCACTGCTGGTGTGAGAGAGGGTCATCAATGCCACTTAACATCTCCCCAGAAACCAGCGCTTTTCTTACTCGAGTGATCATATTCCTTCTCCCTTGAGACTTAAATCTCCTCTGATAATTTTTAGTATTAGAGGAATACAGTCATATTTTTTTAAAGTCAATTAGAGGAAAAGTCACTTCTTTGCTTGCTTCTTTAAACCACAGTCTCTGTAAAAGTGTTGCAACAGTTCTGTTTCTCAATTAGGGAGAAAAAGCAGACTCTCTGAAAGATATTCAGTACTTGATTAATTGTCTTTAACTAAGGCAGCAGCTATTAGTAAACATAAAGCATAAATATCTGAAAAATTCATCTCACCACCATGAGAGTGATTTTTACAGAATTTTGAGAATATCTGGGAACTGTGACTATTTTGGATCAAAGCTATACCCCTACATCTATTTTTCATGATGGCTTGCTTCCTGCACCCCTTGTTCAAGAGGAGAACCAAGCAGGAAAGGCAACACAACAACAAACCCAACTAACAGTCCACCCATCGCAGCTGTCTGTGCAGAGCCACCTCTTCCCTCTCCACTCCTCCTTATGCATAAGCCAGATCAGTTGGGCTTGGTACATACCGTGGGTGGTGGTAGAAGGAATGCAACCCAAAAAAGAGAGAAAATTAGGGTCCTTTGCTTTAAAGGTATGACCTGGAGAAACTAGTCTCAATGGGACAGATTAGCTAGCAACTGTCAAAATATCGTTTATGAGCTGTGTGGATTCCTGTTCTCCAAAGAGATGTTGTCAAGTAAAATAGACCTAAAATGTGACAGGCTTTGATATTATTGTAACAAGGTGGTCTCTCCCAAATCCTAAATATGTGTTTCAGTAATATGATGTGACATCTTTGTAGAAAAAGTCCAAAACACTTAATGCTGCAATTTGCCTGGGACAGAACTGGGTAAGAGGGGATTGGAGAATGTAGTGCAAAAGAAGTATGAGTGATGGAAGAAATAAACATCTGGGAAAGTCAGGGAAGTGGGAATTACAAAGGAAAAAAGGGATGGACTCACGCATTTGGAGCTGAAGGAGGAAATGAACTGAACAGAACATGTACAGAGGAAAAAGAGAGGAAGGTATGAAGAGAGGGATAGAAAAACTGGCTTAAAGTGGGAGATTTGCCTTCTGTCTTTTGAGCCTGTTAGAGAAAGTTGGTTCACTGTTGAAGTGGGTTTTCTGCAGCCATCAGGTCTAGATCAATGGTGCTAAACTGAGCTCCTGAGCCAATGATCACTTGTAAGACTGTTGTAAATAATCCACATCTTATTCCTAGGACTGGCTAAAACAGTGACATTAAATTGCCTTGTTAGCATTTTTAATTAAAAGTCAGTGTCTGTGAGAGCATGGTGAAATGCAGAGAGCCAGTACTGATCCACAGTCTGGAAAGTCTGGAAGCCACTAGTCCAGAAACTTAAAGCAGGGATTTTCAGTTAATGATCTCTCTAGGGCTTTAAATAAAATGTCAGATATCATGAGACTCATCATAACACCACAGGAGCTGGCAGCTCAGCTCTCTGGGGCATTCTTAGTCCACTGCAGAGCCAGCATTTGCATGCTACCTTTTGTTATTAGGTCCAGCTGGACTGTAATCTTCCCTTCCTTTCCCCACACCTTCTTTGCTATTTGCAAAGAGTTATGCTTCATTACATAAGAAATAATAAGCCTTCATAAATTACTGGTGAGCCTTGTGTAGTAAACCTAGGAAAGTGCTATTGCTGAAGCCTGCTAAGCAGGGAGAAGTTTTGTAAACTGAGAAAATCTCTCTTCAGAGAAATGCTTTGGTTTCTCGAATGTTACATCTGTCTGTACTAGATGGGATGGATAAAATTGCAGTTAAATGATGGTGCAACTGTTCTTTTTTCTTTCTTTTTTCTTTTTTTTTTTTTTTTTGGCAGCATCCTTCCATTTACTAATTGTTTGCCAGTAAGTTTTGTGTGAATAAGAAGCCTGAAAATAATTCTCATGAGTATTCAGTTTGAACATCTGGTATCATCATGAATGTAACTGGTATAATGAACTTCTCTGCATTGAACATAGGCTGCATGGTGAGGAAAGGGCTTTGAAGCAAATGCACCTGAATAAAGCAGGTTTTGTAAAGGAGTAAATCTCCCTCCCAGTGTGTGGGCTCCAACTCCCACTAACATTAATGACAATAACCCCTCCTCATATAGGATAATTAGTGCCCTTAGAGTTTAAATTTGCAGGTACTGAGACATTCAAATAAAGTGTGCCTAACATTAGAAAAAAATGTGGAAATTGGTTCATTGTTTGGTCACATTATGTATGAAGCAGGAAAGAAAAAACTGTTCATAGCTAGATTGGCTTCTAATTACCCCAAATTATTTATTTTTATACCATTCTAATTCTGTTTTCAGAGTTTATTCAGGCTAGTTAGCTAGCTGCTTTCAAGCTTTAACCAAAGGATTTTTTTCTAAAAAGCCAAGAGACATAGTCTATTTTTATGGAAACACAGGAGAAAGAATTAAAGAATGCAGTATAGGAATAATGTTGCTTTTATCTGCTAATATCAGGTGTCTTTCTATGTGCCCGACATTGACACTATTTATGCCCATAAAGAAGCGGAAGTGTCCTCTAGGAAGTCAAAGCAATGGATCAAACCCACTTTACATATCAGAAGGCTCAGGAGCCTGATACTGTTGTAAAGTGAGCCGAGAAGGTGCCTCTGGGTGACCAAGGTGTAGCTTAGTCTTATTCTTCCAGAAAGCTTCTTGGAGATACCATCAAAGGCTCATTTTCTCAAGCGCCTTTGAATTGTACACAGAGCATGTGTAACTAAGACTCGTTCTCAGAGCTCAGTTTTTATGGTAGGGTTTATAAAAGTCAGGTGTGAGACAAGAGGATCTATACCTGGGCAGTTGGGGCTAATGACAGCCTCAACTCATTCTACCAGAAAGTAGCAACTAGTGAAGAGGTAAGTTAAAGATTCTCTAGTTGCTCAGTGTGTCCCTTCACATCAGAGGCCATCCAGCTTTCTGTCTGCAATGAGGGTTATGTCTTCCTTACCACCACCTTCCAGACCTCCTGCAAACCCAACCTTCCCATCCACCTCAGGGCATGGGTCACTCATTGGCATCACCTCACACACACCCTGCCGCTGAGTCACCATGATGGGATCCTCAGGTTGTAGCACAAAATTTAGTGTCCTGTGGGCTGGAGGACTAAGTAGAGCCTTCCAGGTTAAAAATGATTGAGGGTCCAGTGGTCTTGTCTAGTCTATGAAACTGAAAGTTTTCTTCCATCAAGGAACCCCCTGTCTTCATGTTGCACTTTCCTGACATGCCAGCAGGCACACTTCAGTGTGTTCTCTCGCAGTTTTCTATTCAACTTGAAACTGGGGCTATTACTTGCTTTTGAGCTCTTCCTCCTAACACCCAGTAACTGTTAAAAGTGCCACTAGCAGAAGTCCTACCACACATCCTTTTCTCTTCCTTCACATATTGAACTCATGTCCAAAATTTTTTTTTCCATTTAGCTCATCCTAGAATCTGACCTCTGCGTTTATTCTATCAAAATTTATACCCAAACCTTGTGACCTCATGTTCAACTTCCAGGAGTTCCTTTTCTTTGGCACTTGCTTGAGCCCTTTATCAAGATATCCCACAACATATCGCCTAAGACCATCCACGCCATACTTCTGATAAGACTATCTTCTTTATGACTGACAAATGCCATTATTGTACAACTTACCCTGTATTCTACAGCATCAAGACATAGCTCATGCCCTTCCAGATACTCCAGAAACATTTTTCCTTGCTGATTTTCCCCTGGTTGTACTGCTTCACAGTTCATTTGTTTGAAAAACAAGCATGCTAGCTAGAGGCCTAGGGTTAATTTTATTGTTTATATTTATAGTTGTGAACTTTGTGTCCTTATTTCTCTCATCTCACATTTGTTCAGTCCCTCAAGCTGAAAACTCTTTGAAGAAGTAGCTGTGTTTTGCAATATGGCTTTTTTGACATTGTAAATGCTCTGCAATAAGAGGGATGCAAAAAATTGGTATAATAATAGCCGTCATTTTGAGAGTTTTTGATGTTTTTCTTGTTGGTGTTATCAAAAGGAGCATTAGATAATTTTAAGCCTTCTTTTCAAGCCAAGAAATTAGGATAATGACATAGGTAGAACTCAGATGACAGGAAGGTTTGGGAATGTTCTCTTCATCTGCTTTCATCCATTTCAGTGCATTGATACATCGGCTAAAGCTCCATAACCCTGAGAAATTCTGCTAAAGAGGCTAGAACCAAAGGTCTGAAGACAGACAAATGAGTACAGATGTTGTCAGTTTTGTGATCAATTTCTATACAAGTGTAAAAGAATCTACAGAAAAGAAAAATCTATAGAAAAAGTTCTGCTTATAGGACTTAAGGGGAGTCTGTGCTCTTGAATTTTCAAGAGGGTTTTCTGGTTTTGCTGTTAGTATTTGCTCACTTGTTTTTCAGTCATTCTTTCCAGATTGCCTCAGACTCTTGAGATAAGATACTGCCTCTGCATTTCAGCTCAAGTGTCCCCAGTATGCAAAGTAGTAATCTGCCATGAATATTAACTGTAATGTTATTAGGGCATCATCCAATGCCCAGGTGTGCATTAATAGAACTGGTAGAAAAGTTCAAATTATCCC
The DNA here is from genome assembly GCA_013399365.1 of Pampusana beccarii. Taxonomy (NCBI): domain Eukaryota; kingdom Metazoa; phylum Chordata; class Aves; order Columbiformes; family Columbidae; genus Pampusana; species Pampusana beccarii. The sequence continues at coordinate 112,671 of VWYH01005430.1, read as the reverse complement.
TTATTTCCTTTATAGACAGATATAATACATTCAGAGATTTGGGGTGCTCACTTTATTTCCTGGCTGAGAAGACATAGTGTGATAAAATACAATTATTACCCTGTATCACCTATGAAGACTTACTCTGCCTTAGCTCCAGTGTGCATTATTATGTGTTAGCTTAAACATAATCACAGAATACCAGCTAAAAGTGAAAGATATAGATCAGTACTAATAAAGAAAGTATGCTCCTAACTGCCCAAGATAAATGCCCTACAAAAATAAAGGTAATTGGTTTTTTTCTGAGTCATCAGTCAATGAGTATATCCTTAGACTTCAGTGGATTTCTGATCAGCCACTCACTTTTTTTCAAAAAGTTTCTTTTTGCTTTGCGTCTAGCTTGGTTCTGCTACATGGAGTCTGTTTTGCTACTGAGGCTGTCGCCAAATTGTATATAGCACTTCTGCCTCAGCACAAGGGAGTCACACTAACCTCTCGGATGTCCTCAAAGTATCAGTGTGAAGATTTCCCCCATTTACATAAGTCTAATCTTCCTCCAGCCACCTCTCTGAGACTGGCAGGTATCATTTTGCATCCCTCAGTGAAAATGCTGTAAAGCGTACACTGAGCTGGTTTCCAGCTGTGTTTTGCTTAAGTAGGAATATTTTCTTCTGCTTGCAGCACGGGCAGCTGTTTGAGATTCACGTCAGAGTTTTCTTTTGGTATAGCTTCCTTGTATATAGTTCTGCAAATGCTTTCAGCATTGGCTGCCTTTTAATCCTAAAATGCTCTTTAGCACGTCTCAGGGAGGGCTTCTGTAGATGAGTGTCTGAACTACTGAACTTAAAATGGCATGAGAAGTTGCATTGAGATGAGCAAGTAAATTTTTTTTCAACTATAAAAACATTCATCAGCTTTGTCAATGAAGTCAAAGCAAAAATTTCTGTAAAAATTTGAAAAATAATTACTTTTTAACATGCATATTGCCTTTTCCCCAAAAATTCTCTTCTAATTTTAATTTAGCATTCAATGAAGTGATTTTCTTTATATAATATGTAATAAAATTGCGTATTATTAAATATAATTATTATAAATGAAGTATAAATAAAAATAAATTAGAATTAGTTTTCTATAGAATAGATATTCTGTTTGGAATCAAAAGAGATGCTGGTCTGAATCCAGAGTTATTTTAATTTAAGTGCACTGGAATGTAAATATCTCAAAATTATAGCTATGTTAGGTCAACACAAAGAATGTTTCTGATATTGTTTAAAACAGTTACCAAGTGCTGAATGAGCTGGAGCCCCTGAGGCCCATCAGACATCTCTCTTTTACTCTCCTTTTCTGCTAACCACTCTGTCAGCATGTATTAAGAACTGGCTATTTGTAGCTTTAAATTAAATAGCAAAAAAAGCTACGTGTATTTTACACTATATCGTTTGTGGACTCTTATCTATAATTAATTCATTTTAAAGCTTATGCCAAGTTAGTATTGTTACACTGTTGCTATATGTGTTGCATCCTCCTTATTTAAGGACCTATTTCTACCGTAGACTCTGTCTTTCTTGCTTGTTATGAATGGCTAGGAAGATCACCAGAGTGATAACAAATTCCACACCTCTGGGAATCCTGCAAACTTATCTGCACTCTATTCTTATTCTCTCACTTTAGGTTGCTTGGGCTGTTTTAAAATCCATTTTAAAATGGAATGTAACCTCTTCCAAACACAGCTTGTGTCTTCTGCTCTCCGGAATCTAGAATAATGTGGCACCCTTATTTGGATGGGACTTCTCGGTAGTACTGCAATGTAATTATTGTCAGACAGATTTTAATATTGTATAAAAAAACTAATTTTAATTTAGTAGAATAAAATAATGGTACTCAGAAGTCCCACTCTGAATTTTTAGCAGCAAAACAGCTGGTTTGTATTTCTAAAGGGAAAACGGGTGGTTACCTTCACTGTGCATGTAGAATGTGACTTGCTCCATCTGGATGAGTTGTTTTTCAGATCCTTACAGGTTCATGTCCTATATATTACTTACTTTTGAAATATGCCATAGCCCTTCCTATTTCCCCTAATTTGCTGTCCGTAGCCCCACTCATCTGAACTCATCTGGGAGGACAAAAGGAGAAGGAGGTCTCCAACTGGGCTGTAGTGTGACCCAAAAAATACATGACAGCAACTTTTCCAGTTTGAGTGGCCTGAACCTCAGCTGAATCTAGGTCCTAACCCACATTTCAGTGGGAACAGTGATTAACAAGTACATAGGTCTTGTGCCCTCCGCTTACGCAGCAGCTCTCAGAAGTTTAAGAGATGGATTAGGTGGTGGACAGCAGATGAATTACTGCTCCCAAGCCACTGTAAAACTTGACTGTGCCCATGATGATCTCCTTTCACGCTCTCAGAGAGCAGAAGGATGAGCAGTTTCTGGATAAAATTAAGTATTACATTTGACAAAAAAAGATGTTTACATTGGGGGAGAGTCTAACTGGTAACAGTAAGAGAATGCAAATGACAGAGAGACTTTTTACCAAGGCCTGTAATGACAGAATAAGGGAGAGTGGTTTTACAATGAAAGAGAGGAGATTTAGATTGGACGTAAGGAAGACATTTTTTATGATAAGGGTGGTGAGATATTGGAACAGGTCATCCAGAGAAGTTCATTGAAAGTATTCAAGGTTAGGTTGGACAGGTTTTTGAGCAATCTGATCTAATGAAAGATGTCCATGTCCATGCCAAAACAGTTGGACTAGATGATCTTTAGAGGTAACTTCCAACCCGAACTGTTTAATATTGACTTGAGTTTTTGGAAGACTGAGGTTTTTCTTTGCCTTTTTTGCTTTTATTATTATGTGCTGGCTCTTACCAAAAGAAAAGAAAAAAAGAAAAAAAAAGAGGATTTCATCCTCGTATTTGCCCATTGGACTCATCATTGCAATTTCTTGAGGGTAAATTTTGTCATGGAAGGATGATTACATGCTTTTCAGAACAATTTAATTTGATGTAACAATACTGTAACTGTTGCTAAATCTTCCAGAGAGATTCTGTAGAATATCCAAAATAAGCACAATAACCAATCCGTGTCTATATTTGAATAGTAGCTAACTGTACTTTACTATGAATAATACATTTGTACTATTTTAAAATTAGTAAAAATGATCTGAGTAAAAGGTAAATTTGTCCTACCAAAGATAAAATATTTTTAAGGGTAATGAATATTGTGACATACTATCTAAGTGATTATATAATTTCACAAACTTGTTGAATCATATTATCGTGGGGAACAGGGGACTCTTCATCTGTGGAAGGTCTAGTCAAGAGAGGCCTAATATTAAATGGAGTTAATACACAATTTCGTCTAATTTGGAGTTTCGCCATATTACTGTTGTAGGTGGCAAGAAAGAATTCTGCGGTACCAAGCCTAAAATCATTTAATCAGGAATGTAAATTGGTTGTGCATCAGTTACCAAATGTTGATAGAATTGGCTATGGTAGATTGTTGTTTTTTAATTACAGCTGCTCTGTAATGTTGTTGTGTTACCAGGTTCCAAGAAGGAAAATAGTATAGTATGGCGGTTTGCTGTGCCAAATGACCACTGCTATTGCCAAGTATAAATACTATCAGGAGTGGGTTCTTCTATAGGATGATAACCATATTCCTAAAATAATGAATGCCACACTTTGCTATATGTATTCATGTTTGAATAATTTGTTTAAATAATGTTCCTAGTATATGCTTTATAGCCTTCTGCCTTTCGCTACACAACTTTTAGCTTATATTGCAGGCTGTGCAAGTCATTTGGCAAATGTAATTTCCAACCCTGCATACTAATCGATTTCTTCGCAAACACCTGCTATCAGTTATGATAATAAAAATGCCATTCTAAATTGAAAAGGGGCCAAATGGAGCTTCCTAAGGAAATGACTTAAGTGTCTTTCAATGCCGTTAATGTAGTAATGTTCTTATAGTGCCAACACTTTTTTGAGCATTTGCATTTTATATAATTTTACTCTATTACATCATTTTTTTCTGTCTAAATGGTTCCTCATAACCATTGCTACAAAGTAGTTCGTTACAAGATTGGAGAGGAATTTCTGTGCTTCCTCTCTCATGGGATTTAATCCAGCAACTTTACGTAGTGAAAGTTCCTTAGCACAGATTTGATTGGGACATCTGAGCGCTACACTAGTATAATTATTAAACAGTTTTATCAGTTCCTACAACATCACTGGGGAAAATGGAGTAAAGTTGGTGGGTTCTTCGCCCTTGGACTGCATGCCAGTTTCTTCCTAAAATATAAGCCTAAATTTAGCAGCCAGATTGCAAGTAGCATTTGAATTATCCAGGGTCCCTTTATGGCTCCTTCCATCCCAGGAAATAACTTCCCAACAACAGTCTTTGCCAGAACCTAATCATTTTCAGCTCTGCTGGGTCTTGTCTCAGCTCTGAAATGTCTCTCACTGGCTTTCAGCTGTATTATCATCTCCCCTGACAATGTCCTCTGCATTATTTGTAAGGAAACAATCCATTTTACTGATTTCTTCACATTTTCATTTTCTCTTAGCTCTAGCCGCCCAAGCGTATGCGCTAAAGGAAGAGAATGATAGTCTTCGATGGCAGCTGGACGCTTACAGGAATGAGGTGGAGCTCCTGAAACAGGAGAAAGGACAGCTTTTCCGAACAGAAGAAAGCCTTACAAAGGACCAGCAGCTGCAGTTCCTGCAGCAGACAATGCAAGGCATGCAGCAGGTATTGCTATGGAAGAAAAGCGTTGGTCTTCTTTTTTAGGAAAGTGGTGCCATGAGGCTGTGTTGTACTCAAGACTGCCAGCCACAAAGGTCCTGATTTCTTTTCAGAGTTGAAGTCTTACAGATTTTAGGTGAGGGAAAGAGGGAGGAGGAATTGGGAACGTATTTAGGGATAGTAGTTTTAGGAATTCATGAACTGTAAACCCATCAATCATTCAAGGAAACCCCTTATGCATGTTCTATTTAGGAGAAAATTACTTCAGTACATCCCTTATTGCTCTCCTGACTTAATCCAGATGGCCCTAGTTCTACACAAAAGTTCAAGAAAGTTTATCCAGTATAGCATAGCCAGCCCTCTGTGGTGTCTTCGTTTGCAGTCATTGGCATCTTTAGATGCTTCCCCACTTCTCGGCTTTGTCTTCTTTCTGCTGACTCTTGTTTGAGGATGACTGAGACATCTCCAGCTTGTCCAGACTACCCTCCTGCTAACTTGCAAGTGGATATAACATCAATACCGTCTCCTGAGCTTTTATCGTTTATGCTGACCTATGGATGTAACCTTTTCATTCGGGCATTTTTTAAGTGGTTTCATGCAGCAACAAAGCTTTTTCTCTGACATCAGTCAGGGAGAAACTGCAATGCGTCCTTGGGGGAGGGGGGCTGAGGGTCAGTTTATCTTACCCGTTCTCCTTTGTTTGTCAGTGTGCTCCTGACACTGTGAAACACAAGTCTTGGCAAGCACATCCGGACTGCTCCCACTACTTCGTCTAACATGGCCATTAACACGTGGGCAACTCTCATTCAACTTACATGTGTATAACTTAATTTCTGCCCAGGCACTTGTATTCAGCTGCTACACGACAGAGCAAAAGGACAGTGGCTCACCAAGACACTAAACCGGGCTCCCATATAGAATGGAGTTTCTCGAGATGTCACTACAGAGGTTAATTTTGCCTCCATCATCTGCACCCTGAAGGAAAACATGCACTCCTCTATCACTCCCAGTTATTAGATTCCAGAAGGGGACAAGCTGTATCCATTTCCAGATTGTACTAAACTGCTTTTTTATGACAAATCCAGGAAACATTCATTTATGTTTGATCTGCTTGTTGGAATTGCATTGCTATCATGATACCCATAGAATTCAACAAGTCTGCAGATTCCAGCTAACAGCAAATAACAGAGCACAAGACAAGCCTACACATGTGTTCATACGAACATATACCCCTTTGAAGCCCACAGAGTTTTACCAAATTAGGATGGTTTATGATACAGTGGAGTAATTCTGAACAAAATATTTAAAAAATAAAAAATAAGTCATTGACCATTCAGGAATAAAATCTTTCCTGAACTTAGGAATAAAGTAATTAATCAGAAATACTTCAGGTTTCAGTACACTTTAGATATGCTTGAGGTCTATTCATGATCTTATCCTTATATAAATGGATACTTAAATATCACTGGCTTCATTAAATTTAACTGCATATATAAATATTGTGCTAAATTTCAGCCTGGTGCTAGCTCTCTATTAAAATCAGTGAAAAGTGCAAAATGCTACTAAATCAAAATTCTAGAGCCCTAATGCTCATTTTGCATTGTTATAATTTCCTACCTGGGGTCGGGATGAAGGATAATCAAGCCTGTAAAATATAAATAGATTTCTATTCTAACTTGAAGCAAATGTTAATAATGCAAGTCAATAACGGAGAGCGACTTACTTATCTCTTTGTTCAGCTACCAATGGACATTGTGGTCCCTATTCCTCTGAGAGCTTCTGTGTTCGTGACAATTTTGCTGTGAGGTACTGAATTTTTCTAGTTTGCCATCTCAGGGTCAGACCTACTAACTCCCAATGCGATATAATTAGAGATGGCCCAAGGAGCTGGAGAAGACATTGCAGATAATCCAGTCTGACAATATGCTGAGGAGGGCAGCAACACAGAAGCACAGGAGGTGGAATTCAGAATATTTGGTGGACATTATCAGTCAATTAAGCAGCTGGATGATGGCTTTGGATTTCAATGATCAGCCATAGTCATGACATTCCATAACCTCTGTTCTTTTTATGCAGCTCATGCATGAATATTTAGAAATAAACCTTTGATTTAGGTAGACTCTGTTTTATCTCAGCTTGTTTTTGTAAATGTTGAGAGATGACAACCTTAGCTGAAATCCGTCAGTCTGGTAGGTACTCAACATCTATGGAAATCAGCCTATGAAATATTAAACATATAGCTGGGACTTGAGTAGTAATAATTTAACAAGAAGGCCTATATTCTCTTTTATCTTTTTGTATATTTTAAAATTAATTTCATACAAGGTAAACTGAATGCCATTGAATTCCTGAACCCTACATATATGTCAGCATTAAGAAAAATGTATTCCTTCTCCTTCTTTCCTCTTGATTCTCCTCCGCTTTTTCATACACCTCTTCTTCTGACTTTGAAAACTAGAGAATAAGTGATTTGAGCTGCAGCCTGAAAAGCAGATTTATCTGAGAAAAAGTGGATGCACTTTCAGAATAAATAATTTTTTTGTAAACATATTTGGGGCCAAACGATAAAATATAACACAATATCTATGTATTTTTAATGTACTTCCACCATCTGGACATTTTTCAGGATTCTTTCCCACACTTGTAGGACTGATGAAATGAATGTATATTTTCCCTTCCATCACTCCTACTGATTCAAAGTAGCATCAACAAAATCAGACAGATGTTTGCTTATGAAATATACCTTAGGGACAGTAGTAGCAACCTGCTTATTTATTGTGTCTAAAAAAGAAAATCTTTTGGACTACTGACATTGAACTTACGGGGGTTTTAGCCAACTTCCTCCATAAAACTGTGTCACAGTTTAATTTCATACCCACTGTGAGATCTCAAACAAATGGAAATAATGTCTTGTATCCATGGTAACAAATGACATACACTTTACCTGATTTTGAGATGGAAATTGAATTAACTTGTCACTGCTGCATAGGTGGTATTGCCTTCAATTTATTTCTATATAAGAACACACATACTAAGCAGATCACTTTTGGAGTGGCTCTATTTTTCCAGCAGTGTTTGGTATTCTCTAACAAAGTCTGTGATCATAAGGAAGGATATTTTAGTTGTAACTATTTTCACAATACTTCACAGAACAGTTTTAACAATTTCTTATATCTTGTCTCTCTGCCTGAAATGTTTTACCAGATACATGACTATAGGTAATGCAGAAAATATCACCTAGTTGCTTAATGCTTGATAAGATTCAGTTTTCAGTGGGTATATTATTTCTCCAGATTTTAACGATTTGTGTTAGCATATTCTATGTGAAGTAGCAAGCAGAATTCTTTTGAAAAATACTCATCAAAATGTTTCTGTCATTCTAAGAACAAAGCATGAAAACTGTGCTTTTCTTTTTTGTTGTCCGCCAAAAAGAAATTCTTGAGGAAATGCACTTGCCACCTTCATGCTTTTAAACAAGGACTCAGAATTTGACAGTGGGTCACTATTGAGTTAATGATGTGATTTCCATATCCTTTATAATATCCGCCTGAAATTGATAACATTACAAGACTTCGAAAAATGTCAGTTTGCCACATAGGAGATGGCACTTATTAGCACATATCCAAGTAAATTTTACATTTTTACTGGTCCTCTGGGGTTGTTCATGAACAACCCTCCATAGCACAGTCATTGGTGCAACGTTTTACTCCTCAAGTTAGTCCTAAGTCTACAGAGCACACCTCCTTTAGCATGGCTCTCTTATCGAACAAGTTAGTTCCACCTTTTCATCAGGTTTAATTGGCCAAGACATGGGACCATGCTTGCATAGCCGTACTGATTCCTGGACTGGTTCATTTGCCAATAGACTGGTAATTCTGCATGGTGCTTCATTGCATCATGTAAATGTATGATAATTTTCTTTCCTCTCACAACTCCCTGAGCATCATGGGCTGAATTTAAGCTCCTGCAGGCAAGGATGTCATCCAGAAATCCCCATTTAAACCATGCTTCCACCTGTGTTTTCTCTAGGAAATGTACACAAGTGCCAACAGTTGGGTGTATCTGGGACATTTAAGAGGCACCTCATTGCCGCTGTCCCCTAAAGGGACTGATTCATTAGCTGAGCTCAGGTTCATACTCCTAACACACAGCGACAGCACAAACTCGACTTCATTGGTGGTGAAGCATTAAAGCCTAGCCATGGGGCTATCGCATGAGCAGGGAACATGCGGGGGTGCCTCTCCTGAAATTAGTGCTGGGGGTGGAAAGCAAGAACAATAGGAACAGCGGTGGCTGGTAGGCGTAGGGCTGACATAAAGGCTGATACACTGCAGTGGGTGCCACTGACTCTGTTACCTCGGGATGTCTCAGTAGGAGACTGAACATATTCTGGACCTGTCGATGACCCACATTGGTCTCACTCTGATGCAGCATGATGAAAGTCTTCTTTTGTCTTGTCTTCTTTTTTCCCCCAAACAATATCAATTTTGCTGGAATAGCAATGCAGATTGCAAACCCGAGCACTCAGAAGCCAGGAGCTGCCAGAATTACCACCAGTGTATTTTGCTTTGTGTACCTCAGAGGCCCTTCCCTGTTCAGTGCTGCAGACACTGCACAATTAATCATCACTTATTCAATATCTTCCTGTCCTTGCTGTTCAATATGCAACTCGAGGTCTTACTGCAAAGGCCACATTCTCTTGACATTTCCCACCTCCTGAGGACTATCTTTTGCACTTTACTAATCATTTAGCATGTGAAATAAATAGCACGTGCATCTGAGACTTATACAGCTTTTTTTAAAGGGCTCTGGTAAATGCCAGACTAGCATTTCAGATGTTCAGTGTTCATCCAGGGACAGATGGTTTGGTCTGTGATATGCCTCACTATTGTGGTCAGGATAATGAGAAGAGCTGCTGGAGTGCATCACAGGTCCCTCCTTACACTCACTGCTCACTCAAAGGAATCACAGAATCATAGAATACAGGTTGGAAAGGGCCACAAGGATCATCTGGTCCAACTTTTCCTGGCAAAAGCACTGTCTAGACAAGATAGCCCAGCACCCTGTCCAGCTGAGTCTTAAAAGTGTCCAGTGTTGGGAAATCCACCACTTACCTGGGGAGATTATTGCAATAGCTGTTTTTTCTCATTGTGAGAATTTTTCCTCTTGTGCTCAGTTAGAATCTCCCTAGGAGTAACTTGTATCTGTTACTCCTCTTCATCTCTGTGTGACTTCTTGTAAAAAGGGAGTCTCCATCTCTTTTGTAGCCACCTTCAAATACTGGAACATGGTGACAAGGTCTCTCCTAAGCCTTCTTTTCTCAAGGCTGAACAAGTCCAGTTCTCTCTGCCTTTCCTCATATGGCAGCTTCCCAGTCCTTTGATCATCCTTAAGGCCCTTCTCTGGCCACAGTACATGTTTGGTGATGGGGACTGTGGGGTGCACAGAGCTTCCACGGTTTGGTCAATGGGGGCTGGATTAGGCCCTTTTGTCTAGGTGAGATGGCACAAGAGTCATCTCTCAGCTTTTTGAGCAAGATGGTATACCTCTAACGTATAGTGACCATTCTGAGTAGAAAAACCAGTGGTTGCTGGTATTGACCTCACTGTGCTGCCCTTGAAATGAATTGTTTTTCTACCGTTCCCTGCCACTGGAGGAGAGCTAGCTCCTATTCTATTCATGAGGACATCTGAAGATGTCCTCATGAGCTAGCAAGACTTTTTTTCTGCAAGCAAAGATGGTGTTGTTCAGGTCTTTCTCCTTCTATCCTATATGAAAAGTACTTTTTTTCTCATACAAGTAATGGAATAACTGACTGTTCCCATGGTCCACTTTCTTTCAGTGGAAGCGCGGAGGAAAAGCACATCTCTGTCCAAGTTTCAACAGCTAGTGGAATAGGGCTATTTTTCCATTTCACTCTTCCACCCAGTCTACAACCTATTAAGTTCCAATCAGCCTCCGCTGGCGTTTAGGTCTCCAGCTCTCAGATCCTTCACAGATGATGTTAACTGTCACAGCCATTCCTTCCTCTCACATACAAACTTTCTGAAATGTCAGAAGTCACAGACACATACGCTGTTGGCTGAAAACTGCCGAATCTGACACCATGTGAGTGCTGTGAATGTTATAATAACCATTTACCTTTAAATAGATGGGTTCTAGTAACAATATATACAGGTTCCAGTAGCAGTTTAGCACTGAAATGAACACCATTGTTGAATAGATGAAGCATGCTATGGTTATATTTATTAATATAGCCTAAATGCAGAGGAGATGTGTCATCTTTTTTTTATCGACCTACCTTTTCTTCATCAAACATTTATTCAACATATAACCCACCCAATGTACTTATACACAACTATAAACTGATTCTTCTCCAAATACAGTATTAAAGAGAAGAGTAAACAAAAGAGATAATAAAAGTTACCCCTTGTATTTGCATTGTACCTGCTGAATAAACAGACCAGACTAATTAAGCTGGAAATGGTTTTTGTTACTATTCTTACAGTATTAATTCCAGTTAGATCATTCTGGTTTCCTGTAAGAGTGGCACTGGAGTAGTAATGGCAATATTGATCAACATTGATAATTTTATAGGGAATGGATACAAGATAACTGCAAGAGACTGGACCCAGTGTCCTGATGTTCACTTCCAGGCCTGTCTCTTCTTCTCTCACCCTATGGTTGATATTTGGAAAGTGGTTAAGAAATATGTCTCCTCCAAGGACAGAGAGGGATGTTCCCATAAGTATCATCTCTGTTCTCTTGTGCTTTTCAGGGCTCTGTACAGTGCTGTCCACAAACTTCCACAAAATTCTTACTCTTTCTGTCTATATTTAAAAAAAAAAAAAAAAAGTAAAGCAGCAGCTGGCAATTCAGTGTTAATTATTTACCAGATCTCAGACAAGCCAAATGGGTCCTCCTCTATGTTTAACAACCTTTCCTTATTGAAAGTAATGTTTAATTTCCCACTTCTGCCACCACCACTTCAACAATATTAGGGGAATTGTAAATAAGGGCTCACAGACGCTTTTAAGCACCATATTCTCAATAGCTGTTCTAGTGGTAAGATGGTGCAGGATAGCATCTCTGTGCCTGCTACCACTAGTAAAGCTAAACTGAGTTTGGCAGCAAGAATAAACACTTCAGAGAGAAATAATCAGGTGTACACATTTTATTTTAAATATGAAAGAGGTCAACTAATATCTTCTTTAACATGCTTGTGTAGCCTAGTGGTGGTGAAGGGCAGATCTCTCAAGTTTTACAGTTCGGTGATCTTATGTGAATTCTTTAAAAGATCCTAAATACTAGGGTTGGCCTACTGTGCTAGTTTCACTGAAAATGTGTTAATTTTCTTCATGCAGTTAGAAACCTTTCTTTTTCATAGCTAGCATGGTCATTATTTGGATTTAGTTTGAGAACTACAGGTAACACCCTGGGACAGAGTTGATGTTTTTAATTGCTCTGGTCTGAGAGCCAAGGACGTTCTGAGCACTCTGCCCACAGGTGTGAGGCATTGAAGAAGGGGGGCATGGATGGGGCAGAGCTTGACTGACATCCAAACTGATCAATAAGAGTGTTCCATCCCATTGGCATTATGAGCTTCATATTTAAGGAGTTGGGATCTTTGGGTCTCTCTTGCTCTCTTATTTGCTCACAGAGACCTGTCTGAGGGAGTTCTGTTTGGGATTTTCGTTAGTTTGGCCTTTTGCCACTTTGCAGAGGTCTCTGGGCCTTTCTGCCTTTTTCCTGTTTCTCTCTTTTTGGGATCGGCTGTTGGGACCAGGTGCTGCTTCCTGGAACTGGCTGCTCAGTGTGGATGGAGTTACTGAGGAATTGCATTGAGTATCTCTTATTTTATATTCTATATCTATTTTACATACATATATATATATTTACTAGTAGTATATTAGCATTTTGCTATTTATTAAACTGTGTTTATCTCAATCCAAGTTTCTCCCCTTTCGATTCTCTCCCCTATTTGGGGGGTAGGGAGGGTGGTGAGCGAGCAGCTATCCTGGTTGTATTGCTAGCTCGGGTTAAACCATGACACTTACTGATTACATAGTTTTCAAGCATGTTTGATGCTATCATTACTAGGAACTCTGCTTCCACTACTAGGAATTGTGTTTCAGTGGAAATTACACTGGGTAAATTGATTCTCTTCCCTCATGTCATTCTTCTAATTAAAATGTGCCAGGTCTTTTTATTCTCCTTCATAATGAATGAAATATTTCTTCTTGAATAGGAAATAAAAATTTAAAAAATCTAATTTGGTCTGTCGAGAAAGAGCATGCTGTAGCATGCTCATTTACAGTCCCATGAAAGAAGAGATGGGATCATACAGCTCAAGTGCCATTGCCTGGTAAGGAGGTATCCACAATGGAAGAGTACAGGTGAAATGTTGGAGAAGATGACGTTGTTATGAATGGATGATCGTGTCTTCTTTTGACTGTATGTCATACCAGGCATGAACTGGTTGTCTTGTAGACAGGAGGGCAGAGGGAATATGACTGTCATCTGGGATCAACCCTCTTCCTTTGACCAGGATCAGAGCAAACTGTAAGCCCATCTGTCCACTCACCTATCACCAGTAAAGCCAAGGGCTGTGTAATATGTTGATACACTTAGCAAAGGTAGGAGGCAGGTTTTTTTATGAGGTGCAATGGGCTTTGATCAGACTTCTTGCCTACACAGACCACCATCAAAATCAAAGACCTTGTGTAATCTGCTGTGAAAGCCAGATCCTAGGGAGGGATCCCTGATACTAGCACTAAATATCTATTAGTAAATTGGTATCATTTAACTTCTGAGAGGAGGGATTGATTCTGTAAGGTTCTTAAGGACTTGGGTCTATTGCTCATTTGCAGAAAGCTCCATAGCTGACCAAAGAGAACCTGTGTTTCTTGAATAAGATATATACTTCAAGATTACTTGGCAAAGGAAAGATGTAGACTGGCTCTTCAGCCATTCATTGCACCATCCATGTTGTCCTTTATTCTGCTGTCGAGCCTTTAACATTGCCTCTTGTAATTGGTGTGATTGAATTACTATGCTTCATAGGAAAAAAAAAAAAAAGAGAGCTAATTAGCTGATATGAATTAGGTACGCTTTAGAATCACAGAAGAATGTAAATCAGATGGTATGTCTGGAGGCGACATACACCATCCCTCTGCTTGGAGTAGGTGTGGCTCTGGATTTGTCTCAGGACCTTGTCCAGCGATGTTTGCAGTACTTCCAAGAATGGAGAGTCCACAGCTTCTCTGAGCCCTTGTTCAAGTGGTTGGCCACTCACACTGTGGAATATTTTCCTTATACGTAACAGTAATCTTCTTTGTTGAATATGTGTCTATTCACTCTCAGCCCTTATTCAAGAAAAGCCTGAATCCATCTTCTCTGTAACGTCCCTTCAGGTAGTTTAGATGTGTCTGTGTCCATCTGTCAGTTTTCTCATATGGCAAACTTCTCAGGGTCAGTCCCACCTGCTCCTAGTCTGAGTGCCGTAAAGCTGTGGGACCTCTGCAGTCAACGTAACAGCAGGGGGAGGGGAACATGTCCAATATCTCCCTAGGGAAGCAGCTGGACAGTTCTTCAGTAGTGCCACCATACCCACTCACCTACGAGGTGTGTGTGCAGCTCCCTGGCCCTCTCTGAGGTGGTTAACCTGTAAAGCTAACATGTTCAGCATGTTCTTTGCTTCTGGCCAGAGAGGCAGGAAATCTCACTTCACAGGTGGATGCCCAAAAGCAGGAGCTGGGCTGTTGATCCAAGTGCAGGTCTTCATCAGCGCAGGGCAGGGATGTCATGGCCTGGACTTTTTCATCATTGCAAACCCCATGATCCATCCAAATAACACTTTTTGGGTAGTTCCTATGACACAGGTGGTCCCTGAAAGGTGGGAGGGGTGAGAAACGTTGAACTATTAGACTGTTTCTTTTAGCTCTCTTAAAAAAATCCACAATCATACTCTTTATTTTAATAATGCTTTGTCATGTGTTAGGATGGCATGTATTTTGCCCTTACTGCTACAACATGGCTAACTTCCTTGAGGGTTCTTTTCTAAAGCTTCTTTGACTTGTCTTTCACATTCTCCTGTTTCCTTGGTGATTTGTCTGGCCTCATCAGTGTCTTGTTACTAATGCATATTTGCTCAGCTGGGAAGTCACTTTCTCATTATTCAAGACTGCCATGTGCTGGCCATTTGTGATATGAAATCTCATCTGTTTTACAAAAAGAGAAAAACACTCTTCCAGACAATCTGTGAAAGTACTGGGAGAGGGATCTGTATTTTTATTTTGCAAGTGGTTGTGTACCTGAGATTTCATTTCAAATCATTATTTCTTTTCCTTCTACTTAAGGAGGATTCTGAAAAGAAATACTTACCATCCTTTCCCTCTTTATTTGTGAACAGTGTCCAAGAAACACTTGAAACACTTGCTAATTTTTGTCCATTTCCATTTTGAAAACTTTAACTTATTAATATTTTCCTTTCCATAAAATGAAGTCAGAAAATATGCAGCAAGGTTTTATTTGGGGGAAAAAAATAAAAAAACCTCTGAAATTTCTAGCCTGAGTGTTTTAATTTTTAGGTGAACTCTGCAGTCCTTTCAATGCCTGCATTATCATATTTTTAGATCTCTGATTCTACTGTACTTTAAGGGAAAGGGCTGCACTTTTTCACAAGTGAGAATTTCTTCCTGAGGTTACTGTCTAGTGTGCAAGTCTTGGTTTCATTGGGACTGAAAAAGGTAGCCTTGGTTGGGATACAACCTGCCTATTTGAGGCACCTGGGTTTTGCCTTCATTTTAAGCACCTAGTGAATCAGGTCTCCCCGTTTTTCCTGTATAGGGATATATTCCCTGTAGGTAGGAAGTGGAGAGTAATATTTTGTCCCCAGACACTATACGGATAGGAGAATTCTATTTGCTTGAGTTCACCGCATATCTAAGGTGGCCATTCAACTGAGTTGGCTCAGTTAGACTGTGTAAAACCATCCCTCTTTGACTGATGCACTAATTTCAGAAGAGTTTGCCACAGCTCTTTTCTGAACGCACTGCAGCTACTCCAGAAATGGGAAGGCGAGTCTGCACCTCCCTCCCATGGCTGAACAGGCTCGGTTTGCTGAAACTGCCTGGGCAAGCCATGATCAAAGTCAGCGCTCTCACCTCAGAGGCATTCTTTTGTTTGCTGTTCTTTATTTCTCTTTCTCTAAGGTCTTTGTAACCTTTTCATACTTCACTTCAAGCAGCTGTAGAGAAAACCGTCACCAAAATAGCAGGGGCAGGACCATTCAGCAGTATAACTGCTGAACTTGTGGCAAATGCTAGTTTGCCTTTTTTCATTATTCTGTCAGCCTTACAGTATCTTAAGTACAGCCTCAGGCCTTGTGTTCTCTTCTAATCTGCTCCCTTTTCTTAGCATGCTAAGTTGATGGTTTCATGCTGGACACCGTTCTCTCCTTCTGAGAGACCCTTCTCTGTCCTGCTAGGCTCGGTGTGTCACCACACTTCCAGATATGTCCATAATTTATGTTTAAATGTACACATGTAACACTGCCTTTTGGGGAGCAATGAAGAACTGCTGGCAGGGAGGAGGAGAGGAAAGAGAAGGCTGCACAGTGGTACGTAACAGCAAGCTATTACTTTCCCTTTAGGGCTTCTCATATATTTTGAGGCACTGTGTGCTGTTTGGTTGTTAGCATTCTTGGCCACACTGGCACCACATTCTACACAGTCTGAGTAATTCAGCTGGCTTCAATAATGCCATCTATATTTAATGTTTCAGAAACTGTGAAGAATGGTTTAAGATGCTAATTTTCTGTCTGCACTTTTGAGATCTACGCCATATAGGCGGTACTGAACTGTCTCTGACAGAGATTCAGCATTGGAGGTGGAAATGCTTGGAAAAACAAAACAAAACAGAACACACACACACACACACACACATCCTTCCCCCCCATACAAAGAAATTAGCGACCCACTTATGTAGAGGGAGGATTTGATCCTCATGAACGAAGGAAGCTTAACACCAGCAAGTGATATTTACCTTTTCTGTACAGAGCAGATCTGGAGCTGCCACTGGCAATAAGCAATCTGGTTTGCATTTTTTTGTCTAAGATGATCTGATTGATCTCTGGAAAGACAACCTATAGGTTAGTTCTTTCTCCTTTCCTGTCTCCTCTCTGGAAAAGCAAGTGAGAGGATATCAGTGATGTCTTCCAGTCTGATTTGGACTTGCTAGATGGCTTCATCTCTTAGGGTCAACCTGGCAGCCATGGTGACAAGTGGTTTTGGTTGAGCAGAGACCAGCTGAGCTTCCAAACTGGTGCTAGTGGAGCTCTAGGCTGTGCAGGTGTCTCTTTCCAGGATCCGCAAAGCTGCCACAAGCACCATGAGGTGCTTTTCTGCTTCCTGACACTGAGATTTTGGCTCAGGGAAAAGACCCTTGCATAACTTGCAGGGGAGCCTCAGAGACCCAAAGAACTGTGCACTGAGCACCACTGGAAGACAAAAGAAGGATGAGCAAGATATTTCCTGGCTGTGTAACCAAGAAGTCGCTCCTTTGCCTGAGGGCACTAGCGAACTGCTGTTTGAATGCCATTGCTGTGCCAGAAAGTTGGAGTCATCAGGGCTTAAAGAAAATGGCCAGAGAGGTGAGAAAAGATTGAAGGAAGGGACACTTTGATAGCTGTGCTGGCAGCATCTGTGAGATGAGCCAGCAGGACATAGCAGGTAGAATCACGATAGCAAATGCTGCACGGGGGGGTGAGCACGCGTGGAAGCTCTGGCAGAAGTGCTAGATGAGATGGCATAGTAGGTGGAACAGTATCAGACAGCACAAACATTAAAACCAAAACTGATTTTTTTAACTTTAATTCATTGTGGTGTATACTTGCAAGCAATCTGAAGGGCAGCAAAAATGTCTATAGGATTGATTTTTAATAACCACATTTATGTGAAAAACAAAATAGTTTTGAATATTCAAATACCATCATCTTGGCACCATTCATTAAAATCTTCATGGAGAGGCTGTCTGTTAATAAGCAGGCACAACAGCAGTCCCGACAGCAGTCCCTGTTATGAAACTTGCCTCATTCCTGCCAGTATAAGATCCTCTTCCCATTTGCTTCTAATTTTGCCAAACATCACGTGTTTGTGCTGAAATTTTGCAGGCTGTTCATCTGTCTTAGGCTGATATTCTTTTCATTCAAAGCTATTTCTTCGTTTTCCTAAATGAGACTAGAAGGGAAAAATATGCTGTTTGGCAAGTATAACTCCTTATTGCAGCTTCTTGGTGGCAGCATCAACCGCGCAGGAAAAAGAAATCTCAGAACCTGACCTATGCAAACTGAGCAGGTTCTGCAGCATTTAGAGATAAATATGAGGCAGAGAAAAATAAAGAAAGTTAAATCCCAGAGGATGGCTACAAGGTTTAAACAATTCTGACATCTTTGGGGCTTGAATAGGAAGGTCCCAGTTCTGTGAAAGAGAAATCGTATGTGTGACTGGGAATACGGTACCTTAGTTATAGATATTCTCTTTTCCACCCCCATGCAAATAAGACTCATTTGCTGTCTTTGAAAATATGAGGGTATGCACACACAGTAAGCCTGCGGTAGTTGACAGATTAACCATTAAGACTGCTGGAAGCTTTTATCTCGTATAAAGTGCTTTGCAGGTCATACTGCAACCAGAATGCACACTCGAACCCCAGGGAAACTGAGCATGTCAGATGTGTTCCTGGGATTCCTGTTCTGGGCTGGTCCAGAGCCAAGTACAAAGATGCAGAGCAGGGAGCATCTCTGTCGTGCTCTCAGAGGGCGTCTTCCACAGCACTTCCTCCCATGCTTGGACAGTTTTGGAAAAAAAAGCCTCAAACACAAAACAGAAAAAGTCAGGATCAAAGGAAGGAGGATATAATTAGACTAAATCACAGTGGGAGATCACAGTGGGAGATGCGAGAATGAAACAGTGGAAGTTTGTGAGCTGATCTATTGAATGTAAAACTTGGCCACGGAAGAGCCATGGGGTGGGTAGGATGGGGAAGAAGATTTCACTTCTAGTCAAAGTGTAACAAGTTCAACCCATAAGTGAAACTTGGTTTCCCATTTGTAACAGCCACTCCGTAGTGAAAAGGATTTCCAGCAGTAGAAGTGGTCTGAAAACTCACTTGGGACATTCCAGATGGGAGTTTACATTGTTTAGAAGCGTGTGCTCTAGGGTTCCTCCCAGTAGCTGGACCAGGATGAAGGTGCAGTCTGGATGGTGGTGATGTTCTCCTTGGACATGCATGGCTATTCACCTCCTTCAGAGGCTATGGAGCAAACGAGATCTCTTGTGAGGTCCTCCTCAGACTCCCTAGTACTTGTAGCACTGCACTGAGGCAATGACGATAATCAAATCCCATGCTTCAAGGTTTCAGCTGATTACCTGGAGGTGATAATAAGGGCTTCCCTCCCCCAGTACCTAATTGGCAGGATGCATTCTGGGTTTTTTCTGAGGATCATTTAACTCATTTTGGCTCCTCCCTTTGAATCATCAGAGGCTGGCCACACTGGTGAGGCTTACCTGGTCAGAGAAGACTCTGAGATGGGGGACAAAGACTCCTTTCTCTTAAGAACCATTGCCATGTCCAGGCGTATACGGTCAAACAGCGTGCAGCTGGGAAGGAGAGGACATTTCACCAGCCCTTATTAGGTGACACATCTGCTTACCAAACCTCAGATGTCTCAGTTAGTGACCTTTGAAAGGGCTTATGCTATCTTTGTGGTGTCCTGTATGCTCTGCTTGTCTTAGGAGGATTGGAGTCCCTTCTTTAAATGGCAGACATCCACTAGAGCTATCCTGGGTGAAGCTTGATGGTCCGTAATAACAGGAGGTTACGGAAGGTGACCAAATGGCCTCTTCTGGCCTAACAAGTTACAAAATATCTGGAAAGCTATAATTGTGCTAAGGACCTGCGTGGGTATCAGTGTGTGACATATGACAGTATACACAAATTCATTGTATCTTCTGATAATGTAGGGAGTAGTACCCAACTATCACAGCTCTTGTGCTGTGGCAGAACGAATTCACATACCCAAATGTCTCTTGAAGGCTCCCGGGGAGCAGTCCATGCGGCAAGATCCATCAAAAAGCTAACCCAGCTGGACTGTAGAGTGTGTGTGATATATTCAGACATATACCAACATGTATTTTTACTTCAGTGGCTGAACTGATCCATCCTACTGGTGTTTATTCGCAACAGAAATACACTACCAATGGCTCCATCAGTCTCTGAAATGTCGTCTGTTTCCAAGCAGCTCTGAAAACAATACCGGTACCAAGTCTTTTGATGTCTGGGACTTCCAGTGCAGTGGAGTGGAACAAGGCCAGGGACTATTTCTAGATTTGCTCTCTGTAACTTACCAAGACGCTGAACACCTGCAACATTGGTCTGAGTCGCAGTTACCAGTTCTAAGCACAAGCATAAACTGAGCTTTAGATGCTTAGATACATGGCTAGATCAGTAGTAAAGCAATTCCTCATTCAAGTAGTCCTTAAAAGTGTGCCTACAAGCAATGTTTTGCCTCAGCAAATCAGTTTCCTTTCTTGATCACTAAGGGAAAGCACCATTAACCCCTTTTTCATCTTGTGTTTGTCCCCTCTTGTTCTTCAGCAGCCTCTAACATTTACCGCATCAATACAAAAATATATAATTATTTCAGAGTTAACTACATCTGTTGACCTGCTCTTGATAGTCACAATAAATCTCTGCAGAACCTAAAGCTAGCCAAGACCAGAGGACATGGGCTTTTAAAGGTGTTCCCACATCCCAGAATTCTCTTCATAAAAACAGGGTTTTATCATAGCTTTTTATTTTGACAGTTCAGAACAGCAGTCTTTCCTGGCTGATACATTGATTTGTAGGGCATCAGTCTTCCTGATCTAACAAAATATCACGGCACAAGGGAAAAAAAGGAAAGCTTTCGTCTTCTTGGCAACTCAGTGCGAAAGCTTTCCAGAATATTGCTTTGCATAGAATGAAAATGGCTGTCGGCCAATGACTAATTATATTAAAGGGCTGTGCTTTTAAATTATTTATGTACCATAGTGTTTACCCTAGTATTACTAAAACCACCACATATACTTCTACAAATAAGATTTTGGTTCAGATGAATGTGACAGTCACTCTGTGGGTGATATACTGTACCAAGAGTCTCTACTTTAACGTAACTAATAGCTTAACACACATTAACAGATGCATTACTTGTGGAGCACTGCTGCAGGAGGAGATGCAGATGAGAATAATTTACCTCTGGTCCATTTAGGCACAGCATATTATGCAACAACAGTAAATGTAGGAGCAGACTGCAAAGCATTTTTTGAAATGAGGATTTATCAAACTAAGGATTTAAAACCACTTTGGATCCAGACGATGCTAACCAGAAACTTCTTTTGTTTGTGCAGCAATTGTTGAGCATACAGGAAGAATTAAATAACAAAAAATCCGAACTGGAGCAAGCCAAGGAAGAACAAACACATACACAAGCAATGCTTAAAGTCCTGCAGGAACAGGTGAGTGTCTCCGGTGGGAGAAAGATGCTGGCTTACGCATGCTAAAGAGGTGAAGGACTCGTGGCTTCACCTCCAAACTCCATAGGAGTCTGATCACAGAATACGCTGTAAGCAAGGCATAACCTTATGTGGCCTGTGTGTCTGCTCTGATTAGCATTTGTGAACGCAGCTGAGGCTAACACAGAGCATGAGAAAATGGAGTGAAAATGACCCTTACTTTATCCTATTCAATAATGAATTTCATGTCTTGAGTAACATTTTTTCTTACATTATTCTACATAGGTATTAGTGATGTGTGCTTTCACTCTGAATTTGAAAAAAACCCCAAATGTTGGGAGAGTGTAATATACCTGAAACAAAAGAGCTCTTTATTTTAAGACTAGTATTGAAAAAAGAGAGCTTGGTATCTCCAGTGTTATTCATGCAGATAAAAGTATACCAAAAACTTTATTATAATGACATTTTAAAAGGGATTATCAATGCACTTATTTAAGCAGTGAAAAGCAAACCACAGCAAGTCTGATTATCACACCTTTGATACTAAGGTGTTCTATGATACTGACAAGAATATTTGATAGCATAATTTTATAAGCATGGTAAGATGGATAGTTACACAACAAAAAGAAAGTCTGGTGCTAAATTTGCAAATCTGGAGATTAAACAGTGCATTGTGTGCAAACACGGTGTGCACAAATATATGTTGTCTGTATAGAGCACATGGCTTGGACATACTGAAATCACAAATCTCCACTATGCTGCACAGTCACATTCTCTGCTTTGAGACCTTATTTTAATCCTTTCTGTATGAACTTTGAGCTAAAATATTTAGGGGCTTGGTTAAGTATTCGCAGTCTAAAGACTGTGGGATCTGAATTTCTTAGATGGCAGAGATTCAAAATGCCAATGACACATAAGATTTTTCAGCATGTATGTCTGAATATGCCTGCAGATTTATACATTTAATATACATACTGGGAAAAGTAAATTATGCTTATATCAAATGTTTTTAACGCTCATTATGAAAGCTGAGATATTGTTCCACATCTAAGATTTGTCTTCGAACATATCTAGCAACAAATATATTCTAGAAACTAATAACTTAGATTATGGAAAAAATAAAGCTTTTATGTTCAGACACGTGTTCTTAGCACTTATGGTTACAAAGAAAACCTTCTAATTGAGAGCTGATGCAAGACTGTGTTACACAAAACGTCATGAGGAAGAATGGATTTGGTAATGACAGAACTTTTATAAACATCGAACCCACCAGATCTCTTCAGTTAATTGCATCTCATTTACATTTTTACATGGCATTCAAAGTATAATGTTATAAAATACTTAAAAAAAAAAAAAAAAAGAAAGAAATAATGATGTTTCATGGAGTTATTTTATATCTTGGTAGCAATTAAATGCCACAAAAATGTATAAGAAGATCTTGCAATAATGGGCCCCAATAGGGACCACCAGGGCAGACTTTTGAATCTGTGCAGACTCCTACTAATTGCAAATCAAATGTGCACTCATGCTAGGCAGACAGACGAAACAGTAGCTGGAAGAAAGGCAGGGTGGATCTGCATTTCTCTTGAGAATTAGCTCTGAAATGTGCCTAAGGCCAAGACTGTAAGTAGCCAGAATTCCTAAGGAGAGCTATGCAGCCAGTGTGCTTCTCTGACGACCCTGAACTAGTTCCAAAACTTTCCAGAATTGCAGAAGCCCTAGTAGTAATGACCCCTACTTGCCAAGACTCACAGCTTTCTTTTACAAGCACCACAGCTCATCCGTGTGTTTTATCCACAATGGACACTGAAAATCATCTGGCAGAGTCAAGTAAATACGAACATTTCTCTCAAAAATAAATATCACCAGGCTCCCACCTCGATTATGTGGCTCATTTTTGTGATACATTTGCTGAAATCTGCCTTTTCATGTCAAGCTGGCAGAGGGATCCTGCCTTGCCTCACCATGGGCATGTTTACATGGAGAAGTGCAGCTGTGTCCACGCACGTCTGCTGGCTCAGCACAACTTGCACTGATCCAATTGCACTAATCCAGCCGCATCCAGGCTGGAACATCCTGCTGGGAGAGGTCCCATTTGCTTCTGCACCATATTGCATTACTGTAGCCAAAAGGCTTCTGTATTAGATTTGGCCCGTGGCCACCAGCTCTGCTTGTCAGAGGGATTCATGCCCTCTGGTGGGAGTCAGACCTACCCCACCATGGCACTAGATGTGCCAGAGACTTCTAACTCCCCAACCCTTCCCCTTTCCTTTCAGGCAGGCCCTTGGTAGTTACTGGCACTAGTTCAGTGTGTTGCTTCAGCATGGTCTCTGCTGGTAAAAACATCACACTCACCACCAACCTGTGATGGAGCCTGCCTAGGGGGTAAAGCAAGCCCTGTGTTTCCAATATTGTATGCTTTTCTGAGGTTCATATTTCAACCTTTCACTCCTTCAGATGTGAGAGAAAAATCTAATTTAAATTTGAATTTAGAAAAAAAAATATTGGAAAAGGAGGGACTTTACCCCATGGGAATGCAGCCACAGATTTTCTACCCCCAAATTTTCCACCATTATCTCCACTGGTTCACCTCCACCTTCTACTGCAGTGGTCCTAGTGTAGATGTGGATGCTAGCACCTTCTTACCTGAGTTCTGGGATCCTTTTC
Organism: Pampusana beccarii; assembly: GCA_013399365.1. Lineage (NCBI taxonomy): Eukaryota > Metazoa > Chordata > Aves > Columbiformes > Columbidae > Pampusana > Pampusana beccarii. The sequence goes on along the minus strand of VWYH01005430.1, from coordinate 88,727 downwards.
AGAGCATGGCAGGCAATAATAGAGATGGAAAGGCTCAAACATCCTGTCTGCATTAGGGTTAGGTAGAGCAGTGCCAGGGCAGTCCTGGTGGGAAACCATGGTGAGGTGGAAGCCTGCCAGACCTATGCAAGCTAGAGGCTGAGCCCAGTCTCCCATCAAAAGCACGTGTGGCTGACAGGGGAGTGGTATGTCACCAGCAGAACGTATGTGGAGCATTTCCCAAGAAGGTGACAATCGCCGAGGGGTGATGGCACTTTATCAGCCTGTAAAAGGAAAAGCAAAAAGTAAGTAACGAACAGCACTCCCCGAGTACTCAGGACATGGCATTAACATGCAGAGAGGTTTTACATACCCAAGCATGCTCTCCTGACCTCATATTCAGATTAGAAATTCAGCTGAACTCAACAGGGCTGCTCATGTGAAGTGAATTTCTATAAATGAAGAGGTGGCAGAATAGGGAAATTTCTCTTCTGGTTGCACCAGGATGCAGAAGTACCGAACTTCGGTGCTTGGTTGGAAGTAGCCCTCTTGGCTCATTCCTACCAGCCATCCTTACAGTGAGGTGGTTTCACAGCATGGTTGATTTTTCAGTGCAGGGAAAACATGTAGCATTCATTGGAAATGCATCACCCTGCTGTCAGTATAAATTGCAGACTTTTCAAGGGTATTGAAAGATGAGCACTAGTGAATTGAACCAGGACACCTGATGAGTTTGCCATCCCTGGCTATCTTTTGTACTGCTTTATCAGGGATTGCCGCCCCCTTCCCTCTCCATCAGAACTGGTTTAGTTTGAGCAGCAGTTCCTGAACCGATGCAGTTTACAGCCCTGCATAATAAGGTACCCAGAGACCACAGCCCGCTTACCGTAACTGTCAGATTGTAAACTGAGAGAGGCCAGGAACTGAGTCACACTTGGTTTAGCTGTTGTTGTCACATGGCAAAAAGATGATGGAGGCAACAAAGCCTCCCTAGGGTGATAACCTGCCAATGCTTCTGAGTCAGACACCTAATTGAAACATAATAGTGTTCCTATTCACCTGGATTTTAGGACTGTTGTCATTCAGGATCACAGCTGAATCAACATCAACATCTACATCAACCAACAGCTACATCCACCCCAGTTTTTTGGGTAAAAACAAGGAATGTAGGGGAAAGTTCTGTTTAATGTTCCCAGCTTCCTGCCACCCCAGATCCACACCCCAAATACCTACTTTGGATTAAGTTAGAATAAAAGCATGACTCTTCCGAGATTTACCTAAAGAGAAAAAGGTTCTGAGTGCTTCATTTAAGTGTACAAACCTCCACGGTTTATAGGCTTAGGAGATCTGTGATATCTCCTTTCTGTGTTTGCTCAATCACAGAATGAACGACTACATATTTCACTGTGGCTCAAGACGTGAGCTAGGACATTCCTTAAATCTCTTGGGAGTGATTTTTACAATCCCCCAAATAATTCTGGATTTTCCCCTAAGAGCTAATTCAGGAGGAAAAAAAAAGTTTAGTTCCGATTATATATTTGGAATCGGCAGTGCCTCCTCAGTGCTTCCTGCCACTGACTGAACAAAAGCGTTGTTCTTCCCTTCCTTTTCCATCATACCCAGGAGCCATTTATTTAGATGCTTCCTCAGGAAGGAAACATACAGTAGCACTTTGGCATCTTAAACAGCTCAAAATATATCACTCAAAAGTAATCATTAGCAAAACACTATTTAGCTAGTAGCAACTTGCAAATATTGTAAAGTTTAAATTAATAGCAAGAAGAACGGGAAATGAAATAGTTTATTATTCTTGAGAGCCAATTCTATATACTTTTTATGCCTTGAAACTACTTTCTAATCTCATTATTTAAAAAATAATGACCCAGTTTTATTATTTTCCTTTTTTTTGCCAACCTATCAAGCCTTAAGTATGTTGGTTTCAAAATGGTTTGAGCAAAAACTCATTAGAATTATATGCTCCATCTGTTTTTCTCATTGGAAGCTTTATAAAATGCTCCTTCAAATAAATCAAAGATAACTGTGTGAAATACTCAAGTAATGTGCTTGTTTTGTTCTGTTTTGTTTTTTGTTTACTCTTTGCAGTTAAAAAGTGCCAAGGAATTAGCAGAAATCAATGGGCATGATGAATCTCAGGCAAATGTAGGTACAGCTATCTATGTATAGCTTTAGAGATAAAGATATGCATGCATATGGTCTCAAATATACTATTTATGTCTTAAAGCTGATAGAATGGCTGAATGATTTGCACATCAGGTTTGAAGTGCCTGTTTTTTTTCCACACAGAATCACAGGTTCAGATCCCAGAAAACTTCATTTCGAGGTAGATAAATTGGGTTCCATGCAATTTACTTTGTAGGATTTATTTGGCTGAGACTTTAACAACCAATGTCCTACTTGCTGTATGTGGGTGTTAAAGATACCATGGTAACGACTGCAAGAGAAATGCTTTGCTGTAGTGTCCTGTCCAGGATTACTCAAGCTACAAAGTTGTACGGTTTGTGTCTGTGGCTGCCACCTTGCAGCTGAGCAAGTCTGGCCATATTTCAGTTCTGAGTGAAGTGATTAATGTACATGTGTATAATTTGGAAACAGTTAATTTTCACAAAAGGACTAAATTAATTCATTGAGTCATTATTTTGTCCAAAATCACTAAAGGACTTGTTAAGGTCATGTTTTTTAAAACCTGCTGCCAAAAAATAATGCTTCTGTTATCCCCTTAATGATGCAGTCAAAACAGTAATTTGGATAAGGGGAGAGATTAAAAAGGAAAACTTTCTTGCTATGTTCGTCTTCCAAACTGTGCAGCTTTGTGCTTTGTCATAAACATATGAAAATTAAAACTGATTATATATGATATCTTCCTCCTAGCCAAGAGAACTAGCATCAGTCTGAACACTAATATATTTTAACATCTATTTTGGTCAGCGTGTTCTTTAATGGCACAGCCAGGAAAGCAGTTTCATTTTAAACGTGAATGGCAGGCTCAAATTTTGTGGACTGCTTTGTGATAAGGAAATGTTGTTTTGTCCTTTTTAATCCAATCCTGAATCTCATTCATTCTGGTCTGTTTCCGCAATGAAGTCGATAGAGCCTCATAGCTCTCAGCATTTGGACAGGAGACATTCAATATTGTCTGATAGCTCCAACAAATCTGCAATTGCAGTCTGTCTGCACAGCGTCTCATTGCCCCTTTGAAAGATTACGTTTGCAAACCAAAATAAAGACATTAATCCACTGATGATCTTGCAATGCTCACATTAGCTACCTAAAAACTTGTCTTTGTACAGCAGCTGGTTGCAGGGTTCCTAAAGGAGTTTAGAAATGTGAGACTTCGAAACTTTCTAAAGGAATTTGCTTCCTCTCCAAAAATGTAGATGAAACAGTGTTTTGCAGGATTAAAATGTTTTGAAGAAAAATTACCTAAATGCTTTGATTTTTATCATTCTGGTTCGTATGTAACTGGATAAAACAGAAGAGCCTGAAAGTTTTATTTTCATGTAAAATAGAGGTTGGAATAGCGGTAAAATTAAACATTTCAGTTGTGTAAAGAGAGTGTTTCAGCACATCATTCCCAGATATCTAAACCAAAGTATTTCAGGATTTTTGTTTAATGGTAAATTTTTCAAAATGTAATATTTTGTTCCAGTTTGTAGTTGTAGGAATTGTTCAAATGCCTGAATTTTCCATAGGATAGAAACTCTATTTTCTGTCCCTCTTTTCCATGACCTCTTCCCATGATGATCTCATAGCAATATTAGACTCCTAAAAAAAGAAGTCAATACCTAAACTAACGGTGAAGAGAGAGACTAGACAGTTACAATTATTGAGTCATAGTTGCAGCCATGTATTCAATAATTATGCTACCATGAAATCGGAAAAAGCAAGGCAGCACAAATGGAAATAGAGAAATAGAGGGAAAGAACTGATGTTAAAGCATTTGCTACAGTAATGAACTTTGTAAAATGGAAGCTGAGGTACCTTTTAAACAATTGTCATTTGTATCAAATATATAGCACTCAGGTGTTATGCCTTGCAGGTTGTCTCTCCACATCTATTCTCAGCAGACTTCATGGTTCTTGCCCTTGGCCAGTGTGCAAATCTGGGATGATCAAAGAGAAAAAGACTTGGTTGTTAGTGAACTGTGATGCATATAATGGGATTAGGACATATTTGTTACAGTTGATGGGTTGAATTCAGCAAATGAAATACCTTTACATGTAGAGCAATAGTGGGAGGTGTTGGTAAGGAAAAATGGTGACATATGTCTATACACTGAAGACACAATCCAATCTTCACACTATGGCATATTTAAGTTACTTAGTCTATAGAAAATCAGGCTCCTAGCAAGGACAGTAGAAGTTTTAGGCACACTGCATACACATCAAGAAAGCCCATACTGTAATCTTAAAAATATTATTTTCTGCAGTCTTCAGGCTTTCTGCTGATTACACCGGTCCGCATCATATTTTACATTAGGAAATATTGTTTCTTAAAATAAAACCTGGAAATACTTTTCTTAGCAAAACCAGATACAGATGAAAAATTATACTTACACCTATTCTGGTGTGTCTTCTACATTTCCATTATGTGAGACCATCCTGAA
>VWYH01005430.1:26624-79124 GCA_013399365.1 Pampusana beccarii | reverse complement strand
TCAGCAGGTGAAAGTTATAATAGTAAAAGCTTTGTAATGAAAAAGTTAAAAGCATCTCTCTGGCAAATGGATCAGAAAAATAGGATGTCAAGAGCACCATAATACAATTAATCTTCACTCCTGAAAACACTTCTATCATGTAGGATAGATCAGACAAACTAATATTAGATGCATAGAGGTGTGTTTGAAGTGCTTCGTTTGCAAGGTCTTATATTCACTGTTCTAATTTTTCTTTGTAGTTGTTACCATAATTTTTACGCCGGATAATTTTTCAACCCAGTTGTCAACTGTTTATTTGTTAATACCAGAGCACTCTTAAATTCACAGTTATGGTAAATTCTACATTAGTGTACTTTAAAAGTAAATTTCTGCATTAGTGTACTATAAAAGTAATTACAATGTGCTGTGGTTGAGAAAACTGGGACTTGTTTCTTGCATAGCACAAAGTAAGTTATCAAATTTAGGCTTGATCTGAAGGAAAAGGTGACACCTGGTCTGTATCATTTCTAATGACAGACCAGTCAAAAGCAAAAACTGTTACAACATTCACCAGCAGTGTAGCATATGGCAAATGCATACTTCTGCATCACTAGGTAGATAGTAGGTGAAGAATCCTCTGAGACCCTGGAAAAAAAAACACCGAGAACCAGCATGTTTTTTACTGTATTGGTGACCTGGTGCTAACTGTAAAAGTAGCGTGGGCTGCTTGTGAGAGCTCTGGTTTTGGGCAGATGGTTGGATGCCTCACGCTTTACCTTATTCTTTTCATACATGATGCAACACTGATTTGTTACAGTAAACTGAGTTATCCCAGTGCATATAGAAAAGGCTAAGAAACCTCTCTACATACAGTGTGTCAGCAAGACTACCTAACTTGGTGTCAGTCACTTTACCAAAATCAATTCTTACGCTGTGAGGAACCAGGACTCTGTAAAATATAGTATTTCTAGGAAGTAGTTAATTTGTTAGCACAAGATCAGTTCATCTGCAGCAACAAAAGAATTACATTAATCAAAGATTATGAGCAATTTTCTAGTCATCAGAGTATTTTTAGAGGAGTAGTCAGCAGAGTCAGAAACAGTCACTGTAAGAGGACATGCTGAAAGAAGAGCTGTGTAACACACACCGTGTTCCTAGAGAATTTTGAGTTACTTGCAGAGTTCAGATGTTCAGTCAAATTTCCACATTGTCACATCATAGCACAGAGCTGTAGCAGCCTGTCAAGGGGAACAAGCTCCATTAAAGGAAGAATTAGAGCCATTTGGCCCAAACCAAGCATTGCTGCTTTCGAGAGGTGCTGAATCCTGCCACCCAACAGAGGCAAGGTGGTTGTAGCTCTATGTGACCAACCTGCAGTGAGCCTGAGCACGTGTTCCCCACAGGAATGTGCGCAAACGCATGTATAAAACACATGCATCACATGTGTGTATATACACATGGGCAGCCACACAGATCAGCACGAACTCAGCATTCATAAGCACGACAAGTACTGGTGGCCTCATCTCACTCCCCTTTCTGGCTGACCAGGGTAAAGGTCCATTAGTGGGAAATATATATACAGACTTAGACATATGTACAATGTGGATCCCTCCAGTAACTGGCCTTTGACTCTCAGTCTATCCCACAGCTGGTCCCTGCCTCTTGCATACACACACAAACAGGTCTTTTAGTCATGCCCCAGACGCCAGGCTGTCCCCAGTTGCTGGCTTGGACCCCCTGATCCCTCCGGTAGGTCATGCACAGTCTCTCTGGTCTCTCCTGGATCCATTCTAGACCTATGGCCACTTCAGTATGTGGCTTCCAAGCTTATGATCCTACCCAGTGGTTAATCCAGCTTGATGCTCAGCAGTGATCACAGAGCAGCACAAGCACACGCTCCGATCTCTCTAACTGCAGCATCTCAGACACACATCCCTCTGACCCCTGCTCCCACTCCAGCTGCTGCGCTCAGACCACTCATATACCCCCATACACATAGAACAGAGAGTCCCTCACCCAGGAAAGGAGCTAGAAATTGAGTTCAGTGAGTGTAATGCACTGATCAGGGCATGGCATGACCAGACAAGTGTACTGGCCAGCAACCTATTTACATGTAACCAGTCTCTTCTATCCCCTTCCCAAACCACTGTGATCCCTCCCTTTTCCTGCCTTTTATTTCCTCCCTTAGGACCCTCACCTGAGTCTTGTACAATCCCAAGATGCTCTTTCCCTACATCCCATAAGAAGTCACACACCCCTATAGGCAGTGTCCCCCTCAGTCTGTAGGATGATCCAGAGAGCATTTCCATTGATGGATCTTGAAAGACATCCTGCTTGACCTCTGGGGCTGATGCTCTTTTGTGACAGACCTGGGAGGAGCTGAGTCAGGGGACTCTCATTTCTCTGATAGGGTTATCAGTCTTTCCCCATCTGTGATGATGTCTCTGTCCTTTTTCATGCTCTTGGATATAAGACTTTATTCACGAGTAACCACAAGCAGCAAGTGATGGTGGCTGGAAAATCCCTTCTGCAGGGGATGGAGGCACTCATCTGTTGATGACACGTTCCACGTGTTATCTGATGAGGGCACAGAACTGGGATACTGCAGAGAAACTGCTGAGACTTATCCAGTCATTGGAGTATTGCCCCTTGTTGTGCATCCATGTGCCCTGACCCTGCAGTTGATCCTGCTTTGAACAAGAGGTTGGAGTAAGGACATCCCAAGGTCACCTGCATGATTTTGTGATTCCGTGATCATCTGAGTCAGAATCACTGTCTGTGAGTGTACTCATACATTGCCACATTTGCAAGGAGATTTGATTAAAGTTAAATTTAAATAAGCTCTTTCATTGTAGTTTAGCTCAGCTTGGATTGAATAATTTTTGTATTCACCATGATTAAGAACATAGAAAGGACAGTAGCCCATTCTCAACTGACAACCATATTAAACTGTCAGAAGTTGTGCTCTACCTCAACCTTGCATGGCCCCATAAATCCAAGATGCTTGACTTGATGTGCATTGAAATTATTGCAAGGCTTCCATTCACTTGATTGGAAATTGAATTAGGCTTTGTTCAGGTTGAAACAGCAAGATTAAATTTTCCTATGTAAGACTGAAGTACTTTTAAAGAAAGACCAGCAATGCAAACACGACTATAGTAGACTTTAGCAGATCCCTAACCAAATGAAAATAAATGAAAAATGTGCAGTCTTCATGTCACAGGCCAGTTTCTACCCATGTCTGCAGTGGAATCATCAAACCTGCCTGGACATCAATAAGCAGTTTGGACAAACACATCTGAAATCTAAGGCAAGTTCTGTGAACTCAGAGCAGGTACATATATGCTTTTCAGAGCTTAAGGACTGAAGATTTGGTATCACATGTCCACAGTTCTTTATTCTATCAAAATCATAAAATTACCTTTTCTTTTCAAACTCACAGCACCTCTCTGGCTTGCTGCTAATAACCTGCAAGATCTTTGCTTATGTTTCAGATATATAGTTTTGTCTCCTCCTACCCGTTTTCTCTCATAAATCCCCTGGGCGATGAGAAAGTGTGGTGTATCCCTTACATCTACCATCACTCAGCAGTTGCTCTGTCATATGCTTGCTGTGTCCAACATCTACTCTTTCCTTCTGCTACAGTTTTAATGCCTCAGACAATTGGCTTTGTACATATAGTACAAACACCAACATATCCTGCTAATTTTTCCAGAGTCTGGTAGGATTCTTTTTTTACTGTGTCTTTGAGAAGGTATAATATTACTTTTATCCCTCACCACACAATTATGCAGAACCCCATATAGTACAACAAAGAGAATGTGGTCTTTGAAGCCTATATGCCAGCAGTCATCGTTCCCCCTAGATTGAAAGGTAATTATCGAATATTTGGATTACCCAGACAGTGGAGGGAGTTTTTCACCTCTTTGGATATTTGTAATTTGCATCCTGTTCACATGCCAGATGTCTCCAATGTCACATTCATTAAATCCCATATTCTACCTTTCAAGTAGAGTCATGAACAATGGGTGATGTGGAACTGCACTCAGCAGGAGTAGTTTCCAGGTGGGGCAGCTACTGTTCAAGCCTTGCTCAGCTCTTGGTCAGCATTTATGGGGAATGACAAGTCCTCATCCCCTGCCCTGTTTTTAGGCATGCTGGCTAGCGTATGTTTTCAGAATCACAGAACTTTTTAGGCTAAAGAGAACCATTTTTGCTAAAGAGAGAAGACCCAGACAAGAGCAGACATTTTATATTCTGTCTGTGTTTTTTTGTGCTGGTGCAAGACCGGCTTGTAGAGTACGACTGATGTTTAGGTTGAGAACTTTTTATTTAACATCATACTTTTGCATCAGGGGAGAAAAGAAGCCAATGAAAGACTGAAAGATCCAATATCTGGGGCTTTCTGATCTGCTAGTCCCCTGGGGTGCAGACCTAGGCTTTTGTTCTTACAGTACCTGCGACTATCCTGTGTAGAAAGACACCACATCTCTTCTACTCTTCAGGACTTCTGTGTTGCTCTCTAGCAAATACAGCTTTCTCAGGAGTCACACTCTTTTTTACTGTGTCTACAGTGTGGGACCCAACTGCTCTGTGGTGGGTCATTGTGGACAGTGAGACCAGGAACCTTTTGCAGCAATCCATTTGCCTGTGTCTCTGCGTTTGCTTCCGAAAGAAGCCAGGGTACATGAGAGGATGGCATAAACCCAACTTCTGTCCCACCTAATGGCCAGGACATGGCTAAGGTATACATCCCTGTGTGAGAACTGCCATGTACAACTCTCCACAGCCATCAGCTCTGTGTCAGTGATGGTGTCAGGGGTCTGCCTGTGGAAGTGATGTCAATGTGAGAAAATTGTTATTATGCCATCATCTGTTTCATCTAGCAAGTTCTCCTGAAATTTTTCCAGACAGACTCTCTCTCTCCACCTCTCCCTCACTGGTTTGAAAGCAGGGAGCCCCAAATTAAAATGCTGGACCCAAGGGGTGTCTACAGAATCATAAGGTTTGTCAAGCCCATGAGCGAAATTCATGTTTTTTCATCATCTGCTGAATGATGAAAGTGTCATTTGCAGGGAAAAGCTCCAAGCTGGCAATGGTAAGAGCATCATACTGAATGGCTGCATTCGTGCTGAGCAGCTCTGGAGTTGGCATCATCAAATCAGGCCTCCATGTTCTGCAATACCTGACGTAATTTGTGAATAATGAATAGGGCCGGGCTCCTAATGATCTCCAGGTGTGATTTAACCTGGATTAAGCCTTCCACATACTGTATTTAGTTCTTGCAAGGTCATTTTGCTTCTAATAAGTTCTGGTTTTGCACATGCTCTGCTGTGTTCTTGTCCTTTAATGCAGTAACTGACAGATGGTAGAAAAATACTCATTTTATAATGAAACCTGCTGAAGGAGACTGCTTAGGGCCTCATAAAATATAATTTGTGAAATAAAGGATGGTCTCCAGGAAAGAAAGGAAATACTGTAATGTAGTATATATATTAAGTAATTTTCCTCAGGCATCTGGTAATCAGTAGCTTTTTCTCATGTCAGAGAGGTGACCTAACTGTTTGTTTCCAGTTAGTTATTGCCTCATTCACCTTTATACTCATTCACCTTTATACAGGTCTTGTTTCTGTGGGCTGGCATAAGTAGTGCCTCTGAAAATGTGTGAATTAACCATTTGAAGACTTGTTGTAGAGGCTTCATGGGTACCAGATTTGTATCTGCAGTGCGTAGTCAGATACTGAAGGTTTTCACTTAGACTATAATTAGCCTGGTTTCTGGGTGAATTTCACACTCATTTTTCAGACAAAATTGTGCCCATTTCACTTAAATCAATATTCTTAGCAGCATTGCTACTGAGTCCTTTATGTGACCGTGCACGCCCTGGATTTTCCCATGTCCTGTGCAAGCTTATTTTGGCAGCTAAATACATCAGAGTTGTCTAATTTATCATCCTCTGTGAGGTAGGTAGTTTTGGATGGCAGAAATCTCCCTTTTTCAAACCTCCAAGAACCTGCAACCTTCTTCTAAAGCCAGTTGTTTCCTGAGTAGCAACCTTTGCCACTCTTAGTTTCCTCAGGCTCTCCCATAATCAACGTTTTTCTCTTTTATCTTCTGTACCAACACAAAGTTAAGGAAGACTTGATGTGACTTCCTTTAGCATCTATTTTTCCTGTCCTATAAATCATACAAAATGTTCCTCACAGGCTCAAATCTAGGCATTAAATGAGAATCCATCTGTTCCTTCCTCCCAATGGGAATATAGTTTCTTTCTCTGCATCGCTGCTGACAAAACTTCTAATCCCATCTGAAACTGCTAGTGTGTTGTGTTTGGGGCCTGTTACATCAAATCCACATCTCTCTGCTCTCTCCTTCCCCTCTCAGGAATTGTTATTTTTAGACTGCTTTTCTATCTGTGATGGAATCAAAAGTTACATCTTAACCTATACAAGCTCTGGTGGCATATGCTGCCTTGCTCTTCTGCTGCAGTAGCATGAAATCTGTCATCCAGCTCTGTTCTTCTGATCTGTCACCCCCTTGTCATTACTGCCCTTACGGAGAAATTCATGCAAACACTTCCTTTATTTCTGTTTCTTGCCTGGGTTTTCTTTCACTTTTTTTGGATGTCATGGCCAGCAGAAGATGAATATTTGCATTAGCCTTTGGCTCTGTCAGAAGGGGAATCAACAGTACTGGACAACTTGGAGCACACTCCTGCTGCTATAATGTGCTCTGTGCATTACAATGCTACAGGAGCATTAGTGTCAAGGCGATGCAGCTGCCAGAGCGCTCAGGCACACCGGTATTTTAAGAGGAGATCATTGCAATTCTTGAACTGCAGACTCCTTCCTACCTATAGGGGTCTAAATCTGTGCTGTAAGTTTCGCTTTGCAGCCAGTGAGGAAAACAAAATAGGCACTTCTAAGGTCAAATTTATTTCAACCTAAAGTAAATAACTAAAATACACGACAAAAAAGTTGTTTCATTTCTACTGACTAAAAAGGCAGTATGGGCTGACTCGCTTACATGTAGGCAATTTCACATATATATCTCTGGCCAGGAGACTGGCCGCTACAACTGCAGCACCACAGGTCTGCATCTCACTCTTCCTTCACTGTGGGCCGATGTCTGTCAGAGCCCTTTGTTGCTGGGGGCTAAGGATACACGTATGTGTCTATGTCACTCAAATGCACACACAGTTTCTCAGCTGACACACGGCGACTTGTTCCTCTTCACAATGCAAGGGAACATTTGAACCCATGATGCATCTGAGCCATCAGGCGCTGCGTATCAGGCAGTTGGTCCTTGGAGCCAGCCTGTAAAGTACATCACCGGGGTTTTTTATGTTGGTATACTTTTTTTTTTAAAAAAAAAATTGAGTATGCCGAAGTGTCTGCTTCTTTTTACCAGTCTCACCTATTGTGAAGCCTTTATTCAGGCTTTACTCATCTGTAAAGAGGCACATTTGACATATTTTGGAGTTTTTACCTTTTTCTATCATGGATTATTCACACCTCCAGAAATGCCCTAGAGTGACCCAAACCCAGTGTTTCTCTTTCATTGCCAAAAATGCTTGCCAAGAATTTTGGAGCAAGGCACCACCCCAAGTGTGCGTTCTAGATGGGATACATCATTACATCAAATAGTGCACATTTACTTGCATTTAAGTCTGGCCAGACCCACACAGCCTCCAGCCGCTTACCTTGACTCCTTCAACCAGAACAAGAGCACCATTCCTGCACAATCCCACCTCATGCCACCACATCTCCAGCCCCATGCTTTCTGTCTCTGAAGTTTTGCATGGAAGGGCTGAGCATTTTACAGAGCAGATGCAGCAGCGTGAGTCACTGCCTCACCAAGGAACGAGTTGCTGCATATCAGTCACTCCATGGAAACAGCCCGTGTATATGCTTGAATATTGTGCAATGCACTTCGAGGCCACTTAACATGCTTCCAAATCAGAGATAATTTGTTTACTTCACATATACCCAGGAGAAGAGCAATCTGTGTCACCCAACTGCCTGGGTACTTCTGATGGAACATCTAACGTGATATCTTGGCTGGGATTTGGATGTTTCAGGCCACCTGGTTGCAGAAAAAGGAGCTCAGAGCAGGAGCCTTGACTTGTTTGCCCTTAAGCCTGGCTCTCTTTCAGTCCTCAAAACAAGGCAGCCATATGCAAACGTCTGTTAGGAATGGTCCCTGAAATGTGCTGCGCCCAAAAAATGCCTGGGAATTGTTTGGGACGGGGGCCAACACCATGCCAGACACTGGTTGGAGGGCGTAACAGGGTAGATAATTGTGTTCTAGTAGCTACTAACATTACTAGTGACTGGTGAATTTACTCTTATAGCTGTAGCCGAATGTTTCCATCCATGTTCCCTAGAGGCAGTCTTTGTTTACAGCTGTTAGAGCTGGAAAATGTGAGTTTTCTGACCATCCCCACACTTTATGGAATATCTTTCAAGCTGTTATAACGAAGAAGCATTAGCAACAATGTTATTACTTACTCCACAAGCAAAATTTATCTTCTTAGCAGCTCTTGGCATAAAGGTACTTCAAAAAGTGTCTTAATATTCTGCAGACAATCAATTATTTATAATTGTCTTGTCTTTAGATGTGAATTAAAGTAATGATCTTTTTTTATAGAGTTGAAAGGAAGCAGACATGTTTAATGGAAGTAAATGAAATCTACATGACCACTTGTTTTGTTTTTTAAACTTTATAGGAAATCAATGTATTGACAGTAGCATTGGTCAACCAAGAGAGAGAAAAAAATTCAGAGAAACGAAGCCCCGGTCTAAAATCAGAGAAAGAGGCACTATTAATAGGTAAGATAACCCCAAAGAAGATTTTTTGAGAATACAATGCTTTTTAACAAGCTTTTGTTATGCATACGTGTTTACATGCATCTTTTTACTAATTAAAAAAAAAAAAAATCTTATTTTTCTTCTGTATTCATAATAGCTTTTAGTAAGAGAAATCCTAAAATACAAGTGAACTTTTACTTTCTGAAAAATACAGCTGAGTTTAATAAAAAGATTTCGGGTATGAAGGAAGTTGCAAGATCTGCATTTGGACTTGCAGCACGAATGTATGAAGACTTTATTCACATCGAGATTTAGCAGGCTAGAATTGCATAACTTGTTATCTGATTATTAGACAAAATGATGAAGAAAAAGGGGATGGAAATAATATTAGCAAACCACCAAGCAAAAAAAATATGCATACTGGATGTATTAAGCAAGCCAGATTTATGCTTTTGACATTAGGTAAGGGAATTAACGATATGAATATTTATAAAGAATACCACAAGGACTGTCATCTCCTTTACGTAGAATAAAATCTTTAAAGTAAACTCTTTAAGAGTGCCTGAGAGCTAAAGCTTATAGGCAGTGGGCCAGCTAGCTGGTACCCAGCATTTAGCCACACAGGAACACTGGCTGTACCTGTACTGCCCTTGGGGGGAAGATGCCCCATTTATATCCACACATGTTTGGCATTTGGTTTCAGTGGGGCAGGTTTTCAAGGGGCCTGGAGGCCCACGGTCCAAAGTGCTCCCTACGGCATGGTTGCCATTCACCAGAACGCTGACCTGAAAGGCCAGGTTTGATTTCTTCGGTTTGGTCTTTTCACAAAATCAGCGGCATCCTGGTGGGTGGTAGTTCCAAAACTACCTTAATTTGTTTAAATGCAACCCATTTGCATCTGCTAAGTACCAGGAAAGTTGTTGGTTTATTGCTGGGGTAGGGATTCAGATGGTCAAGACCGAAAAGGTCATTTAAAAGTGAAGAATGAATTTAAATGTTTAAAGGGCTTAGTACACAAACTTCTGTGACTGGTGAGATGCAGAACAGTGGGATGTACAGAAATGCATACATTCATTTAATTTTGCTTTTTATAATAAAATTTGAAACTTTTAATTGCATTGGACAGTATTTGATCTGTTCAAAGATAACTTCTGTGAGAAGGGTAAAAAATATGGGATTTTAAGAAGAGAATAAATAACTTTTTTTTTTCTAGGTCACTCATTTTTTGACTGTAACAAGTAGTGGCAGTGTCCCAAAGTGGTTCCCATCCACCAGCTGCCCAGTGGCACGCTCAGTTAAATGGTGTAATCTCAGTCCTGATATTACTGGTCATAACACCCCCCCAACTGGCTCATTGTTACAGTTCAAAGGCAACAGATTGTTCAAGATGGATTTCATGTTACCTCTTCCTCTGAGGCATGTTCAGTCATGGCAAGGGTAGAATGGGCCCTGCCTCCATCCATTTACTATGTTTGTCTATATTTCACAAAAGTCAATGTTGTCAGAAGAAAAAAGCATAAAAGAAAATAAAAAATTACTAAAAAAGTATCATGGAACCCCAGTCCATCACTATAAAATATTTCCAAATTACTTTTTCTTTACATTGTGTGAAAGAGCTAGCTTTGAACATCATGAATTGAAAAGCCTTGGGAACACACATAACGAATACAATGCCACTGACGAAATGTGGTGTGAATACAAACTGAATTTCCAATCAACCCATCCAAGTGTGATGGTCTTGAATTTTGCTTCAAGAGCTCTTGTGTGTGTGCTTATGGTCACACACAACACAAGGGCAGCAACTGCTGCTAGGACTCACCATAGCATAAAATTAAACACATGCCTCTTCCTTTGTAGGATTACAAGTTCGTAATTGCTATTGGAAAAAATGAAGGAGGAAGGAAAAGAGTGTTCTTTGCAAAACCAGCCTAAAATTAGTTAAATTTTACTTATCATTTTCAACCATGGCTAGTATATGGGGAAAAATGAAATCCAAGATTATCCTAATTCATTCAGCATCAAGAAAGCAGTATGGCCTGCAGTACACAAGATACAGTGACCCATTTTTGTCATTTGTAAGCATTTTTAATCCTGGTGTTTATGCTTTAAGTATAAGGAACTTCCCCTAGGGTGGTTTAGCTAAGAAACCCATCCAAACACAGTTGAAAATATTTGCTCTGATTCTTACAGTTCAACTCTCCCCAAATAGTAAATAACACACATGCCATTTTGTATTTTCACTGTTTGTTTAGAAGAGGAGAAATTTGATAGTGCTTTTAATAGCAATTTTGATGCCCTAAATCTTGTTTCTGTGGTCATCATTATTATGTTGTCAGTTGATTTCCACTGCAGAAAAACTCTCTAGACTTAGATCCTGACTCCATCTAAACCACTTTTATTCCCACACCTTTTACAATGATCCTGCAAATAACAATGGAGACAGACAGAACTGTCTCTCTTTTAAGAGAAAGTTAATATGTCATAAAGGATTTATGTTTTCTTCAGCAGTAGTTAGGGGTAATACGGATTAAACACTTTTCATAACCAGCATCAGCGTAATTACTAGAAAAATTTGAGGGAGTGAGGTTTCTGACACAATTATATGAAATATTTTCACAACAGAGCATCCAGTGAAGGGGAAAAAAGCAATAATTTTGCCATTACAATATCCACAATTTTATATTGGTAAATCAAGCATAAAATTGGTAGTTGAAATGCTTCCAGAAAGTCTTTGTTTAGAAATTCCTTTATTCATCAGTATATTATCTTGGTCACTTACTTGCTAACTGCTGTCATTCCTGAAGACGAGCTATTGTGTTTACCATGTTATTATGACTGTATTAAAAATGTGCCATTTTGTTATGTTTATTGGGTTGTGTAAGAAAAATAAGAATCATAATTCATACTGAACAACCTGCAAGAACAGACTATTCAGATTTATTTTGCTTATTTTAATGATAGATTGTCTGAGGTAATTTCAACACTATGTGTTCCTTTGTTTTTAATACAGGTATCATATCCACGTTTCTTCACGTCCACCCTTTTGGAGCCAATATAGAATATCTTTGGTCTTATATGCAGCAGTTGGACTCTAGGGTAAAAAAAATTTAATCAAAATCTGTTTTCTCTATAGAAATATTGTATTATTCTTTACTGCAGGTTAAACTCTTTGTGTGTTTCCATTAGAAAGATAATGCGATATGGGGCTTGGGGGTTTGCAGTCTTTATTCGTTCACAAATTACAGTGCATGTGCTTGTGTTAAGGTCTTTGCCTCACTCTATTTAGCTATTCTGTGTGGCAAAGAAGACCAGAGATTTAAATGGCAAAGACTAGCAGATGACTTTATGATACATGGTCCTGAAATGCAGCTGAGAAGAAAGCAAGCAGAATAGGAGGCAAGTGTAGCCATGGCCATTAAAATGTGCGGAGTTTTAGGAGATTCCTTTTTCTTTTAAAAGTTTGTAGTTATGGGTCACACTGAACATGAACTTTCATGAACACATGAATGGACCATGAAGCATACCCTTTGTCTTCACATGGAAGCAGAGATGGCCTGGTAAAGGAACTGGCTGACCCTATCACTAAATTCAGAGAAGGTGTGGCCAACACAAAAGTGATAGAAACACACTAGAGTGTGCAAAGTGGTTGTTAATGCATCAGTGCATACAGTCCATAGTCAATACATACCTGTAGGATAAGGTTCTTCGACTTACTTTTAAATATCGACTGTAGGATAAGACGAAATCAAGCCCCAAAAGTGCCTATTCCTCTCTACTGAACATTAAGCAAGTCAAGGGTAAGAAGCTCAGCTGTGAAATAGCCACCTTCAACCAGGTGAACGCACTCTAAGTGCTAAACAACAGCTCCACAGGATGCTGCACTGCAGTTAGACACACCTCTGACCCACATCTGGCAATGCTTCCACTGAACATGGGAATGATGGTGCTTGGCCACATCTGGTTTTAACGTGGAGTCAGGATTCAGCTATGTCGTGCACCTGGATTAAGAATGTGAGCAGCATTCAAAATCTCCTTCCAGCTGCTGTGTTGGACGGCTTTGATGGGCTGTTTCATGTCTCTGAGGTTCTTCCTCTGTTTCTATAAAAAAATACATAGCTAAAAGTACAGGAGATCCTGAGCTAGAAGCCCGCTGGAAATAAGACAGGCTGCATGGAGATAAGGAAGGATGACGAAGTTCTTAGGCACTGTCTTCAGGCCATGACATCTCGGATTTGCTAGAGCTTTACAGTTCACTTTTA
Organism: Pampusana beccarii; assembly: GCA_013399365.1. Taxonomy (NCBI): domain Eukaryota; kingdom Metazoa; phylum Chordata; class Aves; order Columbiformes; family Columbidae; genus Pampusana; species Pampusana beccarii. Next base: position 66,076 of record VWYH01005430.1, on the reverse strand, counting down.
CCCACAATGACAAAGGAGTAAGGGATGAGGACGGTAGAAAGAGATGAGAGACTGATGAATTTCAATTAAAAAAAAAATAACAATAATCTAATTTTATCAAGACCTGATATATCCAGAGCTTCACACCTGCAACCATTCCTCTTCTCTGCTCCCTGCTTCTGCCACATGTACACCTTCCTTCATCTTGTCCTCAGTTCCTGCAGCACCCAGCCAGCCCAAACTCCTCAGTCATCTTTCATGTCCTTCCTTAACACACAGCATTTCTCTAAGTTTCACTTGCTTTTCTCCCTCGCTGGCCACTCAAGCTCTGTATCTCTTGAGTGACAACAGCATCCGTTTAAAATGTCATCTCCCTGGGCTCCAGCCCTGCTGCTCATTGCTTTTGCCCACTGAGCTCTTCAAATTCCTCCCCCTTCACTGCTGCGGTCCCTCCTTCTGTGTGTCTGTGGGCTCTGTCCTTGAATTTCTATGCACATGAGTAACCTGTTGGCTTCTGCAAGGCTGCCAGGATCAAACCCTGTACTGGCAAACGCAGCCTTCATGGAAGGAGCATTTTCTCCATCTCGCCGAGGTGTCAACACACCAGCCCTTGCAGCTACCACTTGACCTACCTGCTGTGTAATAAACACGAGATGCAAAATTTGACCTCGTTGGTTTATTTTGGAAGTAACTGCCTGTAGCAACAAATTGCTTTTTAATAGCACAATCCAGAGATGCAATCTCAGATATTAATTTCAATTACTTGCCGTGGTTAGCCTGTCATTCTTCATCTGAACAAGAATGATAAGGTCAGCATACCCATGCAGGCTGAGGGCTCAGTATAGAGCTCACACACATTACCCAAAGGTAACCAGCTATCTGTTAAGGTCATGAGAGTATGTAAAAGATGGACCTGATTACTTTGGGGCTTTGGACTGCCTCCAACACTGATTTTTGGAGCCACCTTTAACAAATCATTAAATGTCTCTGCTGCACCAACCTCTTCAAGAAAATAAGAGGTGGTAGATGTTTTCTCGCCTCCCTTGGTGGAATGAGGTGTAATTGGTATACTTTATGTTTACACACTGCTTTAAAAAAATAAAACTTCACTGTGGAAGTTTCCTACTAATACAAATAAGCAGAAATATCATAATTTCCAGAGAAGCCTATCAAACCATGTAGGTACACAAACCACGGAGATACCTGGGGATAACAGGCAGCACCCATAGATTTTTACTGTTCCTTTCATGACTATCACTTTAGAAGAAGTAGCTGCAGGATAAAATGGTTCATTTGCCATGACTTTTGATTTCTTTACTTCCCTAGTAATTATACCAGAAAGGTTGCCTTCGTGACAGTGTTTTCTGAAATGACATAATCTTTCCCATTAAGAAGGTGATCAGTTATTGTTTGCAAGGCCATAAAAATATCCTGATCAGTGCTGAGTCAGGAACTTCACTGTTTAATCATCTGGGGCTACTGAACTGGGCCAAACTGGGAGAAGATATCTCCACGGATAGTCAACCCTAAGTAACAAAAGGGAGCGGATTAAAAATACAATCCCTGTGTTAGTTATTTTTGCAAGACAAAAACTGATGGAGCTGTGAGGAGAAGGATTTGAGAACTCATGGGGTGAAAAGAAAGAATAAGGTCCCATTTGCTCCCTTCTCCTCGCAAGTATACACACAATCATAGTTTGTAGATGGACTTCATACAACACTGTAGCAGCAGCTCCAACATAGCAGTTGACACTCTTTTACACTTACAAAAGCAGAATCATTCCTGCAAGGAACCTGCACTTGTTTTGGAGTCTGGAAATTCGTGTCGGACTAAGGTTAAAAAAAAAATAACTGTTTGTTTTAATCTGCCCTGGATCTCCACCTCCTCCCTCATTTCTGTTCTCCATATTTCCTCTTTCCAACCTACAGGGCAGTTTTCTCACTTAATTTTATATTTCTCTCCTTCTCAGATCTCTGCAAGTGAGATAGAAATGCTTTTGATGAGACTGCCACGCATGTTTAAACAAGAATTCACTGGTGTAGGAGCAACACTGGAAAAGAGGTGGAAGTTTTGTGCCTTTGAAGGAATTAAAACTATCTGACTGTGACTAGTAATGAAGCTATGCAGAAGAAGAATTCCTAGAGCATGGCAGGGTAATAAAATATTAAAGTAAGAAATTTGGGGTTGGGCACATAGTAGTATGTTTTCAAAGTTATCCAAGCCTAATTTTAGTTATGTTTGTGACGTTCTCTTGTGAGTGGAAATGTAGTTGTGCACCGGTTCCTAAAAGAAAATAAAATAAATTTTTTTAAAAAATTTTCCAAATGTGACAGATCTGTTTCCTATGAAAACTGAAGAAAGATACCACAGTCATAATGATTTCAAAATACTACATGTCCTACATCTAAGAAAAGCTCATTGAGCAAACAGTTAAGGAGAAAGATTGCCCAGTTATGATCGCTAAGCTACAGCGACGTATATGTAATATGTAGTAGAACTCATTAAGTTTCGTTATTGAAAGTTCTTTCTGTTTAGTAAGAAAATTGAGTGATTTTACAGTGAGGAAAAGCATACCAAAAGAAAACTTGAAGATGTGTCTGAAGTTATTGCATTTTGTAAATTAAGTTATATGCTGTGCCAGGGATTTTTGCCTTATTGAAAGAGGCCTGAAAATGTGATTGGAGTCCTCAAGAATGCTTTATCAAGAATATTATTTTTCTAATGTAACTATTCTCCATTACAAGTTCTTTTAACATGGATTGCATATCAATTTTCATAAACATGTAAATAAGGAGGAAACCAGTGTTACTGTATTGTATTTGGTATGTAACATTCAGGTTTATGCATCAAAATAAATATTCAGTTGCATTACTGTTACAAATTTTATAGCAGATATATTAATTTTTATCAATAAATATGACTTCTACCATATTGTTTGTTCTGGTTTTTCTTCTGATGTTTTTTGAATTTTTATCAATCCAGCAAGAGTCTCATGGCACTGATCTTTCTCTTTCCTAAACTATTAATTGCAGATAACTCGGTTAACTTAATTAGGAATCAAAAAAAAAAGAGTTTTCAATATTAGCTAAGATTAAAATAATGAAAAAATATTGGTATCAGAAGCACCTTCATAGACCTCTGTTTAGATGAGTAGATTTCATTTGTTTTTTCAGACAAGCAGCCAGGTTAAAATTAACACCTTCTAATTCCTCATTTTCAAGTGTTGTGCTGTGTAGTCATGATGCATCCAATTGGTGCCTCCTTCAAACTCCCAGCTACTGCTTCTGGCCTTTGGCCAGCCAAGGAAAGGAATAACTCACTTTTGGTGGTGTCCTTTATGTAGACACATGGATGTAAATTATCATGTAGGATTTACTGTCAATCACGCAGTACTCCAGCACTCCTAGAATCATAGAATGTGCTGAGTTGGAAGGGACCCACAAGGATCATGGAGTCCAACTCCTGTCCCTGCACAGGACAACCCCACAGTTCACACCATGCGTCTGAGGGTGTTGTCCAGTCTCTTCTTGAACACTGCCAGGTTTGGGGCCGTGACACCTCCCTGGGGAGCCTGTTCCAGTGGTGAAGAACCTTTTCCTAATGTCCAACCTAAACCTCCCCTGGCACATCTTCCTGCCATTCCCTCGGGTTCTGTCATTGGTCACTAAAGAGAAGAGTTCAGCGCCTGCCCCTTCTCCTCCGGTTGTGAGGAAGCTGTAGGTGCCATGAGGTGTCCTCTTGGTCTGTTCTTTCCAGGCTGAAGAAACCAAGTGACTTCAGCCACTCCTCATACAGCTTCCCCTCCAAACCCTTCGCCAACTTCGTAGCCTTCTTCTGGACACTCTCTTGTAAGAGACAGCAAAAGGTGAAGAAGTGTGTCTATCAACCAAGCCAGGAGAGTGTGGAAGGAATCGCTCCTCCAAGAACCCTGCTTTAAGAATTATATCAGTACAGCATTTAGCATGGTGCTGGATGAGAAACCGCAGCCTCCTCCAAGTCACTCCTCTGTGTAGACAGCCACCAGAGAGCTGGCCCTATAGAGTGAGGCACCAACAGCACGAAATATGGCAAATTGCAACAGATGCAGGGAGTAGCCAGGTACGTGTCAGAGTGTCAAGTTCTTCGATAAACAGCAATTAGTGTCAAATGCAATTAGTCATGAAGGAACTCTCCTACATGGCTGTTAGTGATTACTGCTTCAGGACCTGTTTCTCTTCTGGCATCTAGCTGGAATATAGAAATATCAAATGAAGTGTTAATTGTGTACAAAAGGGAAAAAGAAAGAGGCATAGCAGGTGTATTATGGGAGAAAATTATACTTTCAGTCAGTAAGCATAAAAATCTTTTTAAAGCACATACATCTCTATTATGGTTTCTACAGAACCTGTGTTAAGGTAAGTTACTTGGGTGAAACTAGTAATTAGATGCTAGTAATGTTAATGAAAATTAACTAGCTTAATACAAATAGCAACGCTTCCTTCTGTTGTGATCATACAGATTTATGAATAATTCAAGCAAAAATGTGTTAGGTCTGACAGCTCTTATTTAAGTACTGTAACATAAATCTGCATGGATGGTACTATGGCTGGGGAAAAGAGATGTGAGAATACTTTCACCTCAGCTTTCTTCATGCTATACTTATTCGTTATATTCTGTCCTCCCTTTTCCCCTGTGTGCTCCTTTTTCCCTTTAGCTCATTTCCTCTCCCACAAATCAACTCCCATTCCTTACAGCCACAAAACATCTTAAAACTGACAGGACCCTGTAACCTAATCACTATATTTGCTCTGTGTGTGTTTTCTCTTCTGGGGTTTTTCCTGTTTGTCTATACCATACTTTAGGAGAGTGTGGTACCAGCTAAAAGGGAACCTCCTTCACTGGTCTTTAGATACCACCATAGAATATCTAAACTTTATGTATAAATAGCGTGTAAGCATCCTGAAGTATTGTAACATATCAGCTGAGACCTTGAAACTTGTGGGGATCCTCATGAGGCCAAAACCCAGAATTGGCTCTAACATTGTGAGCTCACTGGCTTTGGGGGAAACTGAATTGAAATACTCCACTCCACAACTCAGCTGCTGAAATGTCCTTGTGATGACCCTTGAGGGATCTAGCTGGCAGTCTTGAAGTGACAGAATAGGATGAATATCAAGGAAGCCACCTTTTATAAAACATCTTGTGCATATATGTTAGTCTTATAAGGAGAAGAGAGTGATGTTCCGCAAGCCAACCTTAAATTCTGGCAATGCATCCTTTAGCTGGCTTGTCTGAGCACTTAATGCCAGTCAATCTGATGCTATCACAGCCAGAAAGATGTGCTCCATATGAAGCATATCACTGGAGAATGTCTGTAAACCCCTGTAGGCATGGCTATCAGTGGCGGTGCTCTTCTTAACACTGTTGGGCATTGCAGCAAAGCAACATTTGAAAATGGCATGACGTGATACCACTTAACTATAGTAAAAGAAGAAGTCAGTATGGTGGAAAAGAAGACTAATCTTTCTTTGTGTGACTTTATCCTGATGACTGGAACAGAGTCTTGGTCAGCTGCAGCAGAAGTGAGAGTGCTCTCCTCCAGAAAGAAGATGATGTTGAGGTGGCCAAGGGGTACTTAGCGAAATGAGGCAGTGCAAGACCTAAAGCAAATTTCTCCAGCTGAGTTAGACTGAAGGAGGACCCACATTTGGCAAAGACTCAAAGCCGTTTAGAGCTAGCAGGAACCTCACAGGAGTAGTGGGAAAGAAAATAAGGGAAGGACAGGCCAAAGAGGCACCACACCATCAGGCTGACCATGAGCTCAAGAAGTGAGACTGCAACAGACTACAGCTGCAAGTAATGGTGGAAAGTTATAGCAGTGTCCCCTCTTCTCAAATAGGGACCGGTGGAATAGCAGAAGATTTGGTTTCCAGCTGTGCAAACGTGCTGCAGGTATTTTGCAGGGAGGTATAAGCTCAGTTGTCCTAACTCCTTGTTCTCCCAGGAGAGCTCTTTAGCTCACCCTCAGCTTTGAAATTTCTTGGAGTGGTGGCTTTCATCAGTTTAGAGGGCCAACCTCTTACTGCACGGTATTTGATTCCCATTTGAAGGCTTGAGAGATACACTGTGCAGAACGTTTTGGACAAATGTACTTTTCACCTTGCACGTTCACGGGAGGATGAGCGTAACTTCTCTGTTAAACTACATTTTATACCCACAAGAGATACATTGTTTGGTGAACACTGTATTATCCCCATTACTAAAAAGGAAATTTCTAATATCACCTCATGCTATTGCACACAGTCTAGTCTAATTGTTTATTGAAGTGTGCATGTTTAAGGCAAAACTTGCATGTTCACGACTGCCAGAGCATCACATTCACTTAAGGAATAGCTGTATTGAGATTTAGAGAAAATCCTGCATCGAGCTATGCTACATTTAGCTACACATCATGTACAGTAAATGCTATGGAATATAAAGCCAGAAAATTTGTCATAAGAGCATTCTGGGTGGTTTGTTTAAGTCAAAATTCTGGTCTTGCAAGCATTGTTTTATTTAAAATCAGAATGGCTTTGACAGGCAGCGTTAGTCTGACAAAAATGTTCTGCGCTGCTGTGAGTTGATTTAGGTAATGAGGTTTGGGAAGAGGGAAAATAATTGGTTTGGGAGATATATTCTTTTTGTGCCTCCAGTAGTAGCTAGCTCAGCTATAGGACTTTGCATCATATTCTGTCCATCTTGCCAAAACAGGAGTTTAGCAAATGCATCTCAGGATTCAGCATTTGAAGTGTGAGGCTTTTGTCATCTTTTCCCTGTGAAAGTGTACAAGTTTTCCTGTCCCTTGACTTGTCACTCTTGTTACCCTGATAAGATCTGCAGCTCTTTTACCCAATTTTTCCCCTCAAATAGAAAGTAGAAACAGCAGCAAATTCCTTCTGTTTCTGTAGTCAATCTCCTCTGGAAGCAACTGCTGAGATGCTCAGGAAAAAAAAAATAAATCCTCCTACATTTATCAGCATTAAGTGCCTATAAAGCAGGGCAAGATAGAAAGGAAGGCATTCCTTCTCCCAGACTCCCTAAGGGCATAGTCAGTGTGACTGTTTGGGCTGCGAAGCGTGCCTAGTTACATGCTGAGTTAAAACTGCATGTTTCAAAAACAAATAAGCCAATGAAAAAGTATCCAAATCAGGAAATTATGCTTACAAGGTGCAGATCTTCTGTCTACGTAAACCAGTTACACTGAATACGTAGAAATCCTAATTTATAGATAAAATCAAATGGATAAGCTCAGGAGCACCCTTGGTTAAGTGTTTTGCCTGACACTGTGTAATGAACATTGTGGCTGTTCATACACTAAGTATGGGCTGACTCCAATGTTATACTCCATCTCAATACAGATTATTCGGGGGCAGCAAGAGAAAAAACTATGTATTCCTTTAAACCTAGCAGAGAGCGCTCCTGTGGTCCTACCACAGCCATATTATAAACATTTGCTCAGACTTCTGGCTACTAAATGCTTCTTGCCAATTTATGTGCTTTTATATACATAACATTGAAACCTCAAAAAAAAAATCATCCACTTGGACTGCTTGTATCTTAGCCATATCACAGTTAATTCTGTTGTGATCCCAACAGCACATGGTGGATTAAAACACATCTCTCACAAAGACATCCAGCCATAATCAAAGATATCAAATGGTGGATTTTTTTTTTTCTTGATAGTTTGTTAGAAGAGATCAGCATTGTCAAAATTGTGTCCTTACTTCCTAACTTGATTTTTTGTCACTTCTTCTAGCCAGTTTTGCTTTTCTCTGCAAGATTAAATAATCCTTTAGTACTGCATATTTTCTTCCCATGAAGATATTTACATATCGTAGTCTATTTACTTCTCAGTATTCTTTCTCATAAACTAAACAGATTGAGCTTTTAAGTGTTTTGCTATAAAGTAGTTCTCTTCTCTTCCTCAAATCATTGCATCCGTTGTTTCAATATCCTTTCCAATTGTTCAGCACCTGCTTTAAAATGTGCGGAGGAAAGCTGTTATGTGAATTAGTGTGATCAATGATGTACACAGTCATGAAGTCACATCTCTGCTCCAATTCAGCTCTCTGCCTTCTATTCCTATTGGACTATTAACTAATCACAAATGTCAAAGTAGTAGTCCTCGTAAATCACTGTTAGGTCACCTTCAGCTTTCTTATGTAACAGATTTCCCCTGCATAGATGTGTTTCTGTAGGTCAAAATCTGGCTTTTCCCTCCCCACTGATAGACTTGTTTGTGCAAGGGCAAAGGTCCCATCCCATGAGGGTATTTTGGGACTCAGATCCCATGCGGGGCCTTCAGGGTTCCTTCTTTGCTAGGAGGGAAGTCTGGATAATTCTATGATGTTTCTAGCCTTACGTGATTAACATGGGGTAATCAGATCTGCTGTCAGATGTTAGCCGATCGCATCAAGCATTCAGAGGGCAATCGCACAGGCTTTGTCTAGACTAGGGTTTAAATGCGTGTCATTAGCACATATTAGCTGATACATTTTAAAAGTCTGATGCAGACAAGGCATAATGCCTTTAATGTGAAAAGCTGGCTGAGTTAGGCCCTTGGGCATTGGCGTCAACACTGGTTTGTCTATTTCAGAGTTTTAGAACAAGTTAGCCAAGGGCTTGTCTGCAAAGACCAGTTAATTTGGGAGAAGACAGGCTATGAATTTACAGGGCTACAGCTATTCCAGGTCTCTAAGACCAGAAAGAGATTATTTCTCAAGTAGTTACTCTGAAATAGTTCAATATAATAGAATTATGAACTTACCGGGCTAAGTTTTCTCTTTTTTTCAAACCTTCTCCCCCAAAAAAACAGTTCCCGTGTGACAGGTGTAATATTTAAAAATTAACCCTCTGGTGCATTTCTGTTTTCATCACTGCTCCTTACTGAATAGAGATGATTAGGCTGTTTGAGTCTGGGGAGGAGGATGGGAAACTTGTACACTCTGCAGATCGGGTTGCTGACGTCAAAAGCTGACTTGCATTTCACAGTGGGGGGCCATGGAGCACTTATGAGAGGAATGGGAGTGGAGCAACACAAGACCATAAAATAGGATTAAAAACAGAGACGGGAGGGATTTTGTTAGAACCTGGCATTCCATCAAAAAAAAATAATACAAATCCCAGAACATCCCAAAAGCCGGTTATAAACTAAGAGGGGGAAAAGGGAGGAAAAAGAGATAAGTTTTTACAGTAAAAATCATTGTAAAGTATGGTGGTATTGAATAAATGAGGTTTTGTGAGTTTCCTTAGCTGGTTCTGCCCAAGGAGTCAGCTTGGGCAGGTGTTGTGCCTGAGACTCTCTGACAAGAAGATTCTAAAATCACCCTGCACTTGACTCTATCCCAAAAATAAGCTACTCAAAAGATACTAATTTCCAATGGCAGAGAACCCCCCTTGCACGAAAAACATGCTGCTCTAGCTCTACAATTCACTGGTTGATAAAGAATGGTGATGTTAGTGAAAAAAGTTTTCTTGTCCTTGAAGGCTAGCGAGGACATATATTACTCATGGAAAGCAAATATTTGCCAAGCAGTCAGAACTCTTTTCCGCATATCATTTCTACCCTTCCACTCCGACTGGTTGTCACCTTTGTGGAACTTGTCACTTCGTTAGATGGAGACAAAAAAGCTGAAGTCTCATCAGGGCAGAATTTACACTTTAGTCTTCAGAAGACGAACAGCCGTGGACAAACACCATGCCATGAGTCCAAGGCTGATTTGTCTAATAAAGAATTGCAAGTCAGGAACTCTTTTGCAGGATGATAGTGGAAGCCTATTTTGCACAATAAAACATATTGTCAGAGAAGGAAACCAGATGGTGACTCAACAGCAGAAGTTTTCTAAAACACATTTCCTACCCTGAGAGGCTCTTGATTGACAGCTCTGGAAACAGATATTTTACTTGTCCACAGGGTAGGACAGTGAAGGCATCTAATATTGTCCCAGCAGAGGTGTACAGAAAGCACCTGCCATTTCATTTCTATCCCTACGAAGTCCTTGCCTGATTCCTGAAAATTGCAGAGGAAGGACACATCTCCATAATGCACATTTGACCCTGATTTGAGGCCACAGAACTTCTGCTAGTTAAAAGCTTAGTTTCAGGGCTGGATTTGAATCTCTGATCTCTAGAATGGGTATCTACGATCTTAGTAGGAAGTTATCCAACAACCGAGCAGGGGAACGCAGCATTTCTTGAAGTACAAATGAAGAAGCATGCTCTGGTGACCCCCTTCTTCCCCCTCAATCTTCACAATGAGCAAAAAGATTTGGAAGCACATAGCTGGCAAAGAGGTTCATCTTATTAGAAAAATAGAAAAAGAGCACGTTATGTTCACACAGAATGTTTCGAGATTATTTTTAAGTCTAAAAAAATCTCTCTGTTTTTATAGCCATGAGATCCTCTTAAAACAGAGGTTAGTACAGGGAAATTGAGCAGCAACGAAAAAAAGTATTATCTTTTATAAGCAATTCACTGCTATTCCTCTTTGAAGAGATTTCAACGTGGAGATTGAAATCCCTATTGTTCCAAAGGTTTACAGTCGAGAGCAGGAATAACATGGGATTTAAAGCCTTTGTTTGATTTTTGTGGTCCTTGCAGTTCAAACATCCGAAGAAAAGCATGGAGGTGCATGCCTGAGTGAAATGGAACTGGGCGGTCACTTATGCAACACAGAACTGTTGCTTTTCTACAGTGCAGAGCTTTTTATTTTCAGCAATAAAACATGGGTAGATGGCTAGAAGATCAACGACATGTATTAGTCAGGCAACCAGAAAGAAAACTGTACAGATTCATGATTCAGACTTCAAACTTCTGTTTCTCTTTCAAGAATGATGAGATTTCTGTCATACAGAGTCTTGAGAAAGACAGTAGAGGTAAGCTGGGTGGATCTGGGCAAAGAACCCTGATCGAAGGCTAGCTAGTGATGCGACTGCCACACAGCACTGTGCAGATGTCCACACTGGTGGCGAACAGGCTAGTTTGGCCACAGGAAACATCTCAGCTGTGTTTGTACAGCTTCTGTCCAGCTCAGTACACACTTCTTACTGCTCCCAGGCTAAGTGATATGGTACCATCTGAGCCGTCTTCTTCTGGACTTCTCCTTTCTACATGGTTTCTTCTTCTGAAAAGTTTATTTTGAAGTAATTCTAGCCTTGTTTCAGGCAGTTAACAAGCTGAATTGTCAACAGAAGTCTGTGAATTATCTGCAGCAAGAGTCGGTGGATCTTAACTGAAAAAATAACCTGGACACCTTCTTCCTAAATTTGCTAGAGGCCTTGAAATGACTTTATTTGCCAATTTCCAAAGGAGATAGAGCAGCAGAAAGGTTTTCAGAAATAACTAGAATAAGGTGTCAGCTCCCAGACCTATTTGGCTCATACCTGTCCCAGGTTCCCCAGTCCAGGCACAACCAATGTTCAGAGGAAAGCAAAAGCTGTTCCATAGTTTGTCATGCGAGTGATTTAAAGCTTTGGGAAGGTTACAAAAACGTCCCTTGCGGGCAATCCCAAGATCAATGCCACTGTTCTTCTGTGTAACTAATCTAAAATAAGGTTTCATTGACTCTCTTTATTTGATGCATGGTGAAACAAACCGAATGAGAATGTTTAGGCTGGAAAAAAAAAAAAAAAAAAAAATAAAATAAAAAAAAAAAAAAAAAAAGACAAAAAAATCCCACTAGAGCCCAGCTAAACAGCACACATCAAGAGCTGAGTAACAAAGAAAATACCTCTTGATACACACAGTCTCAGTTTTGCAGCTGAGCAGGAGACGGACAAGTTTAAAGCTATACATGCATACCAAGGCTCTTCTACCAGCAGAGATGTTGGGAAATTACCACTTTGTGCCGTGTCATGGAAGTATAGCTCACTGCTAAAAAGTTCTTGTTAATCACAGATATATTACATAACAAGACACAGACTTGGACTAAACCACGGCTTTCTGAACCTCTGAGTGTCCAAGAGCTGTCGCCAAACAAACACACCAGCGTGGGAATCTGACCACACTGATATTAAAGCTACTCAGCAACACACCAGCACCCAGCCAGACAGCGCATATGTCATACCGAGAATTTGCTTTTAAAAGTCATCAATACCAGGATTTTAACTGGAATGTGGTCACAGAGCTAAAGATTGGAAAGATTTTAGCCACTAGACAAACTTTTAAGTGATTGCAGGATCTCACCACTTCATGCTATAGTCCAGAGAGCAGAGCCTATTTTTTCTTTGCCCAGACATGCACTTTATCTGCTGAGTTGTTGCATAAGCAAGAAGTCACAGTGCTCCAGTTTCTGTCATTTTGTGCAAGGTTTTATGCATCCAGCCTGTTCTAAGTCTACCTTCTAGACTGATCCCCAGCTGCAGCTGTAGGTGCACACCTCACTGCTGGGTTTTCAGATAGGTCTCAGATACCTTTGTGGCATACCTTCACATAGCCATGACTGACAGCCACGGTCCTCTGAATTCTGAGAGTCTCTCACTTGCATTCTGCATAACATAAGGAAACACAAGAAATCCAGGCTTTGAAATATAGCACATGGATGGGTAGGACATCCTTCCTGGACTTCTAAGGAGGCCTCGCTTTGGGCGTCCTTAATCCTGATCTCTCATCTTGTCAGCAGATTGTTGTGGGTCTGTATGTGTGTCTGTGTGAGGTCTCAAAACCATTCATGTGGACTATAGCTTTTTATCTCCTCAGCACATCACACCTTTTAATGTGCTCATTATGCAATTTCTGTTTATTTTACTGGAAGTCATATGGGTAGTGGGGAACTGCAAAGGAAAAATGTCTGCCAAGCCACATAATAAGTTACATATAATGACCATCTCATACATAGGGCAAATCTATGTTTAAGAGCAATTGCAACTGCGAACTCATAAAGATTTATGCATAATATGAATTAGTCTTAAAAGATGGAGGTCTCAGAGTCATTTTATCCTGATGGACAAAAAGCTACTAATTACTTAAATTTTAATACAAATATGAGAAACAAGAAACCTGAACTATAGCACTTGACTGAGACCGTGGATTACTAGTAGCTAGTTTCAGGCACTGACACCACTACAGCACCTAAATTCAAGAGACCAAGCATGATTTGAGGTTTCTGCCATATGATTGGGGAAGTAGCTACAAAGTTCAGCCTGGCATTTGGCAACCAGCCTTGGCTCAACACGTCCCATGGAAAAAGGGCTAGACCTTGCCTTCACAGTCCAGCCACGCTGTAAAACGGGAAAGACCTCTCACCATTCATTCAGAACATTCAGCTTTTAAGGCATCATGACAAGTTAGCTGAAGGGGAACAAGCATGAGGAAAGTGCACTTAGTCTTCACCACAGGTAGCTGCTAGAAAATCAGGGGTTACAATATCCAACCAATGACCAGTTTATTCAAAACACAGAGGGCTGGAAAGTGTCTATGGCAGGGATTTTACCTCATACCAGTTCAGGGTCTCAAGAAGACAGATCTAGTGTTCAGTCCAGTCCAAGATCCTGCATTGCCACCTCATTAAGCGGGTGCTGAATTTACAGACCCATCTTCAGCTTTGACTCACTGGAAATGCTAGACCACGGCTTGTCAGCCTCATTTAGAGCCTTCCAATTTTAGTAAAACATGGGAACAGCTGGTAAATGTTGCTACTTGAAGCGGGGTTTTCAGTGATGGGGACCACGATGGCTGTTGCTCAGGATGCTCCTAAATCTGCAGAGCATCACCTTGCTGCTGCTTCCAGCCACAGCTCCAGGAAGGTGTCAGTCAGCAGAAAATGCTGCTGCTCCTGACACACGTAGGCAGTGATTTATTCTCAACACCTCCAGAAGAGGCAACTCACACAAAGGTCGTGGTGCTGCAGACAAAGCAAATAGCTCGCTATAATATATGTGGTGAATAACAATGCCAGACATTATAGAATAGAGAAGATGAAAACCTGTTTTTCCGCTTGCTTAAACTTTATTGAATAATCAGAATCAGGGGAAAATGTAGTTGAGAGAATATGGACAGAAAAGAAGTTCCCTGATTAACCTTTTTTCTCCTTCCTTATCCCAGCTTTGAATTAGAAGATATAACATATGTAACAGATGTACAGATAAGCAAAACCCATACTGCATACCCAATCTGCAATCCAATAATTTGTGTTCGGAAAAAAATAAAACCCAAAACAGCTGACTGTGACTACAAACACTTCACAAACTAATTTTCAGATTTATGAGTTCTTGCTTGGTTTGCCTACATGTTGTCTGAGCTCTGTGCCAAAAAAATATTTCCTTTCTTGCACTGAAATGTAATGCTGACACGTGTCAAACTACTTCTTTTGTATGGGCTTAAGCATACTTCCTCTTTCTGCTTTTTGTAGATTCATACGTATTAGACACACATCTCTGGGTTTTAATTATAAAATTAATGTAGACAGCAACCAGAAATAAAGCTGACAAATCTAATTTCCCAAGTAACTCAATATCATCTCAGGATCTCTGAGGAGGAAAAGAAAAAGTCATGTCCAAGGGGTTACAAGAATGTTTCTAAAGGGACAAATTAAAATAAAAAACCTAACAAAAAAGCCAATCAGATTAATAGAGGAGCATTTCCCTGGTGTTGAATTCCATATTTATCACCAGCCAGGAGAATGTGGTGGTATTTTAAACACGAAATAACTTTTCATACTGCTTCGAATCCCAGACACTTAGGGGAAAAAGCTGTATCAATACAAATCATAAATGCATCTTAAAAGAAAATAGTTTCCAAAAATAGTTGTTTACTGACCCTATACAGTGCTGTGCTAGCTCAAATCATGTAAACTCCCTCCCATTCCTTAGATTTAATCTAAAACATTTTTTCAAAGTGACTGGCATGTCCCAAGTATTGACAGAAAAAGAGGATTGCTGCAAGATAAACAGAGAAAGATGTCAAGTGACCAGTCACAGACACACTGAGAGATGCACTGCTGTGGAAGAGGCATAGGTAGCTTTCACATCCCACAACAAAATGTCACAGATACACAAAGATGTTCCTGGACGTACAAAACCATAAATAAACTTGCACATGAAGATACAATGCCAGGCAGTATTTAGTTGTTCTGCTCAGAGGAGGTCAGAAAATACAAAGAAACCCTGAGAAAACAGTGCACCTTGCTAAACAGGTATTTGAACCCAAACTTAGACCTAGTGAGGCTTTTCTAATAAACAGTTTTTGCAGTTTTGCACTTCCGTGTTGTCCCAGAAAAGAGTGTAGGACTGGGATCCACATACACATCCACACCTCTGATTCTCAGGCAGCAATGGTGATGCACACGGCATCTGCTTTGCCCGTACCTGCAGTGACGGATTTGTGGTGCTGCAGCCACTGTTCCTCTTCAGTGTCTCCTTGTTTACATTTTCTCTACACTGGAAACTGAAAAACTGTGTCTTGTAAAAATTTTCCAGGCCAAAATGTACCTTTGTTTATGGACAATACTCTTCTCAAAATACAGATGTCATGGTTTAACCTGACCTAGCAATACAACCACCATAGCTGCTCACTTACGCCCATCCCCTACTCCCACTCAATAGAGGAGAGAATCAAAAGAGAAGGGAGAAACTTGAATTGAGATAAATGCAGTTTAATAAAATAATTAAATACTAATACACTACTGGTAAACACATGTATAAAATAGAAATAAAAGATACTCAAGGCAATTCCTCATGAACACGCTGAGCAGCCAGTCCCAGGAAACAGCACCTGGTCCCAAAGCCGATCCCAGAGAGTGAAAAGAGAGGAAAATGGCAGAAAGGCTCAGAGGACTCTGCAAAACAGTAAAAAGCTGGACTAAATGTCCCGACCGAAACTCCTCCAACTACACCTCAGAGAGAGAGCGGAAGAGAAGAACCACCCGGAAGGTCCCGACTCTCTTTGTATATGAAGCATGATGCTAACAGGATGGAAAACTCTTAATGATCAGTCTGGATGCCAGCCAAGCTCTGGCCCATCCATGCCCCTCTTCCTTGATGCCTCACATCTGTGGGCAAAGCGCTCAGAGTCTTCTTGGCTCCCAGACCAGAGCAACTAAAAACATTAGCTCTGTGCTGGGGTGTTATCTCTTGTTCTCAAACTAAGTCCAAATAATGAGCGTACTAGCTATGAAAAAGTAAAGTTTCTAACTGCATGAAGAAAATTAACCCATTTTCAGTCAAACCAGCACAAAGGAAGAGGGTGAAATGTAGAAGCAGACATAACGGGTTAGACCAAGTCTTAACTATCCCAGGACCCATACCAAACAGTGGGTTCACAGAATTGCAGAATATTAGGAATTGGAAGGGACCTCAAAAGATCATCCAGTCCAATCCCCCTGCCAGAGCAGGAACACCCAGATGAGGTTACACAGGAGGGCATCCAGGTGGGTTTTGAATGTCTCCAGAGAAGGAGACTCTACAACCTCCCTGGGCAGCCTGTTCCAGTGCTCTGGCACCCTCACTGGGAAGAAGCTGATGTCCTGGTGTTTATTATCCCTTAATGATTTTTTCTTCTGTTAATTTATTAGTTTTCTTTTGGGAACTAACGCAAATTTTTGGCTGCTGTGCCATACAGCAAGGAGTTACATAGCTAGATTGTTCACCATGAAGAAGTATTTCCTTTGGTTTTGAACCAGGAAGTTTAATTTCATATTTCCTGAAAGAGGAAAATACTTCAAAACTGGCTGGTGTACCGAAATCTGCCATAATGACTGGTCTTTGAACTGCTGTCAAAATTCATGCTCCACATCCACTTCACAACTTGGTAGACCGCAGCTGTCCTTAGCAAAAACAGAGGTCCCAAGCACGGCTTTCTTGCCCTCAGTAGGGTAACAATCTTTTACAGTGGTGATCTTGTTGTATTCATTGAACAGACACTTGTAGATGAGATCCTGCTGGAAGGAGTGGGTGGTGATTACACCTTCATTAGGCAGTCTGAGGATTAATAGATTAATAGACATGGTCCGGAGGTGAATCTTAACACTCATATATAAGCTATAGAGAGGCTTCAGTCACTTTCAGCAGCTTCTGCGCCACTCAATCATGGCCAAAGTTTTTTATACTTTTTACACCAGTACACATAAAACAGCAACAACTCATCCCTGTGAGGATAAGGAGGTCTTGCATCCAACAACAGCCAGTGTCATCTGAGGTAATGGTAGTCTGATCAGTGAATGTGATTTTAACGACAAGTCTGGATATTACTAGACATGGTAGATTAATGTAAAAAATTGTTACAGAGCTGGTTGCACTAGCTCCAGTATCAAGTTGCTGCCTCCAAAGTAGGCTGATCACTATCTGACCATTATCAATACACTTGTTTGAACTAGTCCCCACCTGTAAGACTTAATGTTCCTTTCTCAGAGTATCAATATACAATCAATTGTAAGACAAACAGCTCTGTAAGATTTCAGTATATCCACATATGAGCGCCAGACCTGAGTATCCAGATAAATTGGTATCCTTCTCCCCTGCCCTCAATAGTGAAGCCATTATCTCAGTTCAGCAAGGAAAACTGTAAGAGTGGGCTGAGAATTGTCGAAGAAACCCATGAAGCTCTTCCTAGGGCCGGAGCAACTCAGAAATATCTTAATGATACAGTGCCCTCTGAAGGCCTCGGTTCTCTTCTGAAGGACTGAGCTGGAGCTAGACTACAGACAGCCCAGCAGCCCAGCTCAGTAATGTGTACCGATAAACTTGCCTAAGCCAAACTGGAACATAAACACCAAGTGGCTCAGCAGCCTTAAGACAAAGACTGGAGGCTTGCAGGTCTGCATCTTCTCTTGTTCTTGGAAAGGGATCTCCGGACCTGAACCTTAATGCCTGGTGCTTCTTTGCACAGGAGCAGTTAGGCCCACAGGGTTTGATTCCATGGCACAGCATCCAGTTTCTCTTGCTTTGCAATGTCTCTCAGGTGATCTGCAAAACAACCTATGCCTACAAGGAGCTGGTCACAGAGACACAACAGAAGTCTTTCCTTACCTGGCTCAGAGAGGCATAGGCTCTGAGAAGGATGAGGCCCTAGTTTACACTCCCAAAGGTACAGGTTCATGTGTGAGCAGAGTGCCCATGTTCCCATTACAGGCAGTGGAAAAGCCAGACACTAATCTAGGCTGGGAGAGTCTACCAGCTGATTTGTGTGGGATTTAGCTCAGTCTAACATGGACCGCATCTGCCTGCCAGAGCCAAGGTGGAAATTGAGACCCAGAATTCCCATTTAATTCTCCAGTCTATAACAATACTAATTTGATCCATAGCGAAGAAGTGCTTTGAGGTTCTTGTAGCTTTTGGCCTATGAGCCTTGATGACTTTTTAATCACTTCTTTATCTTAAACAGTATCACCCTGAGTTGTGTATGAATGTACTTGGGCTATAACATGCAACACTTTTTGGAATCTTGTAAAAGCTTTCATTTGGAAGTGGAATTTATGCAAGTATGTGTTAATGATTTGGCATGTTAAAGGGGTTATTTTGAGTGCTATCTTTAACTTCATTTCCATTAAATTATTCCGAAGAGATGCTGGCGGCTTGTGGCCTCGTGCTTTGAACCAGTTTGAAAATGCATATGTAGAGTTTGTGACAGTCCACAGTCAAGAGGAAATTTCAGCAATGAGAACCAATTAAGCAGCTTTTGGAAGCTCAAGAGGTGTTTACCTCACTTGCACAGTGTTGATCCTTTCCTATATTTTTTCTGCATAGAGTCAATTGGCAA
Organism: Pampusana beccarii; assembly: GCA_013399365.1. NCBI lineage: Eukaryota > Metazoa > Chordata > Aves > Columbiformes > Columbidae > Pampusana > Pampusana beccarii. The sequence continues at coordinate 47,389 of VWYH01005430.1, read as the reverse complement.
TCAAAAATTGAACAGGTGGAAATCCATCACAAATATCTAAATCATTTGGTAAAACACAATCCAGACAGCCTTTATTTTGCAAGTAATTATTGCCACATGCACATAGTAAAGCTTCTAGAAATCGAGTTTCATTTGAACAGTCAATCCCAGATGGCTTCCTCTCCTAAAGAAGACCATAATAGAAAACAGCATCTTGAGAGAAACATTAGTCTCCAATAGTTTGGCTGTGCCCTGTAAGGTCAGCATGCAGACAGGCCAAATCTCAGGATTGTATTCCATTTCCCACCTAGAAGTAATGCAAAAGGACAAAATCAGGGAATGATGTGCTTTCTTAATCCTTCACGTGATCCTAACACTGGCTGTAGAGAGTACTGCTGCTAGGAATTTCTAACTGTGGAAAATCTGGGGAATATAGCTGTTCCACAGAAACTGCTCTCATAAATGTTGTTCATACTTAGCCAACACAGCACTGAAAAGGAAATACAGACAACCTAATGTATAGTTAGATTCATCCATAGGTTAATGTGGTCAGAGTAAAGTCTTTTAGCTACTGACCAAGAGATCAATGACTTATTAGGATCAGTGACCACTGAGAATATATTTGCTTCACTCTACGATGCTTTCAGAAATGGGGGCAAAGAAAACACCTTTAAAGGTGAAAATCCTTGTCTTATGAAGTGCTTTCCTAATTAGAAGAAACCTTGGTTTTGTAAACATGATTTTGGGGAGTGAAAGAAAACGCAAAGGGTATTTCTGATACTTACATGAACACTTTATTTTCCTGTCATACATTCCCACACCTCCCAAGGTTTTGCTAAGCACTTTAAAGTTCTTGTGGAACAGGGGACAATTGGTATTACCACTATAAAAGCTTCCCCTCTGTCCTCCACAGCATGAATCAGAAGTATAAATTGCTGTGCCTAAGTGGGAGAAGTAAGAAATAGACTGTTCCCACTGGAAAGATAAGTGACTGGAAATGAGCCCAAAAATTTGTGTTTAGCAGTCTTAAAGCTGGAATACTGCTAGAGTGGATTACCAGGGAAACCAGCAATGAGTAGGAACCAGAGCCTAAACATCTGATTCTGTTTGCCTGGCATATATTTTGGAGAGATGCAGTGTGCATAAAGACCTTGGATTTACTTCACTGCACATCTCAATAAAGAGATATTTTCTACTAAATTGCTGTAGAACATAATTTCTCACTGGTTCAACTTCTGATTTCTTAGAAGGAGGATGTTCCTGCATATGTCCAATGGCCCTGAGTTATAGCAAACACCATCTTCTTTTTGCCTACCTGAACACACTGGTATGGTGAAAGAGGGAGGAAGGAGGAATCTGTGCCAATTTAACTCCTAGTCCTTATTCTCAGTGACACAGGACCATCTAGATATCTCTCCTGGCCCAGTGAAGGAGCTGTAATACCCACCCTGTATTTCCTCTTCTGAAAAATATTGCCGATGAGGCAGCATCTTTTCAGTAGGCAGTTATAGCAACAGTTCCCCCTTGTCATTTCCCCCTCTCCATCTTTCCACTTACTGAAAAAAGAAAGAATCTTCCTATTTACGTATTTTTTTTTTCCAAGTACCTGCTACATCTTCTGGGCTTTGCATCTTCATCTGGCCTTCAATCCTACCTTCAAGTTGCTGGAGTTTTTTTCCCCTATGCTTTCAAGAACTGAAAATATATTTCAGTAGATGTGTCCTGAAAAACACCGAGGACTCTGAGCTGACCAAGCCAAAACATGTGTGCATATGTACACATGCAGATTCTCTGCAGGGTCTACTATGAATGCAGAATTTGCCCTAATTCTGAAAAACTCACTTCTAACCCTCCTCCGCACTCACACGTACTCTAGTGCACTCCCCCTTGTATGAATTCACCCTCTCCCACGCTGACATATATATTCTCTCTCTCCTTCACCACTCTCTTTGCCTCTGAGCTAAATTACTCTACTGTGGAAACTGCCATCAGCAATTTTCACTCTTTGCTGCTCTTTCGAGGAGTTTATGCAGTGCTGCAGTCCTGATGTTCAATTATCTACTCGATACCTTTCGACATATTTTCCAACTATTTGAACCCATGTGTTACAGGACAGCAATGTTCCTCACGAACCTTCCATGGACTTAGGGCATGGACTGGCCTGGATGGGGCTGAACTTTCATACCGATTACTTTCTGAGGTTCAAATGGATGTTTTGGGGATCACGTAGCTCCTATATAAGGTCTCTGCCCAGCTACCAAGCACCTGCATGTTAACTCATGTGTGGTGCATGTTTGCATTTAATGGGAAGAAGGTTAGTTCAGAGGCTGAAGTAGTGTCCTAGGAATTGGAGGTAGTCTCAGATCCTGGTGTTATCACTAAGGAAACAGATGCCTTTCTGGGTTTTTCGCTAAAGTGTGTAGAACCTCCCAGCTGCCTGTTCCCATCCTCACAGCTTGTGGTGAACAGTGTGATGAATGGGTTGGACACTCTGAGGCTGCTTCAGTGTACAGTCTGCCAGGCTGTTTCAGATACAGACACACCCCATGAGGACACTGCAGTATTCCCAGGTCAGAGATGTGAGAGTTGCCATGAACCATTTTCCTTAAAAGCAAGCTTGAAAGGAAGTGAGAAGGTCCCCGTTGAATTCATGGCTTAAGTTCTTGACCCTTTATTGACTTTTCCAGGTGTCCATCAGAAAAGTCTTCTAACTTCCCTGCACTTCAGTTTCTCAGTGATAACAAAACAGCATTTTCTACCATATTTGGTAGAAATTTTGAGAATAAACACATTAAAGACTGTGAGTGCTATCATGCTAGAGTAACAAAGGGCACAAGTGCCCAAGAAGTTCTTTCGTTTTCACATGTGAGAATAAAAAAACAACTAAAGTTAAAATTCTTACATTTGGGATGGATGGGGGAGTGTTGTAAGGCTTGTTTATTACTTGTCTGTGGAGCTCTGAGATGCTGTAGAACCAGGTGGTGTTAGAATTACACCATGATCTACACAGCTTGATGAGATGAACAAGCCCTGGCAGACTTTTTTTTTTTAATGCTTTAAAACCGGTCTTGATTTATTCTTTGTGAATCACAAAATATAAACAAATGCTTGTATATAGTCAGACTTAAGGGAGAAAAAATGTTGTGATTTGACAAAGTAGATGAATATTTCACATTAAAATGGTGAGTCTTTCACACTGACTATTGACAGGCAATAACCTTTGCGGTTGTATCTAAGAAGCGAGGCCTGAGCGCTCAGTTGTTGAAGGAAGAAGAGTATGGATAACTAATGTCATGCTAAATAAGTGGGAACATAGGGAAACTGTAGCTTTATGAACATCTAGATTAGTATCTGGTGATCTCCTTGAAAAAAGTTTCCACTGACAATGCCTGTTCCTCCCCGCCTCCTCCCTTGAAAAGCTTATGCTGCCAAGAACAGCTTTCTGTGCTTGAGAAATGCTGATTTTGTGGGAAGTGAAGGGAACCTTTACTCAGCTGTTCTGATCTTTTAAGTAAATATTTATTTATTTTCTGCATGAAGTTATAAAGTTTCTTGGGAATACAGATAATGTTGCAGGAGGAAAAGTAATTACTGTAATTTTGCCTGTGCTTTTGGAAAATAATCCATCTGATAAGCAACCCATTTACATTTTGTGAATTGCACAGCTCAGCATATGAGCATCTTAACTAGATGCATGCAGTCCCTATTTATCAAATACTATCGTTCTCGTGCTAACAGAAGTACTTGTCTTGGCCTTTGCGCTTTTCAAAGACCATGTGATTAAGATGTCCTTGACATCAAGCATGCCTTGCATCCAGTTCTTGAGAAACTGCATGGTCGCTGCTCAGATGTGGTCCCTGAGATTTAGCAATGCTTTGAAACAGGAAAGAACTGCAGCCCATAAGCTTGCAGAGACCCAAAAGAGGTCCAGACCCCTCCCCACTCTGGGAAAGTAATGGTACAAGCACCCAAACAGCTCTCTTCCTTCGTCTTCCTAGGGGTTTGTTACCTAACAGAGTGAAATATCTGTCCCTCTGATTTTCTGGGGATAAATGGAAAGACTCTAAAAAAAAAATACCTCATTAATTCCCTGTGATACAGATGACATCAAATAAGACATTCTTTAGGAAGTGAAGTGACAGATTGCAGGGGAGAGGGGAATGAGAACTGACCTGGCAACTATGCCTGCCAGGTAGTCTGAGGACAGTCAGTTCCCATCAACAAGAATGAGGACTGAAGGCACTCAGCACCTTGCATGATTAAGCCCAAAAGGAAAGCAGCGTTTCTCATCAAAATTGCACTGCCTTCCTTCTTCCCAAAAGGCACGTTAATTTATAAGATTTTGCTATTCCTGGCAGTTGTTTCCAACTGAGCTCTTTTGACCTTCCTTCCCATCATTTGATGGAAGAGCAAAACGTGCACGCACACCAAGCAAGAGCTTCAAGATGCTTCAAAGGCAGCCCAAAGATACTTCGATTGCCCACACCACCTTTTTTACCTTAGAAAAGTGCTATTTGGGCAGGTACAGTGAAAAGTGGGTACCTTGTCACAGCAAGAGAGGAGGTAGGAGATAGGCCTCCTTCCTCACCCCTCGTGCACTGGGCAGAGGGAATGCAGGATAAGTGTCATCGCACCTTGGGTCAGCACCAGCTCTGTCTGATTTTTCCAAGCAAAACCTGGGAAAGGGCCAAGCAGGAGCATCTCCATCACAGCTTGCTGCTTCATTCAAGTGTGGGTTCAGGGTTTGCGGGGATACCTGTGTCACACACAGTCCGAGAGTGTGAATGAGAAACTCAGGATGCCATCTGCTCAGAAGAGTCTGAGGGCTTCTCTCTCTCTTCCTCCCTCCTCTCTGTCCCATTCCTACCAATCTTCAAGCCTCATGGCAGCTGAGCTGTACCTTCTCATGTAGGTGGCTAGCAGGAGAGCTGTTTCTTATGTTTTATTATGTTTCGTGCAGGAACCTGTAACTCTCAAACAGCCTTCTTGTGACATACAGCAATACATTTTTTCCACTTAATTCTTTCCCCGTAAAAACACTTTCTATGCTCTGCAGAGGAACATACGAAATATTTCTAAGGCATCAGGCTTGTTACACAGATTTTTCCTCACTGCCTATACGCCAAAGTGTTTCACAGTGGTAAAAATTATGAGGCTGCATACAGTGAAATGTAAGGAAAGCTGTTGCAGAACAACACTGCACAGTATGAGTGGGAGAGGGAAGGAGGAGTCAGTCATGAGACCAACAACTGAAGGAGAAATAAATTAAGAGCCATAAAACAAACTGCCATTCAAAACTTCCTTTTACAGCAAGGCCATTACTGTGGTTTCTGACAGCTTCACAAAATGAGGGTAATTTGTGAATGGTCCTGAGGATACATTTCTGTTCCTGTCCTGTGTGCCACAGGACACGTCAGAGCTCTTCTACAGCCACACTCTGAAATCCAGCAGAGCACTGGGATTCATGAAGATAATGAGAACAGCTGTAGACAGAGCAAATGGACGAAAAAAGAAAAGGGGTATAAGGTTTGGCTTCCAAAGCACAGCTCTCAGCTTACTGTGACCCTACTGGAAGCCCATTATCTGATGTCTCTTCGCCTGGCACATAGTTGTGGGATATACACGTACCATTATCAGAGACTGGCTAGGCAGGACCACTCACTCAGTTTGGTGGGACACCAAACTATGGGCTACGAGCCATCTGTGTTAATGAATTCAGGAGCCCCTAAGTGGATGTCCAAGTTTCCTAGGGTTCTCACTTACCTTTGATAGGGCGTAAAAAGGCAAATTTACAACTGGACGAGCTGCCTGGCATAGCACTGAGACACCACAGAGCATCCTTGCATACAGAGAGGGTTGTGGGCCCTAAAGGATGAATGCAAACTGGCCAGTAAAAATGATAATGTGTGATGTGAAACACAGATACTCCAGCCTATGCTTTCTATTGTCTGCTTGTAGATAGAGAGGAAAACTTAGTTGGTTCATGGACCTCACCTTTTAACAAGATCTAGCTGCTTCAAAATATAAGAAGAAAACTCCCACTTGCTATGCCGGTGTTGCAGCAAAATATAACTCTGTAAAACATTTTTTAATGATTTTGGTTTTTGTCTTGGTTGTACTCGTATGTAAGGAAACACACATCCAAGGTATTGATTGCTTTGTATGAAGAAACTTTCAGTGCAAAATATAAAATGTATGTACCATCACATGTTCTCAAAACAAAAAAGCAATACTTTTGTTTAATGACCTCTGACCTTAGCCTTAAAACAGCTCTTGAAACACTGAGCAGACAAAATATTACATTTATCTGTCATCAAAGCTCACTTCTTTTGCTGAATTTCACAGTGAATCTCTATTCTGCCATGCTCAGCAAAAAGGAAAACACCAAAAGGAAAATGCTTTGTAATAAAGGTTAGATAATCTTTTCTCCTTTAGAAAACGTGCCTTCAGAAAAAAGATATTTTCTCTCCTGCTGCTTCACACTGATTACTTTTTACACCCCCCCTCCGCTTCCCGCACACCCTCCTTACCTGTTGCTGGTTTTGTGGAGTAGCCACCTTACTTGACTTGCAAGCAATTACACGCTTTTGCCCAACAGTACTGCGGATGTCAGCAGCGCTGTGAAAATAACACTCTGTTTAATGCCTCATCAGGAGCTACGCCAGATACAACTAGAGTCCAAAAATTAAACGAATACTGTAGGTGAATACAAATTACAGTGGCACCTAGGAAAAAACGATGACTTTTACTGAGCTCCATTTGGGATCAGTGGATGCAATGGGTGTGCTGCCCCACGAAGACAGTTAATACATCTCTCCATGGGTGTGATGTGTATGAACATTTACACAGTTCTCACGCCTTACACCAGCTCTGACTCTCACTTGCACAACTCCTGCCCCTCACTGCACACAGTGTTAAGGTGAGAGGGAAAAAATACATCACTGAATCCAGTTGTACTTCTGAATACTTTTTTACCCTCTCTCTGTGCCACATAACAGAAATGTTTTTGGAATGCCTTTCCCTCCCCATATGTGCATAACTAGCATATTCCTGAGCAAGCAAGATTCTTACACACCCACTGGCTCAGTATCCAGACTCTTACCCATTTCTCTGGCACATTAAAATATAAAATCACTTGGATCTTCAAGTAGATAATACACAAATTCAGATGCTGTATCCAATCCATCAAAGCAGTGGCTTTGATGCCACTGCTGAAGCTGTCAACAAGATGGTAATTTACTTGATTTTCAGTGTGCAAAATGTTAGAAACTGTTTGCTCTTGCCTTGGTGTCAAAGCAGATGGGGCCTTTTGCTTCCTACAAACAGTATTTAGCCCGCCCTATTGCATGCACACCAGCCACCCCATTACATATTGCTTGGGTTTGCTATTGCTGGTTAATCAAAACTAACTTCACAAAATTCTTTGTGCCTTGCCACAATCAAGGACTTTGCAGGCACATACTATGTGTAACACAACCACTACGTATGTGGAGAACTCCATCACATGCGGTAGGTCAAGCAGGGCTTCCCAATAGGTCCTTGTAAAGCAGAGAGATGCCACTGTGTTGTGCAGATAACAAAAGCAAAAGAGAGAGGAGATGAAGGTCCTTTCTCAAGTGGTGGAAGCAGAGTTTCCTTTTCTCATTGTTGTGGTTTAAGAAGTCTTCAGAGCAGAGAACAAAACCCAAGGCTTTCCATCTCTTTTCTCAACGTGGAACATACTCTGTGGGACACTTCAAAGACCTGAAAGTGCAGGGCTTGAGTCCCCCTGCAAGGAAGGGAGCTAAACACAAAAAGAACAAGGGGACACTTCCCATTTTGTTTTGAAAGACACACACACCTGCCAAAACGTTTCGCACAGCACACAGTCCTCTAGGCACCCTCAGAGCACACCTAGCAGTGATGACCTTTGGTATCACAAAACACCTAATGTGTACTCGGAGTTTGGCCAGGAACTTACAGCCCTGAAGCTGGATTTTCTACAGGAGGAGGTGTCAAATCACTTGCAGAGGAAGCAGCATGACTGCAGATACAAGGCCAACCATGGGGCAAGGAGGGGAAGGTTAGAGGCCACCCACTCTTCTTTCCACTGATGAGCTGGCGTTCACCTGTGATGTTGTTCTGCCAGGGTGCAGGTGATTCTGGTTGTGCCTGGACACAGCATCTCCAGCACTGGAGACCTTCAGTGCTGGAAACCCACTGCATGCAACCTCCCTGTGGCTGTTGCAGAGCAGGGTGGGAAAAGAGCAGAAGTTTCTTCTTATGAGGACCGGCTGAGGTGGGGTTGTTCAGTCTCGAGAAGACACCTTATTGTGGCTCCAGGGAGACCTTTTTGTGGCCTTTCAATACCTAAAAGGGGCCTATAAGAAAGATGGGGACAGATTTTTTAGCAGGGTCTGTTGTGATAGAACAAGGGCTAATGGTTTTAAACTGAAGGAGGAGGGATTCAGGCTAGACACGAGTAAGACATTTTTAACAATGAGGGTGGTAAAACATTGGACCAGGTTGCCCAGAGACCTGATAGATGCCTCACCCCTGGAAACATTCCAGGCTGGGCTGTATGGGGCTCTGAGTAACCTGATCTAGTTGAAGATGTCCCTGCTCATTGCAGGGGAGTTGGACTAGATGACCTCTGAAAGTCCCTTCCAACACAAACTATTCTATGATTCGAGGATTCAAGCTTGGATTTTCTCAACGTTGTTCAACATGTCCATATTACAGGTATAGTCATTTGCTCACATTTGAACCAGCAGTAGCCTTATGGGACTTTCAATGCATTGTATGGACTATAATGTCCTTCCTACCTATCTGTCTTACCTGGGAGCGAAGAGATCTCCTCCTGAGTGTGATATAACCTGATATTTTCCAGTAGCTATTGGTTACATTTTTGTCTTTCTTCAAACATTGGCACGTCAGCTGATGCCTGTACTCTTTCAGTTAAATAACAACAGGCTCTACTCTGATGACTGGTGTCCAGAGACTATTGAAATATTAAATATTGACAAGGGGTAAGCAGCAATATTTCGCTGTTAAGAGTTTTATGATACCTATTTCCAGAAAGTAACTAGGTCTCCCCCTGTCTTTAGCAATACAGTCATACCTGTTCTTTAAATGCTTAAAGCTGCCTTAACACGTACTCACAGCTCCCCACCTCGGAGTTGCTGACGACACAGAACATGAGTGACTTTCCCAAAGTCAAAGAAGGTATCTGGCTCATGATAACTCCGCCCACCTCAGCTTTCTTTCATAAATATAAAATTGTTTTAGCAAGATAGTGTATCCAGAAGCCAGGCCACACAGGGTAACTAAAAGTTTACAACACAAATTTCAGCCTGTTTCTGATCCAAGACTGTCCATGGTACTTCAGTCTCCGGACATAAAACATCCTTTTTTACTTTCGTCTTTATCTTGCCAAGTACAGTGAGTGTTTGAACCTAGAAAACTACCTCCTTTTGCCTTTGCGCTCTGCTTCTAAATCTTACAAATGAAAAGTTACAATTTTCTTCTCCATCTGAACAGTTCTGTAGGAAAGTATTAGGAGGTTAAAATTCACAAGATAACAATTTCATACCTGAAGCACAGAAAAAAAAAAAACAAAAAACACCAACCTGCAGCATAAGGTCTGGGGAGCAGGGGAGAGAAAGCTCTGGAGAATGATATTTCCTAAAGATTCATCTTAGCAGTTGCAATTAACTTCCTCAACACCCTTTCGGATAAAAGTTATCAGATAGGAGATCAAGAGAGAGAACATGATTTAGCTCTAGCAAGTCTCGATTTACAATCTGTCTTCCCTGATCTGAGTTCATTTTGTGCAACTCCCGTGTCATGTTCCTCTCTTGCAGAGATGGAAGAAAGAGTTTAAGTCAAAATAGATAAGTGCAGTGACTCCAGAGGCCAAAATGAAATGTCTCTTAATGGCATCTTTATGGCACTCCCAGGATATTACCATATCCTACAGGGCTATTATGAGGGGAATTTCATCTGCTTTACTCAAAAAAGCTTTAGTGACATTCTGAAAAAAATGCATAATGCAGCAATTTAAAACAGCGACAATATTTGGTTCAAGTTTGCTGGATTTCAGCCCTGCGTGGGAAAAGAGCATATGGGGAGGGAGGTGCAGAAGGGAAAGGAGAGAATTAGAAATAACCCTCTCTCCCTTTCCTCCTTTTGCTCTCTTTTCCCGTCACTTTCCAATGTTCGAAATCAATGAGTGGGTCAAGGGGGAGGATGCTGCTGTTGAAGAGCCCTCTCTGCCAGGCTTCCCTGTGGAGAGGTCCGATTTTCATGAGAATGAACAGGGATACCTCTCCCTGATCATGTTTCCAGGCCTGGTTTATTAATGGTTGTATTTCCAACCCTTTAATTGCTTCCTCTTCTGGCGATGTCTTTTTTAGCCTTACTTCAGCTAATAGATGCTCGGTACGCATTAAGTAATGAAAATGCACAATCAAGGCACGAATGCCTCACAACTGCTGTTTATACTCAAAGATGTAAAACTGGTAACGAGGGAGGTTAATGTTATTCTTAGGAGATAACGCTCGTTGCCATGGCGAAGACATCTTCTGTCACTCACTGTTGGGAAGATGGCGCCTGTGCTACGAATGCTTGACAGTATTTTTGCTTTTGAGATTAGCCATAGCAATTATTCCAACACAGATACTAACCCTCCTGTGTCTGTGCAGATTCTCGTATAGATGTTTTGTATCGAAACTGGCTCTTCTCTGCCTTCTCAGTGGGTTCAGTGTGCAGGTATCAATAGGGTTTTTCAACGCCTAAAGAAACAACGGAAAACGACAATAGCTTGTGTCTGAAGATAACAAAAGCCCTGCAAAAAAGAAGTATCAGGCGATTTAATTTTTTGTTGTTTAAAGTATGTTACCATTTGCGTGACATTCTGGAGATCCTTCAGCTTTCTAAAATATATAAAATTTCATTAGGCCTGATCTGCTGCTCACAACCTCACGATCTGTACTTCCTACTAAAATTTATTCAGGCAATAATCCACAAGAAATTGGTTGTTTTCAGCAGTTTATGACTTGTTATTTAACATTTAACAGAATGGCAGTTTATTTTGGTAACAACAAATACTGAGAGGTTTATTGCCATTGTAAACCATAATCAACTGTTTGTATCATTACTAGTTTTTCAAGATACAGAAATGGTCAGCTGCATTGGAAAATTGTTTAGGAGCTATAAACATTTGCATTGAAGGCTATGTACGGTGTTATTTCACCTTAAAGGTTAAAAGTATTTAGAGAAACCACTCAGTTCAGTGTAAATTATTCAGCAGATTGGTAAAACCCAGTGCCAGAAAGACAATACTGAAGCAATTCCCAGTAATTTTTTCAATTATGGCCGTGAAAAAGGAGTTTCTAGGAGATGGACAATACAGAAGATTGCACATTCTTTATCACAGCATCAGGCCAGAAACTAAGGCTTCTTGCCTTTATAGATGTTGCAACTGTTTTGCTGAATAATTTATTGTACTGTACTCACAAACAGCTTAATCATCAAGGTTTCCCATTTCTCTCTTAGCATCAGGCAACTGGCCACATATTTCATAATTGACATGTTTAGAAAAATTCAAAATATTTCAATTTTGAATAGAATAGGTTTAAAATGAGAGCACACATTTTATAACAGTATATCAGTTCTTCATCTTATTCCATTATACTGGGCCAAATCTAAGTGAGTAATTCACAGTGAATAATTCAAGTGTATAAATTAGTTTCTATTTTTGCTCTCAAAAATATATCTACAAGCAGACTGTAATTTCCTTTCTTCTATTTATTCCACTAATATTTCTTTTTACTCCATAGTTGCACAAGTCGTCACTGCAGAATATCTCAGCTGAGTTTAAACACAATATCTCTTCCATTGACACTCAGTGGATATATACACATTTGCCCAGGTCATGCAAATGTTCACTTATGAATAATTTTTTAAAATATTTCCTCTTAACCCTTGTGTCTAGATGTAAAATTCATTTTTCCCAAACTGGTTGTGCTGGTAAAACTTTTGCTAAGGAAAGCAATTGCACGGAGAGGAAAAATGGATGAAAAACATTAATTTAAACCTTTGAGCAGGTAAGGAATGGTTTGTTTTTTAAAGAAAAATTATGTTTAATAGTATTTGTTCACCTCTTCAACACTGATTGGAATTTCTGGCAGGAAGTTTTAACTCATTTTTTTTCTCTAGTCTTCAAACATTATGAAGCAAATTAATCCCTACTATAACTCCAGGGAATTTGAGGACATTACTGCAGAGATGACTTTGGCACTATATTTCTTGTTTAAAGTGCTTACCTGCTCATGCACACTTTTAATGCAGCCTAGAGTGATGGTTACCGGATTTCATTATTCACATTCAAATGATGTGAGATACAGACGACACCACAGCTCTAATTCTCGGAACATTTTTGTGGGTTTTGCCTTCTGTACTGCCACTTGGGGTGGATTGTTAGGACTTCCAGATACATGCAGCTGTTGCCACACTGCTTAACTGGAAACAAAAGCTTTCTGAACCTCCACAAAGGTGCCCAGCAGGCTGATGAAGAACAGAAAACCGAAGAGACATCCCCCTTGGAAGCATGGATCACCATGTCAATCCCTTTTGAAGGGAGAAAAGAATTTATCTTTAAAGAAAAATAATCAAAAGAACAACAAACACTTATTTTTGTCTCCCTCTCTAAGCCTAGAAATACTTTATGACATGAAAGAAAGTGAAACAAAGTCCCCCCCCCAAAAAAAAAATCCAACCTCAACTCTGCCACCTGGTCATACTCAGCCTGTCTTTCATGCTGTCAAAAATTCTTTTTAGCCCTGGGCATTGGTAGCAGAACTGCAGCAATGAGGATCAGGCAACCCTGCCTGCCAGTCAGAGGCATTAGCAATTTGCTGGTTGCAGAAAAACTAAAAGTAAAAGCAGAGTGTTTCATAAAGCAACAAAAGCAAGGCAGCCTTCTTTCTACCAGGCTGCACTGGTATTGCTCTAGGCTACCAGGTATCAGTGTTGAAGAGCATTTAGGCCTGTTCAAAGCTTTTTTTCACAAATCCAAGCAGCGATACAAAGGCAGACACAAAGATTGATGGAAAAAAAAAACCACGTGTGCTCCAGTTTACCTTTACTGACTAAAGCAAAACTACATACTTGCAATCAGAATCATTACCAACCTCTGCTGGATTGATACAGCAGAGGAAAAAGTGAATCAGAGGGTGGCTTTTCCAGGCATGGATGAGTTATTTAATTGAAATGGTGCCTTTGTCTTTTGTGAAATAATTTTCTCCTCCGCATTTTCGTGAAACTGTGAATCATTCAAAAACACGAAAGCATTTACGTTCACACTTTTTGCTGAATTTCAGGAAATATTGTAAACCAGTGGTGTTGCCTCCCTCCCCTGCCCCACCCTTTTATAAGTGCTCACTTACTATGGTTTTTTTCTTCTTTGGTCCAAAAATCACACAGGCTAACCATTGGCATCATTAGTAGTTTTCAAGTCATTGTACTCCGAACTTTTAAATTATTGGACTTTAAAAGATGCTTGCACATTGATTATTGCTAGCATCAGCTTGTATTAGTGGGCTCGTTTTCATGGCTGTAAAGTAATTTGCTTACAAGTTCAGCCTTCTCACCTGGGGACAACCTGAAGCCATGAGTTGACCAGGCAGCAAGGACACCTCAGCACTCTCTGGTTTTTTCTGTTTCCTTGTCATCCATAGGCAGGCTTTTGAAATGAGACTTTAACAGCATAGAACAAAATTGTGTGCCCTCCCCACCTCCACTCCCAATCCAACAAAAAAAAAAGGTGTTTTTTCGGCTGAGCTTCAAGTCAACCTGAATAAACAGGTCAACTTTCGCAAGCACTGACTGCTCAGCAGCTAATGCTGAAGTAGCATAAGCTAATTTATATTCTGTAGGGTCGCTTAAACTCTCAAGTGTTAAGCTAAAGTGTCAGCCAGGTCCCAGTGGGGCAAGTCTCTGCAGCTCTTGGAGCACTTTTTCTTAGGAGGAGTTTCGTCCCTCATTAGAATTCATTTCATATTATGGATTCCTTCCTTCCTCCCAGAAGTGGAAGGACTAATTAGGAATAGTTATCACTACCGACATTCAAAGCGTTATTAGAATCGCAGCCCACTGAAACAAAAAAGGGAATTCATATCTATCGCAGGAGATCCTGACAATTCAGGCACTGTTAGACTCCGGGAGGGTCACCTTTAAAGCTTTCCTCAGCTTCAGCTCCAGCAACCTGGCTTTCCTTACACACCAGGGAGACTGGAATACAAGTGATGGTGTCTGGACCTCTGCGTTGGTTTTTGTTTGTTTGTCGAGAGGGAAGCTGTGTAAATGAGTAGAAAAGGCACAAGTAAGCTTCCGTGTTTCAGACCCTAACCCTTCATGCTCTTCTCCCTTCTGCTGCCACGTTAACGTCTGCAGAGGTTCTTCATTTGCTTCAGTTGCATGGCATTTGTAAGGTTCTATCTCCAGTTTTGGCACTCGAAAATTTCAGCTGAACACAAATAGGCAAGTATCGGTTGCTCTGGTGGGGGACTCAAGATTATACACCAGCCAAACAGCGATAACTCACTGTTGTGAAGCACACGGAAGACGCCAGTTTGTGATGGGCATAAGATCTAAACTGTGCCACTGTCAAAGGCTGCTCGTCTCCAGCATCTGTGTGTGCCCTTCATTTGCATCAGTGCAAGCCAGAGACCATGAGGTTATATGGTTCACTGAGATTACAGCCCCATCACAAGCACTAGTGCAAGGGGGGAACCATGTGCAAGCCAAGGGGGCCTTCAGTAGCTACATGATATATTAGATTGGTATAAGCAGGTCATGCTGCTGCAACCCGGGTCCACAAAAAAACCTGAGACTCTTAGTCATTTAGGAAGCGATCTGGCATTTTCATTCTGTCTTCAGGTTCTGACAGAGCCAAAATAGCCTAGCTTCACACCTTATAAGTCATATCCCTTTGGGGAGGGAGTGTTGCTGGGGGGAAGAAGAGAACCCTTTCCTATTTAATTCTCAGCAGCTGGTAATCTAATCAACTTGCTAACCAGATTTACATATGCAACTTCAGGGCTTAGCGGTAAATAGATTCACAAGTGCGAGGAAGGGAAAAAAAAAATACCCCAAATAAATCACATTTAGAGATTCCAGGCAGATTCCGGTATCAAAATGGAGACACGGATAAAGTGTCCAGAAGCTTAAGAGAAAAAAAAGAATCCCTCAGTGTTGCTGAAAAGATTTGTAAGGTCCAGAGAAGTCTTCATTACAGTGTAATCCTTCCATCCCCCCAAACATTTTAAAGTTATCTTCTCTGTTCATGATTGCCTTTATATTGTCATTGACATTGTGTTGCATCAAGTCAGTCTCTAATATTAGATGCAATTATGATACGTGACATTGAAATCGGGCTTAAAGTAAGATTCCACTTGAAGGAGTCACCTTAGATCTATGCCTTTGTAAGGCTGTTTATTGCTTTTGTGATTGCACTATCAAGTATTCTTTGTATACAAGTACCGAGGAGCTAACAGCTAGATCCAAAATAGATAAAAGGAGCCAAACATTCAAGTAACTTGAATTCCAGTGCCTGCAGTCAGATTTGTACTTAGAAACCCCTCTGCAGCTGCTTTTTCACCTCAGTTTCAAGAAGCACTGCAATTATATTTTCGCTTGATTTAACCTCTGGTTCCCCAAAATTATGTTTTGTCCCTGCACATTGGTAGAATTAAGTCTGTTAGTGCTAACTGCCCCTTACCCAACAGGTACCAATGAGCTAGGAAATCAGATGAGCGGCAGATGCTGTTAGAGCCGAAGTGATTCTGGACCCACCATTGGACACGCAGGCACCTACTCTGCTAAGATCAGTGGAAATTAAGAGTTTAAGACATTTTGTGGATTTATCTCAGTATTCTCAATTAACGATTTTTTTCCCCAGACTTACGAAAGTGGACTACAGGCTGATCTTTTCATCTCAAACATCACACTCAACAGGTTTCTGAGGTCAGACTGTGCCATGGGTGACACTGACTTGTGCCTTCTATCTGGAAGGAATGCCTGTAGTACTGCTTCATCAGTGCCAACACACAAGTGTAACTCACTGGTAATTAGGGCCACTAGGAGCAGGATCCAGCTATTTCACAGTTAAAATCATGACAGCAATACAGTTAACAGCAGAAAACAAATTTAGAAGGAGAAGGAAGAAGTCAACAAAAATAAGATGTGACAAGTGCTTATTTACGTAGTCCTTTTTCAGGAGCTGAGCTGCACTTTAATACATAAATGCATTGTACCTTTAGTGAAACCTTACTCCTGAATAGCTAATAAGTTATGTTTAAGTGCTTTCACCAATGAACTGACATACTTTTGTTACTGCGAAGTCATTTTTATTATCCTTCTGTCCAAAAAAGCTGGAGGTAGCTAAAATCGTTTGGGTGCACCTCCTGGAAGTTTATGAATTATGGAAGACTGAAGGTAGAGTGGCTGCACCGAGGAAAAGACAGACAGTGAGTGCATTTTCACCATTACTGAGAAGATGGCTAGAAGGGAAGGCAGGAGCCCCAGGAACATCTGCAGGAGTGTATTCTTAATGAAAGAGACAGCGGAAAAGACCAAAGCTGACTCACCAAAGACTGAAATATTTAATTGTGCAATATCAGCGTATGGAGATGCCAACCGAGCATGTAAGCAACTTGCAGATGTTGCTCTGTGGCACAGCACCTGGCTTCCAGCTCGCTCTCCCAGATACATAAGGCACCTGAAGAAAAGGTATCTGTGTGCTGTTCAGAGCAGTGCTGGCTGGTGGTTAAATAATATGCTGAGATTGGGAGAAACATAAAAAATAGGAGCTTGTAAAGGACTTTTTTTTTTTTTTTCCTCAAAGCGGAATCCCACTGCTTCTTCCCCAGCTGCAAGTAAAGAAAATCTAACTGGGAATCTCGTAACCCTCTACTTATTCAAGAAACCTGAACAGCTGTCAGTAACCTCAGCACTCAGATCTTTAAGCCTCTCTTAGCTAATCAATTTGTCCCCTACAGCAATTTCTACCACAGTAATTCCCACTGACGCCAGCAAGGGAAGCACTAAACAATTACCGGCTGCCCGGATGCTGAACCCACTAACTAGGTGCTCATGATTTGAGAAGATATTTCTGTCTCTTTAGGCCACTGACAGTTTTAAAAGGCAGAATGTCTTTGCTCTCGGCCCAGTGGAGCCCAGAAGGCTTCTTGCCAGCTGTTGTTAAGAACAAAGGACTGACCCGACCAGTGACACCAAGACTGGACTCAGTGTCCTATGGAGCGTTGGCTCCAGGAAATCACCATGGAGCAACATTATAAAATACAAATCTTTTTTATAGTGCAGCTCTCCAAACATTCAAGACTATTTTAACTGTGCTTCTAAGTTCAGCTGTACTTCAGACTTTAAAAAAAGCAAGCAAACAAGCAAAAATGACCCGTAGAAACTATTGCAAGATACTTGCCTGATATGACTGTTCTGCTATTAAACCTCTGCCATCTGTCTTCCCCACTCAATCTTGTAGCATAAGACAATTCAGGTTGGGAAGGACATGAGGAGGTCTTCAGTCCTTCCCCCCGCTCAAAGCAGGGCCACCAGTGTGGCTGGTTGCTCAGGGCTTGATCCAGCAGGTCTTTCAAGACTCCCAAGCATGGAGAATGCACACCCTCTCTGGGCAACCTGTGTCACTGCTGGACTGCCTGTGGAGTGAAAAAGTATTACGTCCAGCCTGCACCTCCCTTTTCATCTTTTGCCCATTTTCTCTTAACCTCCCACCATGCATGGGTGTGAAGAGCCTGGATCCATGTTCTTTATGACCTCCTTGGAGATGCTGGGGGACAGCTGTGAGGTCCACTGGCAGTCCTCTCTTCTCCAGAGTGAACAAGCCCCTCTCCCTCAGCTTCTCCTTAGTGATCGAGTGCTCCAGCTCCCAACCATTGTGGTGGCCTTTGCTGGACCTGCTGCTGTTGGCCAATGTCTTTCTTGTACAGGGGTCCCAAAAGTAGTTTTCCACTAGAATTTTGTTTAGTTTTCTTTTGTTATATTGTACTATTTAAACTGTATTCACTGCAACGTTTAGGATCCCTACTATTCTTTGCAACCCAAACTGCTCACTTACCTGCCAGATATAAGGAACATCCAAGTTGTCCACATCAATTCCAACAGTCAGGAGACATCACTCCACCCAGAAGCAGGCTCTGTGCAATGGTTAAATCATACAGTTGTTTTGGAGAGGAACCGTTTTGGAGAATAACTTTGCCACAATTTAGAACTAGAGTTTATCAGATGCAGTATCTGCTGTATTAAAAAAACCTAATTAACCTTCCCTTGTATAAGTTAGTAGGAAACTGTAATAGCACAGTAGGGGTGTTTCAATGTCACATGAAGCTGTACAGTAATTATTCTGTGCACCATGACTAACTCTTGAAAAATCTTAGGAATATTAATTGGATGATGCTACCATTGTCAAAATGATATTTCTTATTCTAAATATAGTTTTGTGATTTCCTAATATTAAAGGAAGTAGGTGTATTGCTATCTAGGCTGACAATTCAAGTTATTCATGAGAGGAGTTTCTCACTTTGTGGTTCATGGATCAACAACAGTCAGTAAGACATCAAATAATGATCTAAAATTCCTTCCATCCTACTCAATGGCCCAAGCAAATGAATAAACTTACAAAACAGGAGAAAGTAAAATACAAAAGCATATTTTAAATGTAGCTGAAATTTTAATCATTTGCAAATAGAAAATCTGATTTGAGCAACATCCCAAAGAGCTACAGCATTTTTTCTTTTTCCCTAAAGTTTTATGTTATCCTCATTTTAAAAAGTTGGGCATGTGGATCTGTAAAACATAGCTTGTAAAAAGACAGTGTGATGATGCCATAGTACAGTACCACTATTTCTTTAAAAGACTCATACCTATATTTCATGTACATCGACTCATACCAGAGCAAACACGGGTATAAACTCAATAAAGAGCATAAACTGGAGATGTTTGGGTGGTGTGTGTTTTTTGTGGTTTTGTTTATGTTTTTTTGTTGTTGTTGTGTGTTTTGTGTGGTTTTTTAATTGGCTTCCTATTTATGCAACAATAATTAAACTAAGACCTGTAATTTACTTTGGCATTATTTTTTCTGTCTTTAAAAGAATGAGAGATATGCCAGAAATTGCATATACCCATGAAGAAGAAAGATTTTCTTACTTTTAAATTGTAATAATCTGATTTGGAAAATTAAGTCAAAGACTCAAGAAAAATGTTATTTAGAAGTGCTCTCTAGTACAGATGCAAAATTCCTCATAGGATCCTGAAAAGCAGTGTATGTGTATAAACATGTGCTTATACGTACACGTACACACATGCACGTTCTGTTGCTTGACAGCAATCACTGAAATGACAAAGGTCAAAAGTCCCAAGATGGTGCTGGCATCACTGACGATGCTAATTCACAAATACGTCTTAGCAACCTACCTGCCAAAAGCTGCTGTTGATGACTCAAGGAAAATGTTACTTTTATCACCATTCCACTAAAGCTCTGGAAGCTGTAGCTGACAATTTAGTGCCAGTGTACGTGTCCTGCTTGTCAAGGACAGACAGAAGCTCATAGAAGAGTGTGAATTAAAGGAAAGACCCTAAAGCCCAACATGTGAAAGCAATGCTCCTAAAGAAGCAGGCAGCTCCTTAGATGGTGAAGTTATTTA
The DNA here is from genome assembly GCA_013399365.1 of Pampusana beccarii. NCBI lineage: Eukaryota > Metazoa > Chordata > Aves > Columbiformes > Columbidae > Pampusana > Pampusana beccarii. The sequence continues at coordinate 27,689 of VWYH01005430.1, read as the reverse complement.
AGCGGTTTATGACACCATTTAATGTCTTAAATGGACCAAGAAGTGGGGATGAGAGTCCAGTACTCTGGCCCTTGGATCTTCTGGGCTTTATGAACCTTCCATTCTGCAGCAAGGCACAACTGTAGCAAGAAGTGGGGCAAGCGTCATCACCTCCTCATCCCAGCTTAACCACCAGCCTCATCTGAGAACCAGGACAGACGCAGCAACCATCACACCCAGGCTGATGAAGCACCCTACAGCTACAGCTCCCAAATCAGGGGTTTCAGGTAACTTAGGACACCAGACAGCCAATCTGTGAATTTAGGGATGAGAAAAGTGTTAAACTGAGCCAAGACCTGGCAAGAAGAAAGTTTCACACCTATGTAGATGCAGAAATCTAAGCATATAGGAGAGTAAGTTTTTACCTTTAAAATTACCTAGGAGATCACGCAAAGGTTTTGTGAATTGTACCCTTGTATTTATATGTCTCAGTTCTACCCACGTCCCATTCTAAGTCAGCAAAGGTTTTGCAAGTTACCCTCATATAGGCAGATAACCAGATTTCACTGAATCTTTTTGTGGACCTTTGCCTCCGCCTGCTGTGGCAAAGGTAAAGAAAGGAATTTCAAAGAAAACTCCAACGGACTAAGAGCAAAAACCAGGCAGATGAGCAACCTGTGCTTCATTAAATAAACTGGGAATCCCCTCCAGCAATGCCAAATGAATGCACTCAGTCTTGCCCAACTTGGGAAGTTACAGAAGATACCTGGGCCTGGTCGTCATGCAAATAGAAAACCACCTGGGAACTCCTGAGCTAAGATGTTTGAGACAAACACTTTCTAAACATTAGAAACAAAAATTAGTGTGCTTGTTGCTGGTCTTATATACCCATATAGAGTGCACTGTCAGCAAGTTTGCTGATGACACCAAGCTGGGAGGAGTGGCTGACACGCCAAAGGGCTGTGCTGCCATCCAGAGAGACCTGGACAGGCTGGAGAGTTGGGCGGGGAAAAATTTAATGAAATGTAACAAGGGCAAGTGTAGAGTCTTGCATCTGGGCAGGAACAACCCCAGGTTCCAGTATAA
>VWYH01005430.1:0-26572 GCA_013399365.1 Pampusana beccarii | reverse complement strand
GACAAGGGGCAATGGATACAAACTGGAACACAGGAGGTTCCACTTAAATATGAGAAGAAACTTCTTTGCTTTGAGGGTGCCAGAGCACTGGAAGAGGCTGCCCAGGGAGGTTGTGGAGTCTCTTTCTCTGGAGACATTCAAAACCCACCTGGACACCTTCCTGTGTAACCTCATCTGGGTGTTCCTGCTCCGGCAGGGGGATTGGACTGGGTGATCTTTTGAGGTGCCTTGCAATCCCTGACATTCTGTGATTCTGTTATGGATGGACAGAAATTGCACCAGAATAAATCAACTTTTATGCAATCTTCTTACACAAAAAGCCTCTGCATCTGACAAAAAGACAGTCTCAAGAGGCTGAATAAGGTTTAATTAACAGGCTGTGCTATTAAAAAAAAAAAAAAAAAAGTTGTATCTTATTCTTCCTAGCCCAGCTGAGCACCAAACCAGGTGCTGTTCTGCAAGGCAGTCTCCAAAGACATTCCTTAGCCTGCAATGTTGACTATCAGCGACAACAAATTGAGCAGTATTTACATGATTTGCTTGACTACATCTTCCCTTTCAGTGTCCTATCTCCATCCTCCCAAACCTCATTTAGTAGGTAAAACAAGCTTTGCCAGCAAAGAGACGAGAAAAATTAGTTGCTTCCACGGATACATCGTTACGCTACTGTATGTCTGATGTTATGGCACCGGACATACAATAACGACGCCTTCAAAACTGCTATTCATTAGCGTCACTCATTTTACAGCATTTTGCAGAGATATGACTGGCTGGTTAATTTGTTGATTTTTAAAAATTTGATAATTTGTCAAATATGTTAATTGGCTAGTAGCCTGCTCTGAAAAGAGGGAGGAAGCAGAAATAGAATTTGGTTTTATTCCTTTTTATTAAGAAGAAAAATCTCTCTCATAACTGAAAGTCAGGAAAAAAAAGTGTTTCATCTGAAATAATCAGATATAAACAATTAGTTCAGGAAGAAAATTATCAACACAATATCACAAAAATAAACCCCATTATTCCTACAAAGACATGGTAAGTGAATTTTTAAGAACATAACAAGCTGCCATCTTTAATGCATTTGTTTCAACTGATACTTTAGAGTATCTCTCCATACCTCATTTTATGCAGGAAAGAAAAAAGGCAATCATATGAAAACAGCAGCTAGTCAGTTCAAAATAATTAGAATGTTTTTGCTACCTACCATAAACATCAATTTTGCTTTTGAACAATAATGCCATCACTTACAGACCTCTTATAGACCACTTTTCTCCTCCCAAAACGAAAACCTTCCCTTTTTTTTTTTTTGCTAATACATACTGATATACCAGTGAAAGGAATAACCTTAAATGTGCTTTAATTGGTGGCTACTCCTTTAACATAAAAAACCCGACAAACCATTGCAGCTACCGCATAGGAATAAAGTTCATTATCTTTAAATTAAGCATTAGTTAAATGACGCAAGTGTTGTACGGCATATGCTTACTCCCAGGCAGGTTTTTCCCTGCAGTGTTTTTAGTTTATCCAGTCAAGCTGTGTCATATGTCTTGCCACTTTAATTGTAAAGAAGTCTCTAAATTACCCAAAGTTAGTATTTTCTTTCAGGGTCTACTTAAACTTCATCTGTCTTTAACAAAAGTAAGGGAATCATGACAAAGTGGGAGGAACCTGATAAAAAAAAAATCATACACTTTTTTCCTTTGAAGGAAAAATCCGTATAATCTGGACATAGATCACTGGATGAACAAATAAACGCATGTTCTGGTGGATAATAGGAGGTTGGATGCTTTCATTATTTAACTGCTCTTAGCAACTGTCCTCTGGCTAAATAACCTAGGAAATGGGATATCCATATTTTACATGTATTTATATATATTTGTAGAATTTCAGCGAGTTGTTTGTTGTACTTCAAACGAGACGAGTTTGAACGGATGCTAGAAAGTTTCTCAGTCTTACACTGAATCCACTGGCCTGTCTCATCTCATCATCCCACTCTTAGGAGAGTTAATTCATCCGCAGCCAACTTACCGGTAGGAATTTGCAGCAGCCAAGTGTCCCAAATAGCACTTGCTCTCAACTGTCAATTAAAAATTGTTCTCTTTGAAGTTAGAGATCCACGGCTTCAGTTTTCCCCGAAGCCAGCGCGAGGTTGCTAGGCTGCTACATAGAGAGCTATACGTGATGTTTCGGGACAGAGAACTACCAAGGAAATAACCCAGCAAGCCCACGCAGAGCCATTAGCAAAGTGACCATCACCAGTCCTGTTCATTCCCTGCAATCTTAGTCCTACACCAGGCTGATAATCTCAGCGACCTTTTAATATGCAAAAGAAGTAACCAAAACCAAGATCTTTCCTTCATATTTCCATATTTCCATTTCTAATGGAAACTGCAATCTGTAGTCCCGCTAGTCATTCTGTTCCAAGCTGCACCTCTCAAACTGCACTCGCAAATAAACCCTACTATTTCGCAAACAAACGGTCGAGTGTCAGGTGATGCTGAAAACTTGCCATATGGGGTCTCCCATACTACCTGTGACTCAATACATTGCCACAGATTTTCTGGCAATGGTCAGGTCTTCCTCAATGAAGAAAAAAAAAAATCACTCTATTTAAGACTATTTTTTTAAATTTTAAAAAGCTCCAAAGCTTGAACGAAAGAAGCAACTACTTCCAAAGAAAGACACAGTAAGAGAACATTTTCAGAGCTTGTAACATTTTCAGAGATTGTAATTCAGTAAAAATTCACTAAAATTGAGACATAGAAATGTAGAATATCTCGAGTTGGAAGGGACCCATAAGGATCATCAAGTTCAACCCCCTGCTCTGTCCAGGAGCATAACTATACATAACTTTACATAACTGTACAAGATTTCAGTTTGCTTTTCAATAATCTTATTTTTTTTTTAATTATGGCAATAAATTGGAGCAATCAATGCAGGGTTAAGAAACTGTGCAGAGCAAGTAGACATGAAAGCTGTTGCACAACGTTGATGAATCTCCTTTGAGCCAAGGCTTCGGATTTCAGCTTTTGGCACTGGATTCCAACAAGTCTTTTGCTTCATTTATTTTTGTTGCTAAGTAAGGTGATCCACCTGAGAAGAAAAAGGGGAAAGGAATACCATTTAAACATCAGTATTAAGGGGATACTGCAAGTGAAGTAGTTTGGTACTTATGACTCACTTTTATTAGCTCCTCCTTCCTAAAGAGATCCTTTTCATACAACTGCTTAAAAAAAAATGACATTGGTATGAAGCAAAATAATTGATAAGGAAACATAAGAAATTTAATCAAAACTGAAGTAACTCAAGAATAACGCTGAACAAATTGTCTCAAAGACTGAATTCTGAAATCACTTTACACCAGTGTGATTTAGACTTGCAGCGCAGCACTGTTGCAAATGTATGCGAGGTCAGCTGTCTTGAACATTCATCAAAGGTTAAAAGCTATTATTTTGACTCACCCCAAAAACTAAGAGGTAAAACTGTATAAATAATTTTGACAAAGAATTGTTAGGTGCCTGCACAAGCACAGACACACACACCAAGCCTCCCCTGTGCTAGGTGCCCAGAATTACCAGCCAGAAACCACCACATTAAAGCTATTTAAACATGGTATGCCTTCTAACTTGTAGTCATGAACACTGTCGTTGCTTTACGCTCCATCTAACAATCTGATTACAGTTCAGTGGGCTTTTTGTGTTTGGTTTTTTTTTTTTTTACTCTCCCCTTGAGTGCCAACCATCTGCCTACATTCACCAAAAAACAACATTACAAGGTCTGTATCAGTAACTTACACTTAATATAATACACCTGTATTTTTTGCATGAAAATGTGTTTCCAGCAGTACTGTGCACTGAACAGCCTTTCCCGAGGCATCTGTTAAATTACATTTTTTCATTCATTGTTTCATTCATTCTATTCATCAGAAAAGATAATGACAGAAGAAATGCACAGAACTAGTTGTAGACACATGCAAATAAAAGAAGGGCAAGGTTTGCTTAGAGACTTCTTCAGGACATTCCTGCAGGAATGCAAACAATTATAAAGTCATTTTGTGGTGTAATAAAACCACTGGAAAAAGTAATGGAGCTCTGTTGTTCATGTTTTGGTTTTGTTTGAATGTAGCTCTAATAGGTAAGACACACTGGAGGAAAGTGAGGCAGGGAAGGGGAAGAGCAGAGAACTAGCTACTGGATTTTCTTTTTTCTTTTTCTTTTTTTAAACCAATTGCCTTTTTAGCCAGGGATAGGATTTATTGCACCGAGTATTGCTTCTTTCTAAGAGTAGACAAGAGGATCAAACAAACAGTAAAGACTAAAAACTGCAATAAACAATGGACCCTAAGTAATTTTTGAATGTGCGCTGATTTTCTACATGTCTAGAGTGCAGGATCTTAAAGTAAATTCAAATCTACTGGAAGTGTTTTCACTATATTTACATCTTGAAGTGCCATATTAATTTTGTAGCCCTCCAACAAGAGAAAATGCAGTCTCCTGATTGCCTAAGTGTTTGTTTATAATTAGGGCAAGTCCAAAAGGCTTCTCTCTTCTTTTTTTCCTGTGAGGAAATATTCTTTCATAAAATTAGTAACTGATACATTAACATACAATGTACCAATACAAAAACACTTTTAAACTGAACTGTAAAGCAGTTTTAATAAGCAACCATTTTAGTAGTGTTCACTGGGGATGTTATTATGCAAACTTATATATATTTCTTATGTATTTATTTCTAATAATCCCCTCTTCAACATTTTGGATCTCAGATAACATATGTAACTTTTAAAATCTGTAATTATTGCCCTTTCTTCTATCAACTGCAGCCGGTAAAACATTATTTCAAATAAACACTCTAATGTTGAGCATTATTTTTAAAAGCACATCTGTGCTACCCACAGCCAGAAGAAATCAAGACATATACATGAGCAAACAAGTCTCCCTGTGATGCCACATGTTCGAGATCACTCCAGGCCCTCGCTCTGCAGCTGAAGACATTACACAAGCTTTTTTTTTTTTTTAATTTTTTTTTTTATGGCCATGCCAGAAGAGCTGCAGGGCCAGCACAAAGGCACAAATCCCTTCAACTGGTGTTCCTACTGAGAAAATGCTCCACTGTAATAGCACACAGGAGGGCTCACTCCATCCATCCAGCCCTACGCTGTGCCCAGCTGCAGGTACATTACAGCGGTAAGAGCGGGTCGTTAAAATGTACGATCTTCGTCACGGGAACTGCCTCTTTAGGTCTACTCGACATCCACACGGAGATTCGCGGTTCTGGCTCACATCTCTAAGCACTGCTACAATCAGCTTAGAAGTTCATTATCAAAAAATTTTGGCCTAATAGATACTGTAGTGGTTAAGAGGCCTTTAGCCATCACAATATATTAGAAACGCAGAAGATAATATCTTTTCTATGTCTGTGCAGCTTGTACATCATAAAACGTGTAAAAAAAGCAAGTGTGAAATTGAATAAGCAGGATGTCCTTCGAATTAAACTGAGGGGTGAAGACAGCAAAGCAAAGCATCAACTAAACACTTCCCATGGCCAGGGTTCACAGTTATTTTTTTCATTTTCTTAAAAGGGGGTGCTGGCAGGGAGCCCTGTAATTCTGTCAAAAAGATATAAAACCCCTCCGATTTCCCCTTTTGACTTCTGAAATACAGTGCAACCCTTCACCATCTGTTATTTTAAAGTAGAAACAGCAATGAACATATGGGCTTTCTTTCTCAACCAGCTGTAGTGTAGTTAAAGTTATAATAATAGCCTTTCTGAAGATAAATTTACATTAAAAACCTGGCCAGTAAAGCAACAGTGCCCAGCTTTACATTTTTTCCAAGTGAATTCCAGGAAGTCTGAAATTCATCAGTGGTGTATTTGGTGACTGCAGAACATTTCCCCACATAAAGTTACTTTTATATATGTGACTGATCCATCTCAGTTCAAAACAGGACTGACAGTTTAATGTAAAAATGTTACAGCTAATTTTTTCTTATTTTGAATAAGTTGTTTTAAGTGTAGAAGACTGGTCCCTCACCTCATAGTTTTAACTGAAGCAGCACAAGTCTAGGAAACAACATTAAAGACAGATGGGCAAAACTGTGGTTCATAAAGCCTAGTTTATCTGAGAGAAGACAAACAGAAGCTCAAGTGTGTAAATAAACAACATACATTGGCACTCAGTGTGGTTATTCACACAATCAGTAAACTTAAAGGATCACATTTAAGCCTCTTCCTTTCCAACTCTGGTTAAGTAATAATTATTTACCTTTATCAGGATGATTCAAAATCATGATTCTTCTATGGGCTGTTCTGATTCTGGCCTTGTCAGCAGATGGGCTGCAAAAATAAATTGAATTGCTTACCATAAACGCCATTGCACTCAGATATAAATTAACAGTTTACACTGAATTCAAAAATAATTAAAACTTGAGATTTTCACCATCTTGTGGACAAAACATAAAATTGCATCTCTGAGGAAGTAACAATAACAAAGGCATGTAAGACATGCTAATGACATTTTTTAAAAGCCTGTGTGTTTTACACAGACAAACATATTTCATTATTTTTAATGCAATAAATCCACTCATTTAAAATAAACAATTTGGGGAAAAAAACAAAAAACAGTATAAGAAAAAAATCCAGCAGCTCTAGGGTGTATCTAGTTGGTTATTCATATCATTAAATGCAGAAAACACATTTTTTTTCCTCCTAGAAAAGTAAGTATTTATATGACCAATGACAAAACAACAAATATTTAATATTATCACATTTTGTTCCACTGTAAATATTTTTATAGCTGCTATAAATAAATCTTCTTTCTGCTAGGGCCTGAAAAAAAACCCACCCTATATTTATTATTTTTGCAAAGCTGTTCAGTGTGTTACATTCAGGGACACGCTGATTTACAAGTGCTACATCATGTTGTTTCCTTCTATGACACATACATAAAATATGTACTTGGCCTAAATTAAATATGTACCTTACCAGACAAATAACCACTTATGGATGCAGTAAGGCTATCACATGCAAAAGGACAGTCTGAACGGTTTAGATTTTCCTAATTTGTTAGCATGCAGAAATGAAGCAGTGTTTTCCACTTCAGGTGACTTCTTAATCAGTGATGATTCAATTAATTAATCTTTCTGTAGATACAGTTTGAATGCAAGGTATCAGCTTAACTACATTCCCGAGGTAAACAACCTCTTGTTATTATTCTGTCACAGGGAAATCAGGGTATGTTGCAAAAATAGTTCATAGAACTGCATAGGAAAATATTACTTCAATAGAACAGAAAGTAACCCAGACAGTAAGAATTAAACAGAGGGTAAAAGGCCTTAAAACTACAAAAATGAAACAATTTGTTATCAGACAGCTAAAAATAATCTATATTTTGATTTGTAAAACTCGAGTTTAACAATAAAGAAGGCAAACCGATATACTACATTTACAAATTCAGATGGCCAAGGCACATGTGGAAAAGTGGCAGTTGCATATTATGGAAAATCATGCAGTTCTGCTCCAAGAAGCAACTGTGAAAATAGTGTTTTGCAGCAAATTTGCTTAGTTTATGAGATATTACTTATCACAGAATGGTTGCGGTTAGAAGGGACCTCTGGAGATCATCCAGTCCAACCCACCTGCTAAAGCAGGTTCACCAGAGCAGATCACACAGACAGGTTTTGAAAGTCTCCAGGGAAGGAGACTCCACAGCCTCTCTGGGCAGCCTGTTCCAGTGCTCTGGCACCCTCAGAGTAAAGAAGTTTCTCCTCATATTCAGATGGAACCTCCTGTGCTTCAGTCTGAGCCATTGCCCCTCATCCTGTCATTGGGCACCACTGAAAAGAGTCTGATCCCATCCTCTTGACACCCACCCTTGAGATATTTATAAACATCTATGAGATCCCCTCTCAGCCTGCTCTTCTCCAGGCTGAACAGAATCATCTTCTTCAGTCTCTCCTCATAAGAAAGATGCTCCAGAACCCTCATCATCTTTGTACTCCTCTGCTGGACTCTCTATCCCACAGTCAGACTGGTCTCCAAATATTCTTAATCACTTTCAAAAAAACCTTCAATGTCAAAATAATATTTCTGTTGAACCAGTTGAGCCTCACAACCTGAGGCACACCAATGTCATCACGCCTTCTAACATCACCCACTACCTGGGAATCCTATCAACTTGGTGGGAACAGTCAATCTGCTGGAGGGCAGGGCTGACATTCGGGGAGACCTGCAGAGGCTGCAGCAATGGGGTGACACAAACCCTTCAGGAAACTCAACCAGGGCAGACACAGAGCCCGGTGCCTGGGAAGGAGAAGCCCCTCACAGTGCTGCAGGCTGGGGAGCGGCTCTGCTGGAAGGGACCTGGGGCACAGTCAGAGCAAGAGCCAGCGGCGTGTCCCAGCAGCAGAGAAGGACATCAGCCTCCCGGGCTGTATGAACAGGAGCAGGTCACTAGGTGGGCAGAAGCAGCTGTGCTTCTCTATTTGGCCAACCGCATCCAGCTGCTGCATCCAGTTTTGGGACCCCTGTACAGTAAAGATATTGGGCAACTGCAGGAGGTCCAGCAAAGGCCACCACAATGGTTGGGAGATGGAGCGCTCACTCACTAAGGAGAGGCTGAGGGAGAGGGGCTTGTTCACCCTGGAGAAGAGAGGACTGTCAGTGGACCTCACAGCTGTCCCCCAGCATCTCCAAGGAGGTCATAAAGAACATAGGTCAAGGATCTCCACACCCATGCATGGTGGGAGGTTGAGAGAAAAATGGGCAAAAGATGAAAAGGGAGGTGCAGGCTCCACATAGTACTTTTTCATTCCAAAGACAGTCCAGCAGTGACACAAGTTGCCCAGACAGATTGCACATTCTCCATGCTTGGGAGTCTTGAAAGACCTGCTGGATAAAGTCCTGAGCAACCAGCTCTGAACCCACTGGTGGCCCTGCTTTGAGCAGGAGGAAGGACTGAAGACCTCCTGTGGTCCCTCTCAGCTTGAGTGGTCTTATAATCATATGATATACTCGTGCAGTAAGCTCTGTTTAAAAGTAATTTTTTTTTTTTTTTTTAAAACGCCACAGTGATTAAACCATAAACATATTTGTGTTTGTATACTTATACAATGTACTATAATTTTTAAAAATGTTACAGCTTATTTTTTGTTATGTCATTTATATTTTACGAATAAAACATTTTTAACTAATGTATAAAATATATATGTGCATTAACAAACAAATATTTCCTATGGGAAAAAAAAAGTATGCAACTTGTTTCATGGAGGAAATGGTACAATACAGAAAATTTTCTTCATTTTTATCTCGAATTTTAACTTCTAGTTTTCAGGCATATTTTCTAACTTGAGAAGTTCAGCATTAGAGATTTGATAGCTGTCAACTATTATATTCAGGACAGCTATATTTCGCTAGTATCTGTTTTGTCTAATGTTTGGAAAACACTCCTAACATTTTCACCTCCCATGTCATCTCAGATATTTCTCCATTTCTCCCATCAGCAGTTACTTCTACAAAGCACATAGCTGTTAAAATTATTGCTATGTTTATAATGAATTTCATTAGTCAGTGCTGCTTCATAACAACTAATGCAAGAACAATAAAACTTGAAATCAGTCAATATTTCCAATACACTACTTTGTAGCTCTGAATACCTTTTACACAGCTTAAATAAAAATAATGCATATGCATGTTTCTACCAAAACCCTGCAACCTTACAAGATGGTTCTCAGAGAATAACATTTGGAATGTGTAATGGCCAATATATTTGAAATTTAAAAGCTGTCATTAAATGCCCACCTTTATCAGGGCTCATCTTTATTATTTATATTGCCCATGCATACTCAGCACCTGAAATAATGAAGAAACTTTGCCTGAGAATTTAATATGACTTAGAAGCGATGAGACAGAGGACAAGCATTAGAGTAATAAGATCAGGGCCTAGACAGATCTAGTTTGTGCCTTTGTGCATATCCTGGCATTTTCCATAACACTTTAAAACTCACTTGCATTTTTTTTCAGGTGGCATATATGTATTTCTACAGTAAGCAGTGAGCTAAAACTGGTCTAGAAAAGTGTTTTTAAACACTGTGAAAATTTCCTATAAACTCGTTAGCCATGCTTCTATACAGTTAAAGGCTTAATCCTTTAAACATTAAAAAGAACTTTGCTCAAATCTGATCAATAACGGTATTTGCAAAACTGAGTCCAAACACACGAAGCAGTGTCATTGCTCCCACTGCAGATTCAAGTTATTAAAAACTAAAAGAGACTGATTTCAGATGTGATGAAGCTTCAGACATGTACATGAGCAGTGTTCAGGCTGGGCATTGCCACTGTAAACACACTTCAATAAGCTGCAGCGTGCTACTCTGGAATATCACTGAATTTGCCCTTATAAAGTGAAAATGTTAATATATTATCAAACTTAAAGGTCAAAGGAAATATTTCTGAAGAGTATTCCTATAAATCTCCTCTTCAGTGTGCAAGCGTGAAATATTTCAAATAAACGTAACGGTTTATTTTACAGTTCCTTAAAACGAATGCTAAATCTGCATAACTTCCATTATGTCAGAAGTAAACACAAATAGCACACCAAAACAGAATTTAAATCCCAGTTTTCACCATTTGGAATAGTTTATTTGGGGGATAATGAAAATCATCCTCTTTCTTTCTTTTTATTTTAAAATTCATCCAAATGTTTTTCAAAAAAATCCACAGAAAAATCCATTGATTACTCAGCCTGGAAAAGATTTCCCATACTCTAAATGACAAATCTCTCCAAGTATTTTTGTTTGGAACATGCCACAACCTTTTAAATCCAAACAAGTCAATGAGTGAAGAAAGAAAAAAAAAAAAATTACTGACTTACCAAAAAAATGAACAAAATTGTTTTGTTTTGCTCGTTTATTAATATAATCTACAATATTACTTATCTCAAGGGGTTTTTTGAAGACCGGCCCATGTGATCACACTAATTAGCACAGTATGTGCTATTCTGATTATCTCCAGAGCACCAATTCTCTACTGTAATATGTTACCGTGCCTTCAAGCCAAATAAGTTGCATGTTTTATTAGCAATTTATTGTTTGCTTTTTAGCTTAAGCAGAACATTAGAATGGTTTATAAGCCATTAGAAGTCTTTTTTTAAAAAGTTACGATTTTGGCAAGAGTATTCCACGTCTTCACAATATGCATTTTCTTAATTCAATATTTACCAAACAAAAATATATATTAATGCAACACACCTACCTTACACCTAAAATAAGACCAGCTTCTCGCCTACTCATTTTCTGTTCAAATCCTCCTTTATAGTATGATGAAAGGCTCTAAAAAGAAGAAAGGAAAAACAAGCAATAATTAGTTTCATGTACAAGGTGGCAGGACCTAAATCATATTTCTATGACCTCATTCATAGCACTACATTCATCTACAATTTATTTTGAAGGCATGGAACAACTACAAACCAGACAATATGAAACGACTTCTGAGTGTTAACACATAGGAAAAATGACTTAAAAATAACGTTGTGTGTTTTTACAGTCTTCTACTGCTAATAAGAGATATTAATAGCTACAACCATAAAAATCCTGCCTTCAGGCAAAAGAGTCCAGAATCAAAGTATATCCTAGCACAGAGTGGTACAGCGTGTGTGTTGGTGAGGGCACGGGAGGGAAAGGGGGAAATTAGTTTAGAACAGCTTTGGTACCACCGCACTGGAAAATGGCAAAAATCACAATATTTTGGCATCCAAGGAATTATGGACAATCATTCTGAAGTCCAGATATTTCTACAATCATGGTAGAAGGAAAACAAACAAACAAACAAAAAGAAAAACAACAACCAACCAAACAAAAAACCCCACCAAAAACAAACAATAAAAGGATAAGAACAGATAAATACAATATACTGATGAAGAGTCAATATGTTTTTCACATAAAGGAATGTTACTTAAAAATATATATATCTCAAGAGTTCTTTGAAGGAACCATGAAAAATAAACAAAAAGAAACCAAAATAAGGCTTAACATAAAGTCAGAGCTTCTATTCTAGGAAATCACTAAGCTAGAAAACACTGGAAAGTAGCAGAGTATATGGGGAAATCCTGACCAACCTTTGCCTTTACATCCTTTCCTAGGCATCAATGACTGATGATGATCAGATACAGGATCTGGGGTTAGTTTTTTTAAACTCATTGGCATGTGAGACTTTAGCCACTATTTTAAGGGGAGAAAAAACATAAGTGGGAAAAGAACATTAAAAAGGAGGAGACAGAGGTGAGAGTAAATCATTACAACAATTAATTGTCATAGAAAATGGGTTGAAAGTACATTTTTCAACCATAAATACATCTGAAATTAAAAAAAAAAAAAAGTTACTGAACCACCACTGATGGTTAGCAGTGTTCTCAATGTAAATGTTTCTGGAAAAAGGATTAGAGAATAGCCCATTGCTACACAAGTAATAGTCTAAGCTGCACAAGTCCCAGAGGCAGCAGATGTAGCTGCAAGACAGCCTGCCTTCGGGAACTGGCACACAGAAATCACTCAAAAACACGGAAGTTTTTTCCTCAATGCAAAACCTATCAACTGGGGGAAAATAAGCTGCTTTTGTTGCTATCAAAGGGAAGTCTGTCCTGAGAGCTGAGATTATTTTTAAGTGTTCCTTTTACCCCCAAGTAAAAATGTGCTGGCTTTTAATAAAACACTTTTCTCACTAAATATAGCCATTCATATTCAGTGAGAATGTTGCCTTCTGTTTACACAAACTCTCTCTTATGTAATTTCAAAAGCACTAATGCACTTAAAGGGCTCTGTCTATGATATCTAAGCAAAGTCTTCAATTAAGCTTAGAAGTGACACTCACCCAAAAGCAAGGTTCAGAAATACTTCACCTATTGCTACCACGAAGCCATACATGGAGCCACAGAGGATATTTTTCTGGTGTACTGCTATTATCCGAACCTAATGTTATCTTTCTTCTTCCCACCCCAAATCACACATGAAATAACCAATACTGTAAGAGCACATGTACCAAAGACAAAGCAACCGTGGATGTGCCATATCTACAACAAAAATCCGCTGAGGAACCGCTGCTGTAGGTACAGGGTGGCACAAAACGGGTCTGTCACAGCGCACACCGATGTTGGAGGCTCAAGTACATAACACTAAGGAACACACGGGGCTTCTCCGGTCCTCTGAGAGGAAATGATGCTCGTGATTTAATGGCAACCAGATAACACCCTTGAGGAGGCAGAGCTGCACAGAAATTTGTAATGATGCTGAACAATTACTACAGTGAGGAGAGAAAAGCACACTGTAATGTCCTCGGAAAGATCTTCCAGAACATCACCCAAAGCAGCTTAGGTGCAGATGGATTTCTGAAAAGGTTAATTCTTCTTGGCCCTTCAACCCTGGCATACAACTCTAATACAAGAGGACTCTGGTTCACTATTCATGTAGAGAAGAGTAGTATTTGAATTATCTCCAATACAGCTCGTCTCTGTTCTTGGTAGATTTAATCTAAAATACTATTTGAATCAAGAGAATGAGAAGAGATGGCTATAGGCTTAAATTCAGAAATACTTTTTCATGGTTTTTTAAAGCCTGCTTCCTTGACACTGTTCTAACCTTGGGAAGCCTTCATTTGGTTTACTTCCAAGAGGAGTGAAAAAAAAGAAATGCTGTTGTCTGCATCCTTTGGCACATAAGCAAAAACAGTTTGTTGAATTGGTCATGAAGAAAAAAACCATTTTATTCTTAGAAGTGAAGCACATGGCAAGAATAATCAATTGTTAAATATAAGATCGGGATCCTAAACAGAATTTAAAGCAAAAGGAAGTTAGACATAAAAGCCATTTTTCCCATTGGTTAGAAAAAGAGGAAGAAACATCTTGGCAAATTTGTAGTTACCCTAATGAAACAACTTTTCCACACCATTCAAATTAAAGCATTTCTTTTCCTAGTTTTAAAATCTAAGTAATGGTTGCAACGAAGTGAAACAATACTCAAATATTTTTCATGGTAGGAAAACTCGGTGATGAGCGGGCAGTTCTAGATACTTCATTATTTCTTAACCCTGGCTACTGCAAACAATTTCTGTACTGGAAAAATCTTCACAACGAGCTCTCCATTTCTTCGTGCTATTTGGGGTGAGGGTAGGGGGTTACATTTAATTTATTTAATTTCCTTGTATGTTGTTACTGTTTAGCAACTTACCAAAGCAAATGCTGATTCCTGAAAAAATGCCATTAACAGGTAGGGGGGAAGAACAGAAAATGGTTGGACTTCCTCCGCAAACGCATATTCACTCTTACAAATTCACATAAAAGGCAGTCAGCTAAGAAAATCCAATTCATTTTGACCATGACTTCTTGAAGATATTTTTCCTGGCATAGCACAGGGAAGGTGTAATCACTATTTCCATGCCAAGGTAAGAGATTCAAAACTCCATAACTGAAACCATCCATCATATTATACAAAGTAGTGAATTTGTGAGAAAACTCTATGCGTTGTTCCACCACCAATACAGTCCTGCATTGCACAGGTAACAAACACTGGAAGAAGAAAAGAAAACAAAACAAAACAACCGAAACCAAATCTACAATAACAAACTACTTAGAAGCTGTGTTATATTATAACCTACATTTTGCTAAGATCAACTTTAACTTCCTTAAGTTCAGTCAGAAAAAAAAATAATCTATAAAATGGACTAGAAATTGCATTATTCTCTTGAAGTTTTATTTTCAGTGAAGGACAAAGGAGATGGTCACTACTCTTCCCTCTCAATTGAGAACTCTGAGAGTGAGCAGAATCAGATCCAATAAGGGAAACACAGTGCAAAAATCCGTAATAAAGTGCTACAGAAGACATCTTTTACTTCTGGAACTTCCAGGATTGTGGGCTTCAAGTATTTTGACAGTTGATTTTGCCTAGAATTGCTGTTTCTATCTTCAATATCACCTATATATCTTTCAATCTTCAATATCATTGATTCAACAATTACAGGCAATGAATGCTATTGAAATACTTTCTTTTTTTTCAGTTCACATTTCAGGAAATATTAACATTATAATTAACAGTACTAAGGTTTGTCTGAGGAAGAAAAACCAAACGATTGCTTAGCACTATGCACCTTCTACTGGCAACAGACTCTCATCACTACACAGAGAAACAAAACAGTGTCACTGAACAAGTCTGATGGGGAGCAGCTGAGGGAACTGGGGCTGTTCAGCCTGGAGAAAAGGAGGCTGAGGGGAGACCTGATCGCTGTCTACAGCCACCTGAAAGGAGGTTGGAGCATGGAGGGTGTTGGTCTCTTCTCCCAAGTAACAAGTGATAGGATGAGAGGAAATGACCTCAAGTTCAGAAAAAAACAGAACACATTTACTTGCCTTTACTTACTGTTTTTAACTTAAAGATGAGTGCAGTTGTTGACTGTACTTCTTACTTATTTAGATAAGTAAATAGAAAGTGTCAAATACTCAAGATACAGCAAGCAGGCATTTTAAATCAGTGCTTCATAATTGCTCAACTTGACCTTATCCAAGTCATTTATAAGTGAGCAGGAAGGATAAATAGCATCTGGATTACCTGTGTGACTGTGACCAACATGAATTGTGATTTCTATTGCAAATGGGGGAGAGGAAGAGTCTCAAAAAAAGGTGATGAGGGACACAGTTTGATTCTATAAAATTAGAACAATCACTGAAAACTACAGTGAGCAAGTTAGGCACCTCCTAACACCATAGGAAACCAGCTAAGGCTAAACCTGGACACTAAATGTTGTATGAGATGCTATTTCCAGTAAGCACAGATAGAAGTACTAACTGCTTTATTTCTTTCGTCAGCATAGTTTAGAAGGCAATATATTGCAAAGAAATGTGATGAAAGTGCTAATCCACAGATTATACTCAGCAGCTTCAAATCTCCCAACAAAATAAGTTTGGAAAACAAGCACTTACATAGCATCTTTGTACCTAATGTTTTCTCTGCTGTTTCAAAGAAAAGTTATAAACAGGAAATAACTGATTGCTAAGTGGAGGAGAAAAAAACTTGGAAAAAAATATAATCCAAGAAAGTAGGAGCTGTAGAGTATTAAAGAACAAATAATCTTGGCTAAGAAATATACGAGAGTTTTAAATTTGGACTACGATTGTAGAAGAAAAATATTATCACTACTCTTACAAATATAAAGCTGTCAAATACATACAGTTAATGGCAAACCAGAAAAGAGAGTTTTTACCGTGTTCAGCAGATCTCATGTTACACTGAAAACCCATATTTTTCAAGTTCAGAAATAGAATCAGAGAAAAGATACTCTACTGGAGATCCACATCCAATTCTAGGCTGTGAGGCGGGATATAAAGGCAGACAGAGGATGCAGCTCCAGGGACTAAGAGCTCTGAGAATGCAGAAGCTCCGGGGTTGCTCTTTATGGCTCTTCATGAATTCTGCAGGCCTCTGAAAGTCACTATAGTAAAAATGAGATAGGCTTGTAATGAGCTTGGTTCAGCCAGTATATCGGTACTGAGGGGTACAGTCTCCTAGGAACAGACACCTCTCTGTGCAACAGCATGTCATATTTCAATGTGTTAAAAAGAGTCACTGCCTGCTTTCTTATCTGAACACGTCTGAATTTAGATTCTCTAGCCTGTAGCTACAAATGGATAGATGAAGAAATGCTGGAGTAAAACTGCTGGGGAGGGAGAGTGAAGATTGAAGCACTCCCTACTCTGAAGCCACATGTCCTTATTGCTAGCTACTTCCAGCAAGCCTGCAAGTCAGACTGTAACTGCACCATATGAAACCAATTTAATTTGCAGTACCTGAAGTCCCCTCTGCTGCTTTTGAAGGCAACTTGGGAATCTCCCAAAAAATTACTTTGAAAAGAAAAAAAAAACACCAACAAAGCAATAAATGGTGGTGGCATCACAACAGCAATGCAACAGAGGAACGGAGAGGAAAAACTGATCCAGGAACACTGTCTGGCTGACAGATATCACAATCAAAAACAACTGCAGACAATCGTCAATAGGACAGCCCATGTTTTGAGTCTTTCCCTCCCCAGGAAGCTTGCATTAATGAAGCCTCCACCTTCAGCACACTAACAGAAAGTACAGATGGCAAATGAATTTGGACCCTAACATCTTGTCTGTATATTGCATATTCAGTATACAGACAAGATCTGTGTTGCAACTTGCCTCACATAAACAGGTACTATGCTAATGATCACTTCTAAAGGAAAACCTACCTTTAATATACTTCTCAGAAAATAATAATCTGCAACAACTATTCCCTCAACACCCTCACCCATTCGCATTGCAAGTGGAAATGTATTCCTCCCACTGTGGATAGGTGTTCACAGACTACAACCTCTGAAAGAAAGCACTGCCACAAGACATCATCTACTTTATGGGGAATCACTTTAATCAAACAGGAATAGAACATTTTTATTTATTTACCAGAGGACAGTGTAGCCACTGAAGCAAAAGGTAAATGCTCTCAAATATTCCCTGCATGTGCTCCTCTCACAACACTCTACCTCTTCATTTTTTACCTCATGATTATATTTTTAAACATGTAGGGCAAAACAAAAACCAAAAACTTGGTTAAAAGTTCAAATTAGCCGTGAAAGAAAGGCAACTCACATCTCTATAGTAACCTTTCCTAGAAGTTTATCGATTTGTCTTCTACATTTTTAATACTGTATCTGAAAAAAAAATTACCAAATTCTTTCATTTTTAGCTTCTTGAAAGGAAACTGCATGTCATCACTTTGTAATCTCTAGGAATTAGCTATTTTCTCAAAGCGCACTTTAGCAATTTATCATACACTTACCACCAAAGAGTTCTGAAACATCACCAGGAAAATCAGAACTGTTTATCAAACTCACAAACATCTTTTGATATAGCTTCATCTACGCGGATTTAAAGTATACTAGATAACATGCCAGAACATACACAGAGATGAGTATCCTAGAAAAAATAGTCTAACTGGCACTTACTGTATATAACACGTCTCCTTTCTAAATACTTGAAAATATAAAATCATAAATCTATCAAAAAGTAACTTCTAAACTTACAGAAGTTGAAATCCTCTTTGCTGTCTCTGAAATTGCCTGCTCCAATGGTTTCCAAAGGTGGAAAGCGTAACGACCTGGAAAAGATTGAAGTTCAATGACATTATAACCTACATTCACTAAAACGAAAAGGAAAAAGTCTCAAACTTATACTCATCAGCTTACATCAGAAATATTTTTGGTTTAAAAAATAAAATCAAAATCCTTCCTTGATAGCCTTTTCGTCTCATTTATTTGCTGTACAGCACCGTTGCGCTTTACTGCTTTTGAATGTTCCCCCAACAGCTGGTTTGGGATCCTGCCCAGCCAAAGTCCCACAGTAAACTTGCTATGATTTGCACTTTTCAATCTTTGTATTACTGGGAGAGGAAGTGGGAGTAGTTTAATATACTTCATCTAAAAACCTAGTAATGGACTGCAAATATACATTGTGTTTGCACATAAAATAAATAGATTTAAATGCATTTCAATATGATAAATGAAGATAGCTGCCTTGTGAACTTTAAGAAAAAGGGCAGTATGAAACATTAGCTTTGGATATACATTATTCATCAAACACTGTTTAAAGGTTATGTGTTCAAAAAAATAAAACTATGTACTGCATGTTTCTTGCTGTGATGTTGTATGCTTAATCACACATTTTGTAAGTACTGCATTTTTAATTTTGCTACAAAGAGAGGATCTTCTGGGATTCAGAGCCATTCAACTCCCCACTGGCAGTGAGTGTCTATAGCTAGAGATGGCCATAGGGAATGCTACTAGACTCTGTTCTTGGAAGCACAAAGCAGGTCTGTCAACTTCAGAATCAAGACTTGTGTCACGTTACCCGAAGATTTTCCCTGTAAGCCCCTTCTCACCAATTATTGTTTTGATTAACTATTCATTATTAATGTAACTTATTATTATACACAACAGAAAAGTGTTTTATAAAATATGGCTCTTCTTCACTCAAATAGCATCTCCCTTTCATTCTTAAAATACATGATGTGTCCATTGGTTATTTTAGTCATCTAAGCCTGTGCCTATGTTAACATAGAAATTAAAACCATTGTTAGAGTAGCACTGCTGAAATGCTGTGATGTACGGATATATTACCTCACCTCCTTCTTCATGCTGTTACTACTACTACTTTGATAGCTGTCATTAGTTCTTCAGCTCAACAAGCAGAAGAAATTCAAAGAGCATTCATCTTCTACTTATGTACAAACACACAGCTAAATGAACTGCTTAATGGATGTACATCAAAGATCTTGTCTTTCCTTCCCCTCATCATAAAAACCCAACGCAACTGTACCCAGCAAAAACCTGCTGAAATCCGGTGCAGCTTGTTCATCTATTGCATCTGTTCCTGGTGTGTGCATTTGTACATAGCTGACCATGGTCAATTTACATGCTGAAAATAATGGAAATTGATGTGTGTATTTCAAGACCAGAACAGAAAACACTTATCTGCTCTGAGTAACCCAGAGTGTAAATCATGCTATGCCCCTGCCTTGTGTTGAGACTAGAACCTGTTTTTCAGAGAGCAGAGTCCAGCTGCAGGAGTTCAGGTAACAAACAATATACTATGGGAACAGTTTAATATGATAAATCACTGTAGCCACTAAAACCTCCTATTTTTCTCTATCTGAATTTGTCAAGCACCTCCACACCACAAGATCGTGTTCCACTCTTATGTACTAATGGGCCTCTACTTTGTAATTTGCTGATAAATAATCTTTTCACATTACATTTTGCAAACAAAAAGCAGACAGAACCTTTTCGCTGCTGCTTAAAAAATTAGTTCCTTCAGCTGTGACTGTTCAAAAAGAATTTTGAAAAATGTGTCAAGAATTTTGAAGGGATAGGAACTACAACTGGACATGATTCTACATAGCGCTCTCAACCAACCTTTCCACTATTTAAATTCACTAAAACTCCATTAACCCTTTGGAAACAGCAGCTGACAAGT
The DNA here is from genome assembly GCA_013399365.1 of Pampusana beccarii. Taxonomy (NCBI): domain Eukaryota; kingdom Metazoa; phylum Chordata; class Aves; order Columbiformes; family Columbidae; genus Pampusana; species Pampusana beccarii. The sequence goes on along the minus strand of VWYH01005430.1, from coordinate 6,546 downwards.
CGCAGTTCCCCACTCGGTTGGTAATTTAGCTTACCTGCAAATGCAACAGTTGCAACACCAAGTCCAACTGCGATCATAGTTCTGGCCTAAAGCAGAAAACCAGGAATCAGAATAACATGCAAATTCTAAATTGAAATATAAGCACTTTAATAGCGAGTATTTCTGATGTCTGACTTGGCGTTTCATGCATAAGTTATATGAAAGGCTAAATAAAGTTCTGTATTGCACCAGCTATGTTAGATTTTATAGTTCAGTCCCATTAACCCATGCCCATGCATTAGGTTGAACGTGGAATTATCTGTTAGTAAATGAGTGAACGAATGCTGACAAAGAGCTCACGGTATGTAATGATAAAAACACAAGTCAGACAACCTGTGGGAAACTATGGTGGGTCTGTGGATTCCCTGACAAAGGGCATGGGAACAGAAATTAGCCTTGAAGATTAAGGTCCACCCCTGAGAAAGATGGGAGTAAAGGAGTATCTGGAGATATTAAGATGCACCCACGAGAGAGAAGGGAGTAGAGGAGTAACATCGACGACAGCAAAATTAGCCAATGAGATGTTATTGCTGTAACTTGTAACCAATAGTGAAGAGACACGTTAATCGGTAAAACTGTATAAAAATGCACTTGTGGCAATAAATGGCATCTACTACTTGCATCCTGGAAAAACTTGGTCTATGTTGTTTGTCCATCTCAACCGTGACAACAACTGTTCACGATCAGCCAAAATTATTTGTGCACACCAGTTCAACACAGTCTGAAATGATGCTTGCCGTAACAGAAAGTATTAATATTGCTTTGCAAATTCCTTCACTTGGAATCTCATCATGACATTGCTTGAAAATGGTATTGGAATATTAACTTCAATACTGTACTTGGGCTCACCCAACTAAGAAAGACCCCTGGTCCCAGCTGACTCCTGGCACTCTCTTCAAAGACTAAGCCTCATCCCACAGCTATGGCCACAAATGTATAATAGTGTCTTTCATCTTTCACACTTTGACTCATGGAAGCCCCAGTAAAGACATAAAGCCCAATAACCTATTTTCATTATTGAGTGTCAGTCACTGGCTGGACTCTACCTTATAGTACAAATATTTGTAAACAGGCAGACTTCTAACAGATTCTAGGAAGTGTTCATTATCAATTAAAATTTGCTTTAAGCCTAACAGGGCTCTTGAATCTTAAAGCACAAAAACCTGAACATCTGATTCAGGCAAAAGTAACTCCTACCTTTTGCTAACTCAAACCCCCCAGATGAGGTATGTGTGTTTTCCTACAGTGCTTGAAGAAAGTCAGGCATCTCCAAAAGGACAAGAAATATCTCCATGTCGAAAAAGAAGCTGCTGAAAGATACGTAGTAAATCTTGAAGAAGGGACTGACTTCTCACACATTTGCAGAATGCAAAAAAGAAAATCAGGGGGGCATCAATCTACTTCTGAAAACCCTATATATAATCTTCGAACCAAATGAAATAATCTGTGGCACTAGCTGTCTTACCCTACGTTAGTTACATGTCAGTTTCCCCCAGGAAACATAAGAAATCAGATTAGGCCTGTTTAGCTTGAATAAAAAACATAACTACAGTGAAAATGGTTTTATCATCCAACTGATTCTTCTGTATGTGACTGACTTCTGCATTTATCCAATAACTGCTTAATACATTTTCTACCAACAAACTTGACAGCAGGACTTAAAGCCCAAATTTCAATGTGAGTGCCCCAGTAACTGAATTTGGAGCCAAGTTGCCTTTGCAACTGATACTCCTGGGGCTAAAATTCTGTGTCTTTGACTGCACACAATCTCATCTCTAGAAAGAAAAGGAATAGAAGAGGTGGAAAATACTAGTTATAAAGTCTTCGGGAACTGGTTTAGTAGGGGCTACAACACAGTCTGACAACTTTCCCAGCAAAGAGGTTGCCGTAGAAGACGTGGGCATTGCCATTGTGCCCAGTGGCACCTATGGCTTCGACTCTGAAGGCAAGTGGCTGTGATTGCTGCCAGCAGTATTGAGCTCAGCGCAGAAAAACTGGGAGCCTGCTCTGAGCTCATCTATATGCAGCTGTATTCTTCTATATCTAGCTTCTGGATCCTGTGTGTTTTAACTAAGTACCTAGTTCCCACCTACTGGCATGGGGCTACTCCAGCTATTTGCATAACATAATATTCCAGTTGCCTAGAGGTTTCTAGCAGAAAAAGAAATAAAAATAAAATAAAATAAAATAAAATAAAATAAAATAAAATAAAATAAAATAAAATAACTCACTAAACATGCTGAAAGTGGAGCTCCAAAGTTAAGACGAGGGGAGTTCTGGCATCAAAAATCTGCCTCTCTATTCCATTTTAGTAACCTCACTCTTCCATCTCAGTGTAGTCTTCAGTCTCGATATTAGCATTCATTTCTGAATGTAAAACTAATGTAGTAGTTTTATGTCTGTTGTTCCTTTCAGTTCCACTAAATTTCCCTTCATCTTTAGACCATGAAAAAATAAAAGTATATTGCCTTAAATGGTAGCAGATGTAAAATAGCGAAGCATGTTGCTCATCTCCTCAATAAACCAAAATTCTTTCCACTTCTTCTCACAAATCGTTTTTCCCAGGCTCTCAATATTCAAAACCTTCTAAAAAAATTCTAATTCCTCTGTTCAGACACTAACCAGAAACAGCCACATCTTTGTGAATATATCATAACCCTATAGAAATTCTATATTATTCTATTCTGCGGTTTGTGACCATGGGTTTATTTTCAATAGAGCCTTTACTTGTTCAGAGCGACAGTAAGAATCTTTCACTAAATGGCTACAGTCAATTAAGAGAGCAACAACGTGTGAAATAGATCACACTGGCAAAAAGTAATATTTATTAGCTCCTGCTTGTCCAAATTAAGTTATACTTGCTTTGCCACCAAAGAGGTGGTTTAAGTCAGCTGTTTACGACAAAGTATGCAAGTTACAAGGCATTAGCAGCAGACACCTCATCACAGGTAAGGTCAAGCACAGAGACCAAGCTAATAAATAATACCTGGACTCTTGTCAGTTCAGCGCAGAAACAGCTTAAAGTGGTTTTGCACAGTAGTCTGGGAACACGATGTAGACACCCCTGAGGGCCTCTGATAGTCAGGCATGTCCACTGGGATGCATTATTTTAAACTCAGTGGAAAGCACCAGCAGTTAATGGAAAGCTAGTGGGAAACAGCAGGTAAAAAAGCAGCATGGCAGTAACTACAGAATAGGAGCGGTACTCAACACCAACAGAAATATGAAGACAAGCCAGAAAACTATGTAAAAGTGATGGAAAACTCAAGCCAGAGAGGCATGAAAGACTGCCCATGTTTTCAAGTGAGGCATAATCACAAGAAAAGTTACCTTGGTTTAAGGCAATTCACCTTATTTGCATTATGAGCAGGTTGGAGAAAAGTCACTTGCCACTTACTATTCAAGAAGTGGTAACTTGCCATGCCAAAGCACCCTGAATGTTTATTATGGTGTGAATAAATCCTAACTATACACATGATAAACACTTAATTTGAGTCAACATAAGAACAACTGCATATTTGTTTTTTGCTGACACAGCCTCTCATAAAATCAGTGGCAACTTCTAGCACTAACCAATAAGTCCTTTAAATCCAGTTTGACTCAGTTTCCTCTTCTGTGTTCACTTATCTCAGGTGATTAATTAGAAGAATAAATCAATGCTAATCTTATGCACTGAAATTTAGAGCATAAAGCTTTAATTAAATGCACTCCTTTCAAGTCAATACTAAATGAAAGCAACTCACTATCTACAGCATGTTAATACAACTACCACTACAAACATTTTTAGCTCCCATTGCTTGAAGATACATTTTTTTCTGCCTCATAAAGGCTAAAAAAATAAATACTTACTGTCAATTATGACAGAATTGATCTTCCACCTCCCCCATCCAAAATGCCATCAATAAATTTCTAAGATGTAGGTTTTAAATGAAATCCAAGAGGGAGTAATAAAGAAATAAAAGATTAAAAAGTAACATCTGTCCCTTTCTTTATTCCATGAATCAGCTCCCAAAGGTTAGTCATCAACCCTGTGCTATTCTGCTGATCTCAGTATTTTAATTTTACTATGTAGTTCCGCTTTCTGCAACAAACCCTCTTAGACACAGAAAATAATGAAACAAAGTCTTGCTAAATCTGCAAAACCTGATTTTTTAAAAAAATATTTTCAGAAATGTGTATAAGAAAACACACACACTAGAAAGGCATCTGTAAGACAGGACTCACCAAAGTGTTTGGCAAACAAGAGGATAAAGCACATTAATTAATATACAGTATGTTTACAGGTATACCTCATGTGCTGTTGGCATACAGAGATCTATGGCCTAATCCTTTAACAAGTAATTTTTCCAGTAGCCTAAATTTTTCAGTAGAAGACATGGGGAAGAATGAGATATTCTTTCTGCAAATATCTAATCCATGGTCTCTGCCAACTTAATCATACTAAAACAAATAAATAAATCTGTAATTCTGAGCATTGCAGCTTCTTCTTCTATGAGGCAGAAAAAAATTAAACTTACAAATACAAAAAAAAACCCATACATGATTTTAAAATTTCAGCATAATCCTATTACATCTGGCTACAAGAACCACCTTTATGAATGTGAAAATATACGTGCTTGCATAGGATTTGTATTTTGTACACTGGTTCTTCTAACACAATCAGTGAAAACACCCTTTTTAGTCAAATGGGAAATATTTTGCTCTTCTCATAACTAGCTTTCAGACACACAGCAAAAGCTCTACCATATTTTGCCTCAAAAAATCTACATTGTAATGGAATAAAAAGCACAGGCAAAATAATAACTTGTGATGATTTGGATAGCATTTTGTTATCAGTTCATGCTGGATCAGTAAAATAGAAAGTATATATTTAAATTGAAATAAGCATACAAGTGTAAACTGCTTGCTTAACTTAACATTTTTTAATGTTTTTTCTTTTTTTTGAAAAAAGAAAGAACTGTTGTAGATGTAACAGCATACACACAATGAAGTACGGCAAATACATGTTTAAAGCCATTTTACAACCATGAAATCTTCACTATCCAGTGCTTTAAGCAGCGATCCATGTATTTTTCACAACTGTTTTCCAAAGAGAAGTCACTGTCCCATGAACTAGTCAAAGTGACCAGAACGAAGGAATGGGATAAAGTTCCAGCACCCTTCCCACTAAAGCACGGTACTGCATAGGAAACTTTGGAGGCATTTCACCTCCACTTCGAGGCCCATCCAGCCTCTCCTACATGAAGAACTGCCAGGCGAGAATTAACTTTTCTGAAACAGAGCTCTACAAAGCCATTAACGCTCAAGGCTGTGGTAATAAAACTCGCACAGCATGCGGAAATTCCACAGGTATCCCCTCTCTACAGCAGGGGAATGAAATGTGAGGCTGTGCCTGCTCATGCCTGTGAATGCTGGAGCAACACAGCACTTTAAGCAAAAGCTGAAGTGCTCCCACATCTCCTGCTGGCCATGTTGCGGCTCCCCCCGCACCACCAGGCCCACGCATGGCCTGGGGCGAAGGGGCACAAACCTTCTCATCCCAAGCACCACCACCCCGACCTCCCTGCCCACCCCCATGGGAATCACAGGATGCCCTGAGATGAAAGGGGCCCACATGGACCATCGAGCCCAACTCCTGTCCCTGCACAGTACAACCCTACAGTTCACACCATGTGTCTGAGGGTGTTGTCCAGTCTCTTCTTGAACACTGTCAGGCTTGGGGCCGTGACACCTCCCTGGGGAGCCTGTTCCAGTGGTGAAGAACCTTTTCCTAATGTCCAACCTAAGCCTCCCCTGGCACATCTTCCTGCCATTCCCTCGGTTTCTGTCCTTGGTCACTAAAGAGAAGAGATCAGCACCTGCCCCTCCTCCTCCTCTTGTGAGGAATCTGTAGCTGCCATTGAAGAGAAGCTGCCAAATAAATGTATACTATGATTAAGTTATAAAAGACATACCCATCATTAACCAATTAACATAAGGTAAATGCTTTCTGATCACCTGCAAAACAAGGGGGTATTTTTCAAGTTTTAGATCCTTCTGCATAACAAGAAGGAGACAGAAGATTAAGTAACACATTCTTTAGAAGCAGAGTGCTTAGTTTATAGTTAACTATTAATTAAGAGATGCACTGTAAGTAAGAAACTAAACAATTAAAACTAACATCATCAATTATTTTTTAGTATAGGTGCATTGTATGTCAAAATTTTCAAAAATTGTAATGCATATGTAATAATTATGTGAATATAAAGAACGCAAGGGCATCCAGTCTTTGGAGCACTCATGGAGGATGATCCGCAGAGCTCCCCAGTGCTGATAAAACAAAGAATGCCACTTAACAGTATAAGTGACTCTGCTGTTAGGCTTATTTTTACATTTCACTATGAGGTCTCCCCTCAGTCTGCTCTTCTCCAGGCTGAACAAACCAAGTGACTTTAGCCGTTCCTCATACGGCTTCCCCTCCAAACGCTTCACCAACTTGGTAGCTCTCTTCTGGACGTTCTCCAGTAG
>VWYH01005422.1:4200-14543 GCA_013399365.1 Pampusana beccarii | reverse complement strand
TTTTTTTTAAGATGAGTGAGACAAGCCATGCTCTGTGTTGCAGATTCATCATAATAGATGCCCAGTATGCTCACATCTGCCATCAGTCAGAGCACTGGGAATAGGATTGCTGACAGAATATCACTTTGTTCAGGTTTCCAAGTATTAAATTGAGGCAGTTGGGATCTCAATGGGAGAGGCCAGATGCTGTGTTCTCCCTGCTCTGAGAAGCTTTACCTACCAGCTGGGGTCTGAGCTAATAATTTATGAAAGCCTGACTAAAGAGGGCTCTCTCTCAGCAATTCCTTAATAAATGATAGGTGGAAATGCAAAGGGGGAAATGGAGTTTGACAAAGGATTACAAAATGGCAGGCAGCAATAAACCAGCAGCCTGCCTGCTTAGCCTGCAGATCTGCTTTGAACAGCCACGTTTTGAGCAATGTCTCTGTGTCTTGTTTCTGACAGAGTGGAAATAAAGTGTCCATCTCCACGACGCCGTTTGAGAACACATCCATCAAGGTTGGGCCAGCTCGAAAGGCCAGCTACAAATCCAAGATGGCTCGCAGGAACAAGAAGAGCAAAACCAAGGATGGTCAGGAAAGGTTCGCTTTGATGTTTCTTTTTGAAGATTAAATGATAACCGAGATAATGTGAAAGAAATCATGTGAAAGCAATTTGCAGATAATATATATCAGCAAGTACGCCCTTTAGTTTTTTGGGGTTTGTTTTGGTTTTTTTTTTTTCCTTTAACTGTACCATAAAATCTGCTGAAATATGCCAGGATAAGTAAATAAATNTAAATACTCTTCCACAGTAAGAAGAAGAGTTCTTTATTGAGGAAGATCACTAAACAAGCATCAGTACTTCACACCAGCCGGAGTTTATCTTCACTAAACCGCTCTCTGTCTTCTGGAGAAAGTGTGCCTGGCTCTCCAACTCACAACCTGTCTCCTCGGTCGCCGACGCAGAGTTACAGATCCACTCCCGAGTCTGTACACTCAGGTAAAAAAAAGAAAACAAAAACACCAGATCAAAACAAACAGAAAGACAAACAGAAAAAAAACTTGGAGAAGATTTTTGCTTATTGATTAATTTCTGAAGTAAAATATACAGCAGTGGGTAGTAGATTTGTTTGTGAAGTAACATAAGAGCTGTGATGTCAGTTACCTGAAGGATGGATGTATTCTCGTTCATTGATTCATTTAAAAATGAAAATCCATACAACCTTTTAAGAATGCATTTGCTGCACTACAGCATCCTTTGATGCAAATGTGTATTGTAAGTTACAATGCTTTTGTAGCAGTTTGACACATTTTCTATATTAGTTCAGAGAAAAAGAATCAAAACAGTGTGGCAAAGTCATATTTGAAAATTTAATCAGTTGACAGAATAAAGAGATTTGCATCCTGAGAATAGCAATGAAACACATGCTTTACCTGCTTGGAGTTTTTTGCAGAAAAAACATTCTGATAGCAGAATATTTCTTTTTATTTTCTGGTGTTGTGTGACAATGATGTGAATTTTCAATCAGAAGCCATGCAATGTTACCTTGTAATATTACTGCAGTGCTTTGTGGTAATGTGGCATTTTGTCTTGTTTTCAAAAACTTGTTTTAATGGTCCAGTATGTATTAATGTGCTTTGTCTTTTTTTTTCCCCCCCCTCTTTGAAGTTGGTGGCAATTCTTCTCAGAGCAGCTCTCCCAGTTCCAGTGTTCCCAATTCTCCAGCCAGCTCCGGACACATCCGACCCAGCTCTCTGCATGGGCTAGCACCAAAGCTTCAAAGGCAGTACAGATCTCCAAGGCGTAAATCTGCAGGAAACATCCCTCTGTCACCCCTGGCTCACACTCCGTCACCAACCCCACAGTCCACATCACCGCAGCGCTCCCCGTCTCCTTTGCCAGGACACTCTGTTGGCAGCTCCAGTATTATTCAGTCTTTTCCAGTAAAACTACACTCCTCTCCACCACTGGTGAGACAAATTTCTCGCCCCAAAAGTGCTGAGCCCCCGAGGTCTCCTTTGCTAAAGAGGGTGCAGTCGGCTGAGAAACTGGCTGCCTCGCTGTCCTCTTCTGAGAAGAAGCTGGCTTCTTCACGTAAGCATAGCTTGGATATCTCTCACTCTGAATTTAAGAAGGAAATGCTACAGAGGGATCTGAGCCTCCAGAGCCTGCAAGAATCTGCGAATGAAACAACCGGTGGCAAGCTGGGGCTAGTGGAAAAAGGGATGTTGCAGAAGTCAGGTTCACGGAAGTTGGGCGCTATTCGGCAGGACAGGGTGGAGAGGAGAGAGTCTCTGCAAAAGCAAGAGGCCATCAGAGAAGTAGATTCTTCCGAAGATGAAACAGATGATGGTTCAGAAGATAGTCAGGATGGAAGAAGACTGGACAAGCCCCCTGACAGTGGAGACCAAGGCTCAGATTCTTTTAATGAGGATAAGTTTTCCTCTAAATTGGAAAGCAAGGACAGTATTGAAGATGATGCCTTTCTACCTGAAGATCCAAAGGGTACAGAAGATTTGCAGAAGGGAAATAATCAACAAACCAAGCCTGTTTCAGAGCTACTGCAAATCAGCGTGCACCCTTCCTCATCAGAGGTCCTCCCAAGAACTTCTCCGGAAAAATTAGCTAATTCAGAAAAGCCATTCCTAAGATCAGAAACAACTGCAAAGGAACATAAAGTGCCAGAAAACAAAACTTTTGAGTGTTTTGGTCCAAAAGACAAGTCTTCTGAAGTAATCAAAGACCTAGGGAGAAATACAAGTACTCAAAAAACAATAGATCGCACGGAACAAATACAGTGCCCGTCTATCAAAATCCTGGAACTTGAACAAGGTGACTCTTCAGGGGCCTCGTGTAATAAGGTTGAGCTGAAAGACCCTCTGCTAACAGAAAGCAGTCAGAAAAAACAGGATTCCAAACCTCTGCTGGCACTGCCTTCATGGTGCACAGCAGGCATGAGCGCTCCTCTCTCGGTGAGCCCCGCGGATCGCGGTGAGAAGGATCTCAAGGAGACACTTCAGCCTGCAGAACAGCACAGCTCCTCGTCTCTGTCTCCTGGAAGCACCAGTGAAACATCCCAAAAAATCCCTGGTACTGAGAAGCAACCCAGCTCGTCCCAGGCAGACAGCGCTTCACCTGCCAGCAAAACAAGCACAGCGGGTCCTGTGTCCTCCACGCTGCTTGTCCCCAGTGCCATCGAAAGAGCTCTTTCTGTGTCCCAGTTTGTGCCGCTAGCTCAGAGTGTGCTGGGCCCTTTGAAGCTCAGTATTTCTGGCTCCGGAGAGGTGGAAAAGAGAAAGGATTCCCCCCATTTGGGTGCCTCCTGTAGTAAAGAGGAGAGAGATTTGAAACAAAAAAGGCAGGAACCTTCACAAGCAGGAGCGTGTCAAGAGAAAGCCAAACCATCTGGCACAGACAGTGTGATGACGAAAAGCGGATCCTGCGTGGAGTCGTTAAACTCGGCAAAGCCCTGGGAGGCAACGTGTCCTGTGGTGGCAAAAAAAGAGGCAACGTTTTGCAGTGCTAAAGCATCTGAAGCATTGGGAGGGAGCTGCAAAACCACTCCATCCAAAGAGCTGCCTCACACTCTGGGACAGGCAGCTCTGAGAGCCTCTCCTCTGCCAGAGGGCAGTACGAGGCCCTGGAAAGAAGGGACTCCAGCGCAAGGAAAAAGCAAAGAGATTGGAAGTCAGTTACAAATACAAGACTTTCCCCTGACACATGATGGTGCTGTAAAGAAAACATAGCAGCATCCCTGGTACACATGGACTGGAGCACTCTACGTTCAAAATAGAGACTACATGTTTGAATTTTGTAATATACACTAATGTAAAATAGAACTTGTGTACATCTATTTTTGGGAGGGTTTTTTTCATACTGTTTTTTGTGTTTTTTCATCCTTGCTATTCTATTTTTGTACACAGTAATGCTTGCTGTTTGAGGTCTCTTTAGAACAGGGTATCTTTAAAGCAGGGCTTAAGAAATAGTTTGTTGATTTTTATTTTTTTTTTCCCTTCCAGACCTTTTGTTTTGCCTGAGTTTAGGGCCTGTTGTGCTCTTCCCTCTAATCCTGCATTTATTTGAGATCCCAAAAATTCTAAGTACAAAAAAGGCAGCTTACTTGAAAATCTCTGCTTTTCAACCTTCTCTTTCAAATGCCATTGAAATTCACAAATTTTAAGTACTTTCTTTGAATTTACAACCTGATGTCCTTTGACAAGTAGCAGAAGGTACGCTCTTGTCCACAAGTTATTCTGGAACCACAAATCCTTTTTGGTGCAAATAAGGCCTCGTCATCAGTATGTGCGTTCACAATCCTTAGAGCATTCAGAGGCGAGAGACTTGGCTGGAGGGGTCGGACAGAGACATCCCTGTCTGCTCTTTAAACCAAGTAAAAGTATTTTTCAATGGAATTAGCAGAAAGAGAAATCTCCAATCCGTAAGCTGTTTTTTTGGGGATTGTTTTTACTTATCCTTTATGGGACACATGGCAATGTTTCCCTCTGTTTTTAAAAGTGGTGTTTTTATCTTCCTTTCTCTGGCTTCAATTCGTAACTTGCCCTGCCTCATAATAAATGACCCTGGGAAAGGGGTGCCTTGTAGTTTGATTTTAAAGTAGAGAAATTTGTAGTTGTGTGTTCTCCAGTATGTCTTGGGCAAAGTTATCTCAATGTGGAGACTTTTCCTTCTTTTGGTGAGTCTAAATAGATGGGGATTTTAAGGTATTCCTTAACATTTCTGAATTGGGGCTTGGGAAACTTGTTGAGTTTTCTGAATCTGCCCATTTTAAAAACAAAAACAACCTATGAGGAGTTCTAGCTCCTCAAGTTCTGTGGAGAAGCTGCAAGTGGACTTCAAAACACATGTGATATTTTAGGATTTCAGCTTTGATAGCCAAATCATTTCTACTGCTGAGGTCAGTTTCCATTAAAAAATTACTCTTTGCTCTTAGGTTTAGACATAGCTTTTAACAGTGCTTTTTGCTGAGGATTAGATCAATAATAATACACCAATAAGTGTGTCGAGTGGTGATACCTATAGCACTGTAAGCCATTTCTTCATCCAGTTAAAGGTTCCTCTCAATGAACACTCCCGTCATTTGTCCCAGATTGTGCTCAGCTTTTATTCTCGTCTTGTCTGAGTGTATCTCCCTGCGGATCCCCCGCAAGGTCTCCTGTCCCGCTCACTGGCTTACTCTGTTAGAGCAGAATGACCGTGCAACAGTATTTCAAGGTAAAACCTGCCTCTGTCAGTCTGATCTCGTTACACCGCCGCCTTTTTCATTGTCTTGGCCTTTTCCAGACTCGAATTTTTGATTCGCTTTCCCTAGATGCAAATTTGTTTTTATATAGGAATATATTTTCTCCATCTCTTTCAACTTGATTGCAGTTCAATCCACAAATCACAAAATTCTCTGGAATCTTGCCCTGCTTCTTTCCGTATAACCGTTGTTTCCCCTCATTATGTACTTGATCTTAGCTGCTTGGATTTCATTTCTGGACCAAGTTTNCTCAAAGCACTCTTATTGATGAGCATCATTCTGTGCTGATTTGGAGCAATAGCAAGTACAGAACAGACTTGGCAGGATCTGGTACTTATCTGGCTGTTTTTCTCACCGATGGGTTGATCTACTAAAAAATTGATGAGAAGAGAAACAAGGTCCGATTGGCAGTACGGTATAGGATAAAATGGTCGGGAAAAGTGAAAAATGGAGTCGGCATCTTGACTCTGTGGCAATTGCAAAGACAAGCCTCAAGCTTATCTCCTGAGAAGACCACCTAGCCTTGGTGAGGGGGAGGTCTCTGTGTAAATTGACTGGTGAGGACGTGATCCAACCTGGCTGTTCCCTGGGTGGAAGGTCACTGTCTCCTTCTCCTTGTGGTGACACAGCTCATTCTGTGAGCATCCTCCTGGGGCATCATCCACAAAGGGCTCTGCGTTTGGAAAACCTAAGGGGAAACCCAGCCTCTCTCTTAGGAGAGCGAGGGCTTTGTAACCTGGCTCATCCCATGCTGGTTGGAATGGGGTTGGAATGGGACCCCTGAAGGTACCAGCTGTGTTGACCGCTGACTCCCTTTGCAGCTGCTGGTTCCAGTGCTGAATGGCAGAGTTTTCCTTTCTTAGGCATAAAAAAAGAAGCGAAGAACCTTGCTATGTCACAACTTCTGCTGCTTTTGCCTGAATTGGCCCAAGAAGAGGTGAGGTATATGTTTAGTCACCTTTTTAATTATAGCTACGGTACAGAAAATGTTCAGTGCAATTTTAAAAAGCCAGGTTTTTTGGAAGCCAAAGCCAAGCAGTGTTACCAGGAAAGCATCCTAGTGAAGCCCCATATCCCGGCTCCTGCTCAGTCCTGCAGTTTTCCTCGGTGTGCCAGGCACCCCAGCTTCCCATTACACCTTCTGTCAAATTTACATCGTGCACCTTAGCAAAAAGTTTGGGCAAAAAGACTTTTTGTATAAAATTTGGATAATAGACCAGGTAGATAACACCGAGACTTATTCCTTGCTCTGCTAAGAATTGCTTAAATACGTTCTCAGATAAGCTTGCAAAACGTGTCAGGGAGGAAGGAAATGTTGGAAAAGCTGTTTGAAGAGTGAGAGCGCATTTCCCAGCACGAGATCAACCCGTGTTACCCGAGCGAAGCGTTCAGCAAGTCATGAACTTGGCCTCCACAGATACCCCTGGGTCATACAGGCAGGAGGTAGAAGTTGTGTGTGTGTGGTGTGTGTTTGGTGAATGAACCGTGCATATAACCATCCAAATACTCTGCTTTCCTGCCTCGTTTTCCCTGTTTCCTTCTGTCAGCTTGGATGTGTCTCCTGCTCCGCGTCCGTTTTGGGATGATGGCGTTGAAGTTGGTCCCTGCCCCGTGCCTCATTTCAGTGTTATTTTTCCCTTTGTCTCTTGCTGTTGCAAACTAAGAGAAATTAATGATATTTATTGTAAATATTAGACTTTAGCATTGTAACAGCTACTCCTGGGTCCGAATGTCAGAGGCCTTTGGCTGCTAATGTACTAAAGAGCGCTTGCCAGGGAAGGGGTAGGAGTGACCAGTGGTTTTGGTTGCCACACTTGCGTTAAGGTGTGGAGTTTTTTTGTTGGTTTCTTTTTTTGCTGTTGTTTTGTTCTGTTTTCCAAAGAGGGGAGGATAAAGTCCTTCTCTGGCTTTCTCTTACTGGATGTGAAGTATAATTCTGTACTTCTAGTAGAAGATTTGACAGAAGTGTGTGTTTACGTTGTGTTCGATTACCATGTCAAGGTGGCTGTGAGAGCACCTCCTGAGTTGGGCTCCACCAAGCTGTGTCACTCAGCACTTAGCTAGATAAGAGAAAGTGTGGAATTTCTGTGTTTTTAGAAACTTGAACAATTGCCACATAATAGCGGTGCAATAATTTTTATTCATGTTGTACCTGCATGTCGATGTTCAAATCCTCCTCCAAAATAAATTTTTTTTTTTTTTTTAACATAAATTCCAAGTTTTGTGTGTTTCTTGTTCGGTCTCCCCTTGCTCTCCCACAGCACCGGGGGTGGTTCTGCCTTCAACGTGCTGGCTCCAGCGGCTGCTTGGTGGGGCAGAAAATTGCCTGCAGAGTTTCTGGGTATTGGAGGTATCGGAGTAAATCTGCCAGGCTACTGGGGATTTTCCACTCCACGGGCCAAATGTATGGATAAGCCAAAGCTTTCCACTCTGAAACTCAAGCCCAGAATTCACCATCCTCCACTGACAGCCCGTTAAGTACGTAGTGTCCTTTATCCCTGTTAATGTGGGTCCTAATGGTTGGTTCTTACTAAAGGGGTAAAAACGTTATAGACATGAAACTTAGCTGAGCAATAGAAGAAAATAATGAGACAAGGAGAGGATGGGGCTGACCACCATGGAACACGATAGCTGCTGGGTGTGTGAATTATGGGCACAATACAACCCAAAGGGCAGCGGCTGCCGGCAGCACAGGTACAGTGTGGGCTTGGGTTAGCCAAACGGCACAAGGCAGCAGGAGCTACGTAGCCCCCCTGTGCACCCAGTTATTTAGGCTGTCTCGATAATACACCACCCAAAACCTTTCCAGAAACAGCCATTTGCTTTTAACATGTGCAGGTGTGCACTCTCCACATGAAAAGCCTTCAAAGGCTTGTTCCTGTCCTTGGCAATAAAGACCTAGGGAGACGCTCGTGTCTGGGGGATTGGACTCGGCCTCATTTGCTGCTGCCAAGGATGCTCAAAATATCCCGTGTCTCCGTGCTCCAGAGAAGCTGCTGAGCAGAAAGCGGGCAGTGAAGCTCAGCTCCGGCCACGGGAGATTTGCAGTGCCTCTGCCGGCAGCCGCTCGCCGCGCCGCTGCTCGTCATTGCTGACGTGGGTTCACAGAAGAGCGATGTTCCTGCCCACGCAGAGGGGGACAGCGGGGCTGCAGGGGGCGGGAGGCGCAGCGCACACAGCGGAAGGGCGCTCTTACCGCTCCTGTGGCGTTGAACAAAATGGCTTTTCTCCATCTCGGTGAGGCTCGCGGCTCCTGCGGCCACCGCTGGCTCTGTGCTGGGACCTGTGCTCCGCCACCCTAGTCCAGAGCGTCACCCGCCATCCACACGGGGGGCAGGAGCACCACTCTGGTCCTGCTCCTTGGGGACGAGCAGAGATTTGGCAATGAGCTTTTCAAATTACATCTTCACGGGAACTTCCGATTTCTCTCGTTTTTTAAGACTCACTAGCTGCAGTTTAATTAAGGTTAAGTTTAAAGTCTGCAGCCCTCCTGTAGAGGTTCCCGCAGTCAGAAATAAATTGCTCTTAGTCCACAGCAGTTTATGCTCCCAGAGGATTAAGCCACAACAAATAAGCGCCATTTTTCTCCTGAATGATGACACACGTGGGCAGTTCGGTGCAACTGACGTTGACACCGCGATTCNCCTGACCCCCCAGCCGCGGAAGCCCCTGGGCTGGCCCACAGCTGCCCCACCTCTCTCCAGCCTCCATCATGTGCCAGTGGGCTTTATATTTTAAACGCTGATTAGGGCTGACCTCATATTTCAGAGCTTACTTCATAGTCGCTAATGAGGGATTAGGAACGTAAAGCTAATTAGTAATCAGCAAATGAGGGCTCAGTCAGTCTTCTCAGCCTGATATGCTGTCAATTAACCAGTTATTTGATGATTATGGTAAACCTGCTGAAACGGGCTGGCTAATTCTGATGGGCAGCAGGGAACCAGGGTGAGTTGTGGCTGAGGTGATGGGAGCCCCTGGCCCCGGCCACTGTTCTCAGGCTCGAGAGTGCAGAGCACTTGCTCCTGGAGTCAAACGATTTAGTAAACTTATTTTTTTTCCAGCTAAAATTTATGGAGTGAGAGTCTGACCTGCCCAGCCTCACTGCTCAGGAAGAGGCTTTACCTGATGGGCCACCTAAGGAGGAATTTGGCCACCCCTGGATGCTGCTGGGCTCCATGGTGGCCAGGAACCTCATAATAGTGTCAAGGCTCAGAGCTGTTGATGGCCCAGTGTGGGAGGTTATGGTGACCTGTGGGTTAAACCGGTGAAGAGGGGTCAGTGTTGAGGCAGGAGCATTGGTCCTTCTGGTCCTGAGCTACGCAAGATGGGGATGGGGTGCTGCGTGACAGGACAGGAGTACCCACAAGCTGCTATGTTTTCCTGTTCAACTCATCTCTTCTGCCCTTCGCCTCTCTGGTGTGAAATACCTGTGGTTTCCTGGGGCTGGGGCTGGCTGGGGACCTCTCCAGCAGTGGGATGCTCTCCCACACCACTGCCTGGGATAGCATCCTGCTCCCACAGATCTCATCCAGGAGCATCACTGGTGCTCCCCTGGGCCAGTGGGCCAGACAATATTTAACCAGTCACAGTTTCATTGGGCTCTGCATCACTCAGTGGGACAGCTGGGTGAAAGCCTGAGTTGCACCATGGCTCTGCTGCTGGTTTCAGCGCCCTCTTGCATTGCTAATACATATACGTATCTGTATTTCTGGTTTTCCCCTTCGCAGGAGCGCTGGGTGCCAGCAGGAGGGATGCAGGAGAGGATGGACTAAACCCATGGACCTAGTGGCTGCGAACTCCCCTCTGACTGGCAGCCAACTCTTCCCCTTTACTAAAAGGCTGGATTTCACAGTATCACAGTATGCTAGGGATTGAAAGGGACATCAAAAGATCATCTAGTCCAATCCCCCTGATGGAGCAGGAACACCTAGATGAGGTTACACAGGAAGGCATCCAGGCGAGTTTTGAATGTCTCCAGAGAAGGAGACTCCACAACCTCCCTGGGCAGCCTGTTCCAGTGTTCTGTTACCCTCACTGTGAAGAAGTTTCTTCTCAAATTTAAGTGGAATCTCTTGTGTTCCAGCTTGATTCCATTACCCCT
>VWYH01005417.1:85924-210060 GCA_013399365.1 Pampusana beccarii | reverse complement strand
TTCTGTGATTCTGTGATTGCATCTGAATCCAGACTGGCGGTCAAGGCCCTCTCAAATGGTGTTTTTGTTATTCAAGCAGCATTAGATATTACTGTTTAACTTGTGATAACCTTGTTACAGGCCAGGCACATTTCAGACATTTGTGAATGGATGGTCCTGAGCAGCTGGTCTTCAGATGGATAGAAAGGGTTTAGCAGAAAGAGAAGAAGACCTCGTGAACAACCTCATGAGGTTAACATGGCCCCATTCTTGAGCTTGTCTGGGTCTCTCTGGGTGGCATCCATCCAGTCAGTTCCTCATCCAATGAAAAGTCCAGCCATAAAATTCATACCTCTCAAATTCAGAGAGAAGGATGTTGTGGGGGATCAGATGTCCCAGAGAGATGACATCCACTGATGTAGTCACTCCATCGTAGAAGGCCAATAGGTTGGGCAGGGAGCACTTGTCCTTAGTGAAGAGACAGCCGCTGTCTCGAATCACCTCCCTGTTCTCCATATGCCTCAGCTTAGCTTCTAGGAGGATCTGATCAATGATGTTCCCGGGCACATAATCAACACATTATTCTAGAACCAGCTGCAAACGTTGCTCTTTTTAGTTTCTATAGTGAAAAAACACCATCATGGAGGGTATAATTTTCAATACAGTTACATGTGTTGCTCAATGATCTATCCTAAATATAGGAACCACTTGAAAAGAACGCTGGTTCTAATGTCAAATCCTATAAATCATGTATCCTACTACCAATACTACTATGTGAATAATTGTTACTATTTAATTATTTTTTCTACTTGTGTTGTATAACCTAAGGGCTTGGCAGGACAAACTAACTTTGTTTCAACGCAAGACACTGGAATTTTCCACAACCTCGTTCCGATGCGCTGCTCTTCGCTGTACAAAAATGAGGAGTGGACATTCCTCTGCTACTAGCCTACAGAGGTTTTTTTTAATAACAAGCATTTTTGCATCATAAGGAGACTTTTACATAACACAGTCACAGATAATATCTCTGAGTTAATAAAATCTTATTCTATGAAATAAAGAATCCTGTGTTTACATAGTCAGCGTTTTTTTAATATAATTATTAAATATTAATATTCATATAAATTCATGTTAAATGTCATAATCTGGCTTTAATGTATACATCCAAAAAACCCCAACACACGAACAAACAAACAAAAATGAAACCAAACCAAAACACAAACCTCTATGAGCTGAAAAAATCTCCTACCAATCAGTAAAAAAGGGCATTTAATTTCTTAGTTGACAATGGATTGATCACTGTTTCCAGATTAGCAGTAATCGGTTTAAAATGTTTTAAATGAAATGACATTAATTTGGAAAAACTATTAAAGACTGTAATTGTGAGAAATACCAAAGCTGTTTATCCAAGGACTGATTAGATAATCTAGCTTGATGACATTAGAAAATCCTCACATTTGTGAAAGGAATGATCACTGATCATTTGCAATTAGTTCTGTGAGTATATACATTAACTTAGCCGTCATCCTGAAGAATACATTAATCACAGGGCACATCTGATTTTTAAGTCTGTTTCCAAGCCTCTTCCTTCACCACAGGATGCTATCCTCTGTCTCATAATTTCACATAAACCTGCTACAAATATATTTTTGTAATATTAACTTTGCAGCTCATAAGAAAAAAAATCACAGTAAGGTCACACAGCACCTTCTAAGGGACAACAATAAAACACAAATTATTTTTCTCAGTGGATTAAGAAAGGTATTCTATTTTACTGGGATCTATGGAGGTTTTCACCAGGGTATTTTGTTGTCATGAGACAAATCAATTCCACTCCCATACTGTGGTCATTCCTTCGGGCACAGCTTATCTTCCCTCAGCCATACGCTTGCACTGAGCTATAAACTGATTTAGAAACCTCATTAACAAGCAGACTATTGCACAGACAGCAGTGGTTTCCACATTTTTGACTCAGTTTCTTTTTCCTTTCACATCATGGGTGCTGCATGCGTCACATAAATGGTTCCCTCAGTTTGCACGAGCATGCTTTACAACCATGGAACAAAGATTGACTTAGGAACTAAATTAAATGGATTCTTGAACTCACACTCCTGATTCTCCTTTTCAAAACTGTAGTAGGAAAGGAGGAGGAGCCTGTCTCTACCCCAGAGAGCTTGCCCTATACTTAGTCACACACATCCATTTATGCCCACCACCACCCTCAGGTTCTTCTGAAAGTGATATCTGAAGAAGAAAAGCTGAATACAAATCTTGACAGGGTATAGATGGTTTGTGTCTATCCTAGTAAATTTAGAAGTATCAGAAATAATTTCCAAGCTCTGGAGCTTGGTTCAGATGGGTATATGGTTAGAAACGCCCTGCTGTGGCACTGGCCACATAGCACGCTCCCAAGCAATACCAGGTCTACTTTGGATCTTTAATAATGAGCTCGTCCCGCGATGAAGCCCAAACGAGATTAATACTATAGAAAACATAGGTAGCTCCTACCCCAGTCCTTCCCCAGTATCCACTAAAAGTGGGTACTTTTATTTTATGAGCATGGAGGGAGATAGCCAGTCCGTAAGTAAGACCTCTAGTTTTGGCATTTTCACAGAAAGTTATTGCATAAATGAATGTAAAGTTTGAGTGGGGCTTCAAAAGTTGAAGAAAGCACAAAGCATCCTTGCTTGTATGGCAGCACATACTGTAATGCAGTAGTGGCCCCAAGAAAACACCTGCCCAAAATATGGAGGACATGAGACACTGCTGGTTGAAGTTACTATAAAAATTACAGGTTTTTCCAATGGGAGTTGAATTAAACTGCATTTGTGTCTTATACACCATAATATGAGGTATTTGTATATATTTATTTGCAATACATTATTTCCAACAGTTTCCTAAAGACTTCTTCAATTAAAGAATTATTTAAAAGATAATTTAATTAATAAAAAAAGAATGCTAAGAAATGGCTATACCTGTATGTTAATGACATTTCTAACAGGTATACCAGACAGAACTAGAAAAAAAGATACATTTCTTACCAAATCCTGGAAGATTCAAGTTCAATGTCCAAATCCTTCCAACTGTTACACTTAACTTTCCATACAAGTTTTATTGTCCTCAAAATTTTCTCATGCTTTGTATTTGGCATCTACACGTTTTCAAATTCTAGCTCTGCTTTTGAATTTCAGAATACAGGTTACATCCATTAGCAGTAATTTCCCCAGCTCAGCTACTTATATGAACATAACACTGGCGTGAGACTAGAACTGGGCCTCTATACGAAACCACAGAACCACAGAAGGGCTGGGGTTGGAAGGGACCTCTGGAGATCATCTAGTCCAAAACACCTGCTAAAGAAGGTTCATCAGAGCAGATCACACAGGAATGTGTCCAGGAGGGTCCTGAATGTCTCCAGAGAAGGAGACTCCACAACCCCCCTGGGCAGCCTGTTCCAGTGTTCTGGCACCCTCAAAGTAAAGTTTTTTCTCATATTAAGATGGAACTTCCCACGCTTCAGTCTGTGCTTGTTGCACCTTATCCTACATTAATCCAGTACTTAAATTTTCCCTAAAAAATGTATTAGTAATTTGTTATACTTTAGAACATTCACTTTTCTACTTAACTCCAGGGTTCACTTAGGAAATGTGAACACCTAATTCCTAGAAAAAACAGTCTTCCTGGACCTAGTACTGACCCCTGGAGAACCCCACTAACTACAAGGTTCCAACCAGACTGCATAATTGATCACAACTCTCTGAGCTCTGCCATCCAGCCAGTTCTCAATCCATCTCACTATGCACTCATCCAGCTCACAGCTACCTATGACGATGTCGTAGGAGACAGTGTAAAAAACCTAGTTGAAGTCAAGGTAGTCAGCATCCACTGCTCTCCCCTCGTCTATGCACTCAGTCATACCACCACAGAAAGCTACCATTTCAACAGTAATCCATATATACATTTTGATATATTAGTAGATATATAGTTTACTTGTCCATCAGTCAATTGCATAATTTACTGCCTCTGGCTTCATACAATACCTTTGAAGGACACATTAGTTAAAATCTCAGACAGGAAATTACAGGAAAATGCCATCTCAGCATTTCAACTTTCAAACAAGTCGTTTGAATATTGCAATGAATATCCAAGTTGGCCAATGGGAATGTTGTACAATATTTACTGTTCCAAAAGTCATGCAATGGTGAATGTTTTATCATGCAAAATCTCTACTTGTCACAGCTATTATTACTAAGAAACTCTTGTTGTTTTCTAAAACTAGTAAAGGCAAGGTGAGATCAGACTTGGAAGACTAAGATTTCTGCTGTTATTCTAAAAATCTAAGTGCAAGGAAGAGGAGTATATTTTAGGAAGTGTGTAAGTACATACGATACAAGGAAAAAATCCAAAAACAGTAAGCTCAGTGGAATATGCAGAAGTCTTCAGAAACTTCTCAACGTTTTTCTCTGCTGATATGTGCACAGATAACAGATGGTGCAGATGACTCAGCAATACTTTCAAGACCAATACTGGCAGAAAAAAAATTTAGAAAGCTTTTGGCATAGTGTTCCACAGGAAAAGAGGTTTGACTGGAGGAGAATGACTAAATATTATATATTTACTTTGTTCAGAGTCCTTACAAGACTTTGCTGTCATTACAGCTTATTCATGTTTTGGTGCTATGTCTTTGGCACTAGCCATCGAATAAAAACAATGTTGTGTAACAGATCTTTCTTTTTATTTTGATTATTTATCCTGATGCAGAAAAAAATGAATAGTTATCTGCTAATACATTTCCAAGTAGCAAGAATATATACCTGTGATCACCTTTTCATGGTAAGGACGAATAATTTTCAGTATGGAAATCAGTGTGGCAGTTCATAGACAGCAAAAGAGGTGCAGGTATTTGGCTTAAACATATAGCCTGGTCTTTCACATATGAGTTATTATGTTCACATGAATAGACCTGTTGCGTTCAAAAGGATAGTTCACATGAGAAGAAATGCTCAGAATATCATAGGGGAAGCTTCCCTATACACTGCTCAGTACTGCCCTTTGTTCTGTGTATCTGTATCTAATCAGAGGTACAATCATGAATTCCTACAGCCGTATATCTAAAGTTACAAAATAATAAATTAAAGCTTATGGAAAAATACTTTTGCTGTTCTTTTGCCTATGAATCAGCCTGCTCTGACTCATCCTTTGTTCTGGTCACTGTGCTCCTTTAACTGAACCCAGAAGACTGAAGTAAGTTTGTAATACATGTTTCCTCTTTAAACTAGCATTTAATACCAAATGATTATTTTAATAAGAATTTTTAAGGAATTACAGATTTCAAAGCTGTTACAAAGCTTTTGTAACACTTAGAGTAAAATGTTTAAAGTACAGACTGTGTCTCTTTTTCCCATGTGAAAATTTAACGGTGCTAGGAAACATTCTACCACCATGGCATTTGATTGTTGGTACTTGCAATTTTTCAGAAGGCAGTGCTTTTGGCTCTGGCCAATTAGTACTCTCCCAAACAACTCCTGAACACAGCCTGAGAGCTGGCACAGGTTCACTCGAGGCCTTGGTAACGAAGAAGGCCAGTTTCATGGAAGCAGGCTGTGGAGGTACCTGACTTCCAGGAGAGAAAACCGGCCTGGACATGTCCAATCCACCAGCATTAATAAAGCCCCCATGCCAATCAGCGACAAACTAAGGGGCGAGTACTGGTGAATGAATTTGCTAAAATGCACCTGTTGCTTCATCTCATGCCCATCCGCAGGAAAAGTGAGATCGGAATGCAGTGAAGCAGTTGGGCATTTTAAAAGGGTTTGTGCTTCAGTTACTTAAAGAACTCTCACAGGATGTGAACTCCTTCTGCAAGGGGTACATTGAGGGGCTCTAGACTTTGCCTACCAGTTGTGACTATTTTTTTATATATCTGTCCTGAAACCTATTCTGTGGCATCCTCTTATTAACAATTGCTACCACCAGAGAGCATTCCCTCGCCACTCCTTCGAAACCAATTTCATTATTAGAAAATATGTAAAAAAAAAAATTAAGTTTTTCCAAATGCATATCACTGAAAATGCAGATGTTACCATGCCATTCCATGTGGATCTATGTTCTTCAAGATCCTTTTATTGAATTTATCAAATAAGCTAAAACTCTGAGAAAGACATTTGGCTTTTGTTATCCTCTCTCACAGCACACTCAAAGTTTGATGAAGTTCAAACCATGCTGGTTTTTGATCCTGAAACTGAAGTGCCATTGTTTACCAGGGACTAACTGGAACAGATACACGTTGTTCACCAAAGGGAATATATGCGGTAATCACAATAAGTACACAATAAGTATTGTGTGGTCACAATAAGTGATTACAAGTAAGTACATCCACAGGTTCTCAGCAAACTTAATTTCACTGGGAAAACAATGCATGCCAGAAAGAATGATGTTCTTACAAGAAAAGAAAGCAAGAGTCAAAACAATGTCATGTCTAATAAGAGAATACATAAATCCTGCAGAGAAGCATTTTTGATGAGAAATTAAATTCCATGAAGTAGCACTGTTCAGGAGCAGTAAAAAATCAGAGACACCATATCTTTTTTTCTGCTCTTTTCAGTTGGTGAAAGGGGCTGTATACAATGCAAACCAGTTTACTTAACAACCCTCAAGCATTGAATCAAACCATTTATGAAATGCTTTTCTAGTGCAACCACTGAGAAAAGCTTCGAATTTTCAACTATCTGATAGTCAAGAACAGGCAGACGATAGTGTGGGCTTAATATAGTACAGTTCTGGGAGACAGCTAAAGCAGCGAAGTGACATAAACCTGACTTGTGACTCCACAGTATACTGCTTTGCTGAAAACTGTTAGGAAGAGCCTCCACCATCGCACATGGTATTTCCAACCAATTTAGAAAAAGGAACTCGTCAGAAGGGACTGCATCTCTCTGTTCTATGAACAACTCAGACTAGACAGCAAATTACGTGATGTATCTGATCCCAAATAAAATCACAAATAAAAATTATATGGTTTTGGCAGTGGACATTTAGTTTTCTGAGTGCTATCACTATTCTCTTTGACTCAAAGTGGTTTTGAAGCTACATAAAAATAAGGAAGGAAACAACTGACGTAGCAAGTGGCAGAAAAGGTTATTATTAGGAAAAGAGTAGGCCAACTTGACATGTAAATTGAAAGGTAAATAGACAGCCATGCACAAAATCAGAGTATCACAATGCTTATTCCCTAAGAACATCTCAAAACATTATAAGACTGATTTTCCAATAAATACTTTCATCCTTTTTCTACATACATACGTAGTCTAGCAAAATATTTTTTTCTTCCAAGTATTTGTAGGAATGTGCCCTTAGGAAATAAAAAAAAAAAACAGGATTACAGTAGATTAAAACAGTCTAATATAATCCACTCATAAAGGCAAATGTGTCCACGTAGGGTCTGAATATGTTTTAATCTGCTTAAAAATGAATCAAGGTGAACCAATGCTACTTTCACATGGAGAAGCAGAGTAAAGGCTGGGTCTAGTATTCAGGAGTTCCAGTGCTTTAAAAAACAGGTTCTTTCCCTGGTAAGGTGATGCTTGGTAGCACATAAGCAAATTAAAATATTTTTCTCCTTACTCTAAAGATGTAATTGTAATAATGTTTTATCTTCTCTTTTAAGTAACATTCCTTTTAAGGCAGAGGTTCAATGCTGGTTTTAAGCATTGTTCTTCACTTAGCTGATATTGAAGGCAACACTTTTCTTGTCAGTTTTTCAGTTTATTTCCTAATGTGATGCCTTTGAGACTTCAGGCTACATCTGGTTACTTTACCGTTCTTCAGAAAATTAACTTACTACAGTATCTAAGCCCTCAAGCAGCTGGTCTGCTTTTTTGGTAAATCACAGTCCTTCATTCAATACTATATCCTATAAAAAGCTGTGTGTTATTTTATTAAGCAGTGGCAGCAGGAAGCAAAAGAGTTTTGCAGATGAAATTCTATTTTGGCTCTATGAAAAGAACAAACCTTTTCTGTCAAAGCAAGTAGGCTGGATCTAGGTCAGAGGCTTTTCTTTTTCTGAGAACTCATCTGAGCTTTGCTGATGACCTGTTCTTAAATTCAGATGCCCTAAAACCGCAGGTGCTTACCAAAGTCTGCAAGACTTCCAAGGTAATAAAATAATATAAAGGAAAAATGATTTAGCAGCCTAAACATCACTCACGAAATTATGTCTAGGCATTAAGATTATTAAAAAAAAAAAAAAAAAGACTGAGTAACTCATAGAAAATTAATCAAAGGGAGGTTAACCTAAAGCACAGATGAATATCCTGACTTTTGGGATACCAACTTCATACTCTGAGGAAAAGGAAGGGGAACATCCTCCTTTTCTCTTTTAAAGCCCTTGAGGGAGTTGACAGAGCATCCAGGTGACCCCATAGTATCCATCTAAGAGGTGAGGAGCACTGAGGTCCCAGCTCCAGCAATAAATACAGGGACACCCCTGTGCAACCAGCAGCCCATGCCCACTCGGTCACTCTGGGCCTCCTCAGGTGAAGTCACCCAGCACAGGGCCCAGTGCCAAGGCCAGCCAGCAAGGCCAGCTCAAAACCATGACACCTGGCAGAGTCATGACACTGTGACACCATGCCCAGATGCCTGGCCTAATAGCAAAATGTACACGAACTCAAAAAGTGATTGGACAAACTACTGGAAGAAACACACAGCGATGGCTATCAAACACATAGATGACAGCTTTGGATCCAGAAGTCCCTCAGCTGCAAATTTCTGAAAGCTTGTAGGATACGCTAAAGGAAACATCACTCTGTGCTTGCTGTGGTTTGATCTTCCCTAGGCATCTGCTCCTTGGTCATCCTTGGAAAGGAGCCAGACAGACCGTGGGCCAGACTTCCCACAGACATTCCGTCAGTCCTGTCATCCCACCTGAATGAACTCTCAACAGCTGAATCATTAACTCGGATG
Organism: Pampusana beccarii; assembly: GCA_013399365.1. NCBI lineage: Eukaryota > Metazoa > Chordata > Aves > Columbiformes > Columbidae > Pampusana > Pampusana beccarii. Next base: position 201,117 of record VWYH01005417.1, on the reverse strand, counting down.
CATCTATGCATTCATTTTGTCTTCATTTTATTCTTCTCATTTGTCTGCTCACCTTCCTACCTCTCCCCCAAACGTCTTGTAATCTTCACCCAAAAATGAGGTGTATTAAAACCATTGATGCATAATCCCAATGTTACATTCAGTCTTGTATAGACTGTTTCATTGCATTATTTTTACCGGATTAGTGATGATGTGGGATATAACATCTCTTACTCTCGCGTGTAGCTTTCAAACAAATAGATTGTTGCTGATCAGAGAAACAGCAGTTCAAAATTATTAATTCCTTGTTCTCAACTATCCACCTCTATTAAGATTTTTATTCTCTAAAGAAGAGGGAAATGATGCACTTTGAATAAGTCAATCTGGAAAGAGCTAGGGCCAAGTCATAATTAGGCTTCATTGTTCTATACTTTGTTTCCACAGATTAGTGAATCCAGAAAAAGACTAAGTAAAAAATTACCTATTTCTATTGTGTCTAATTTTTTTTTAGCCAACTTGCCTTCTCACAGCTCCATAGTAAGAATTTATAAGACACCCATTCCATCCATGTAGCAATGGTAATTCCATTTAAATGTATAGAAAAGCTTGGAAAGCATATGGGATACTTTCACAGTTGTAATGTAAAAAGTAAGAGAGTCTCTTGCTGCATTTAAGAATTAAACTGCACATTTTGATTACAGGAAGATGCACAAAACTATCCTGCAGAGCAACTATGACATCCACCTGCTGAGCAGTTTACAGGAATTCAGGTTTCTCAGACTAGATACTGAGGATGAAAATACTCTGATTGAAATACGTAAGGCTGAGGCAGATTGCTCAGCCCAGGGGACAAACCCTGGGGAGAGGCAGCTCATAGGCAGTATGGGATTGATGTGTGAGGGAGAGAGGAACAGGGAGAACACCACAATCCTGAGCGATGGAGCATGAACAGGAATAATAACAGTGCATTTCATTTTGTATCATTTACACAAGAGTATCTACAATGACCAGTGGCCCAGCTTGTCCTGGGTTTTGTTTTTGAGGATGGGCAATAGGGTGGACGGCATAATAACATTTCACATCAGCTAACTTCAGGAACTTCACTTTGATGGCTGAGTTGGCCAGTCTCTCTAGGCTCCCCACACAGTCAGCAAAAATCACACTCCTGCAGATGGTGATTCAGAGCAGAACTTTAATGCAGGTGCTCTCTATTGCCTCCAGGGGAGAGTTTCTTTCTCAATCAGCTGCAGCAGGATCCTATTTAGCTAAAGTTACCTCCATTAGCTCCCTGAGCTCCCCTGCTGAGTGGACCCATGTTTTGGTGGATGGACTTGCCTCCACGTTTCCTTCTTGCTCCTGTCCAGTGGGGACAATAAAATTCCTAAGGACAGCCTCTTCTCTCGAGCCACAATTTTATTTTACGATCCATGGTTTTACTTTCGCAATTGAATGTGACATTCAGATTAAGAAATGGGTTTGCCAGTCCAAAGGCTGAGAAAAGTCAGTGGGGCTCTGTAAGAGGTGCTGGAGACTCGGCTAGATTAATCTGGTTCCAGTGCATTGGCTTTAATTTAAGCATACTACAGTGAGATGGTATCCTAAACCACAGATAGGAGCAAGCAAGAGACAAAAAAAGATACCTAATGAGAACAGAAAAATGCTCAGAATGCAAACTTCATAATTATTCAATTATATGGATAAAGATATACAGCAGAAAGCACACAATAAGAGTTCTTGGATTTAGGGCACATATCTGAATATCCACATTTGAAGGCATGGCATTTACTTTGCTTTAAAAAGGTTGGGAAGGATGTTAAATTGGAAACATCTTAAAGGAATCAGAGTCTAATGAAAATAGTGTAAATTTAGAAAGCACTGTGTTATCTGACTTTCAGACCGTTGGAAACCTTTCCCAACTAGAAGCTTCATCTTTACTGGGCACTTGCTAAGTGACAAGATCGATCTTAAAAATCTGACAGATTTTATATATTTAGTGTGATCAAAAGAACACTCTTTTTTACTATTAGTTGGTCCATTGAAACAAAGTAATCAAACCATTCACTTAAGTAAAGTGTACTTTGAAACCAGCACCATGTCGTGTTTGATTATGTTAATAAATCTAGCAACCCACAGCATTATGTCTGGCACTAAGTATGAATAGTGAAAAAAAATCAATTATTTTTACTGCAAACATGTTTTGCATCCTCCAGGAATGTAGGTACAGACCAATTTCAGCTGACTTACAAATAGAAAGAGTTTCATAGTTCCCACCAAAAATTTACAGACTGACGTTCTCATTTTATTGAAATCAGATTTAAAGTGGTCTGGAACTGACTCTAATTTCATAGAATCATAGAATACTTTGGGTGAGAAGGGACCTTCGAAGGTGACCTAGTCCAGCCCCCCTGCAATGAGCAGGGACATCTTTAACCAGATCAGGTTGTTCAGAGCCCCATCCAGCCTGGCCTTGAATGTCTCCAGGGATGGGGCATCTACCACCTCTCTGGGCAACGTGGGCCAGTGTTTCACCACCCTTGTTATGAAAAATTCTTCCTTATAGCGAGTCTGAATCTCCTCTCTTTTAGTTTACAACCACTACCCTNCAGCTGGGGTCTCACGAGAGAGGAGCAGAGGGGCAGAATCACCTCCCTTGGCCTGCTGGACACACTTCTTTTTTCATATCACAAGGCTCTTTCTTTGTTTTGAAGTTTACATTAAAAATCACAGAATTTTTGATAAAAAAAAAATAAAATATATTAAAGTATTTTTCAGTTCCAACCTTTAGAATCAAACCTGCGAAAAAGAAAAAAAAAAATCACTCTATGGGAAGAAGTTCATCAGAGGAAGTACATTAAAGGAGCTTTTATTCTCCAAAAAAGCAAAATACCCTTTTTAGATTATATTTTAAAATTAAACTGAGAGGTATTATTGATTATAAACACAGGTTATATCGTATTTAGGTGAGTTTTCATTGATACCATACATATTTAGTTGTTCGTTCAGATTATGCACTGTGTCACTACAGTAAGTGAATAATGGCATTTCTCCTGTCTTGAAATTTGAAAGATTTTAAAAGCAAAAGAGTAATACCAACAAGCTTTGTTGAACCCTAGTATACCTTCACCTTTTATTTATTTGTACACATTCGAACTTTATGCTTCCCCAAATCATCTTGAGATGGATGAGTGCACTGGCTCACACTTATTTTTTTTAAAAAAAGAGACTTCAGCTTCAGATGTTGTATTTCTGTTTAATCTGCCTCATTTCTTATTTCTCCTCCACACATGATTTGCATGTGTGTGCGTGTGTTTTGCCTTCACAGTTCAGCTAAGCTGGTTTAGAGTTAATGTATTTTATTGATCTGCAAAACACGTTCAGTTAGGAGCAATGCAGTTATACCCTTATTTCTCTGGGCATGTGGCATCTCCAGGATGTACTTCCTGTTAGCATTTATACATTATCCTTTCCATAAACAGCTGCTGTGTAAAAACACTAAGTGCAAAAGCCTAAGGGGAACCTCATCCTTGCATATTTATACAACCAAGACATAGACTTTTAGAGTAAGTTTTATACCACTCCATCTAAGCACAAAAGATTATCTAGAAGCTGGAAGATCTTGTTGAAAGAGTAAAGCCATGACAGTCAGTGTTAGAGAATAACAAGGAAGTAAAAGCACATTTGATATATTCCGTATTGCATCTGCTTTGAATATACGGAGATGAGGGCAAGGAACAGGCAGCCCTGAAGTGAATATTATGGGTTATGAGAGCTTACAGAGAGAAAACTCCCTCAAATATTCTTCTCTCAGTGTTGTTTTAGCAACATTTAACTGAGTTTACATTTTGCATATTTTTTCTAATTGTATCTAAGAGATAAATTTAAAGTATTTTTTACTATTAAGAGATATGCATAAGTATATTGCACAATATTGGAAAGAGTGACAAATGATTGGTGCTATGGCTTTATTCCTGATCACTTGTCAATTATTGTATGTAAAACTGAACTACCAGTCTGAGTAGAGTCTGCCTGAAAATATGACCTCTAAGCAGAAAGTTGTTCTAAACCAGTTATGTAAGTCCCTCCCTATCTATATCAATATAGATAATCCTTTTTTTATTATATATACTATTGTCAAAGTGTCAGGCTACCCTCAAATGCAAGCTAACTTCATCCTCTTCCAAATATAAAGACCAAATAGAATGACTACAGTCTAATCTATTTTTTGTTTTTTTTTTTTTAAAAAAAAAGCCACACAGAAAAGGACAAAAATATTTTACAGAAATCCAACAGCAATTACATTATCTTATTTTATTACAGATTAAGGCATCTTGGATGGACTAAAATGATAAAAGAGATGGAGTGGAAAAGATACATGAGTCATCTGTAACTAATATGGGAACTATTTTCTTGTCTCAAATGCCAATCGGTGATTTTCAAAGAGGTTGTTTCAAAGCACCTCTCTCCTTCTATTAGCAGAAGCACAAAATGCAGGTAAAATTGTGTTATTGAACTAGACCTGATACTATGTCTCTCTCTGCTCCAAACCTATTCATATGAGATTGTCATGAACCTTTGTAATAAAATCCAGCCATTCAAAACAAAGAGACAAAAGATATTAAGGTAATATCAATAATGTTCTTTTGAAATTTAGGGAAAAGGGGTTTTATTTTTACAGCTAGATTAAACAGATCAGTAAATTATTTATAGCAGGCTTTTTAAAACAGATATTCAGCAATTTTTTAATGCTAAGATTGCTATTCCTCCCATATAAGAAAAGAAAAGCACTGCAAATTATTAAAAGTGGTACACGGAGCAGATAAAGTCTCAACACAGGGCTTTGTTCTTTTCTTTATGTTATCAGTAGTATTACACAGCACAGAACAAAGTATCTTGCTTTGATTTTTTCTAATGTGAAATGTAAGCATTCTAAATGCACATTTTCAGGTGGCCAATTTTTATGTCTAATTGCATCTCAATAGAGACTTTTCTCCAGATGTACTTTAGATATTAGGATGAGTCAGGTGCTGAATAGACATGTGTAAGAAGTTCAACCCCTCCATTAAAAGCAGTAAAATCAGTGCGCTTGAGAAAACCTGATGGTGATATGGCTGATAATGACCCCTTGACAATAATGTGCTCCTTGTGCAAAGGCAATTATCTTTATACAGTATTAAAACATACAGATCAAGAATTAGACTGTGCATATTAATACAGGTTTGTAATGAAAAAGACAAAGATTTGCTGAAGAACAGCTGTATATGAATGGTATTCATCTGGATTTATCTACACCCGGATTTATTCTGGGATATCTACTCTGGAATCAATATTCCAAGGGTTCAGTTTTTGGATATTCTAATCACAGGAGAAAAGTCATGGAGAGCTACTTGAGAAAAATTGTTCCATACTGACATCCCAGTTCAACCTGGAATGCCACCACGTGCAGATAAACACTTACTGTTAAATGTATAGAGACAGAGCAAAGAGACTGATCCAGCAGCCCCAGAACAAATGGAACACTCTCTTCTACAACAGAAAAGCTGCATTTGGCCATGAGGTGCTTGTAACTCCTCCTGAGTATTCATTCTTAGGCAAATGAGGGTTACAAGGTTCGAAAATATGACAGGTCCAACTTATGGTTCTGCTTTAGTTCACATTTTTTTACTAAAGAAATGGCTTAAGGCATGCTTTATGATGTCTATTATTTTTCCCTAGAATGTCTATCATATACAGCATTAGACTTAACTATGTTATGTGCAGTTCCTTGTGTTTCTTCAAGTTTAAGGCTGACATAAAATATTTTGTAATTTATAGTTAGCAGAAATCCCTTCACAACATAATGCAGTATATGCATTTATGAGTTGGTTTGTTTCTTTGGGGGGCAAACATGGAAATTAACTTTAGATGATAAATAAGCAAGTCCCTCCTTGCTTCCACATCTTGATAGTTTCTTGCTACCTCTTACAATAACAAAGAAAAAATGTGGAAATAAGTATCTATTAGGTACATCAACTTACTTCTGCATGCTTCCTCTAACAAATAGTTTTATTATTTTTATCCCATATAAGAAAAAACAGCGCTCGATCTGAAAGAAACAGAAGCATGCACGGCAGCCAACTAATTCAGTACAGAAATCCTCCGCTTTGGCACCCATTATCACATCGGTAGCACAGAGCTACAATCAACACTTACAAACACGAGTGTCCTAATTTAAACCCTTTCTCCATAGCTCTGACCACCAATATCTACTGAAGTAAATATCACCATCAGCATTAAATAATTATATCAAGACTACCATATTGAGTTTAAAGCATTTTAATGAGAGTAAAGTAAGGTAGCAGGGCTTATGACAGTAGCTGAGTCTAAACCCTTTCCAAAGTTGGTGGAGTTGCGGGATTACAACTGGGAATTCCTTCTTCGCAGGACTGCTTTCACTTTCGTCTCAGTTGTAAAACACATTCACTAATTTAAACTTTTAGGAAGTTTTAAATCTCTCTGTAAATGATTTTGCACCTTTCTTTGACTTTCTGCATCTCAATTAGCTCATGGTATTAACACAATGAGCTCAAAATGATAACCTGAGAACACATAAATGGTAGTAAGTCATGAAGATCAGTACATTTGTAATTGGTTTAGGTTAGGGAACCAGCAAGGCCTGACCTTCACAGAATCTAAACCAGTTTCTGCTATATTTCAGATTTTTTGAAAGAAGAAGAAAAACAATGCTCTGCACCAGTGTTTCATGGCTTGAAAGAGAGAAGTAATAAAATCTCAACTATAAAGTAAAAAAGAAACAGTAAGAAAATAGTATGGAACAAATGAGTACAATTTTTACGACAAGAAACAGCAGCCATAATGGAAATAACTTTTAAAGCATACTGTATTGACAATGAGTTTGATCACAGGAACTTCCTTATTATTCTGAATCAATTTCCTGTTGGCAGAAATCAATATATAGGAAAAATGTAATGAAATGTAATAAAAAAAGTAATGAAATATTTCAAATAAATAAGAGGCAGTGGAAGTCTAATAACTGTTTTTATGTAAGCACATCAGAAATCTACTGTCAAAAATATATAGTCCAAAAGTACAGGTGACAGCAGCAAAATTATACAGAATATGATATCAAAGGCAAGAAGGTAGGAAGGAAAAGTTATTATTACTTCCCTTTCTAGCCCTGCAATAGTGGATGACCTGCTAACCTGTCAGAGGACAGAAAAAAGCATAAGCTAAAACCTATGTGGTCTTCCTAAAGCCTCAGCAATGGCTGTAAAAGTAAGAACTTGATTTGTTTTACTTTTCATTGATCATGACACATTGAGTTAAATCAACAATGTCCTCAGCTATCCCATTTCTCTGGTCCTCATTAGCTTGGCATAAAACTTCGGTACTACAATTAACACATGTCCGCTGTCTGCATTAAGCATACCTTGTCACCTAGCACTGCACATCTACAAAACTCACCTCTACAGTCTCTTATAGTTCCAAATCACATGAACGAATATATTCTCCCGAGCTAATATATTTTTAGGCCTAACACTTGATCCCAACCCACTGAAACAGGTCATTACTTCATCATCTTGATACAGGGGGAAACGGACTGATCTCAGCAGCTGGGTCAGTGCTGTGTGCAAGAGAGCAATAACTGAATTCTGAACACCTGCACATACTAGAAGGGACATTATTGTTCACCGTAGATTCCTAAAATATGCATACTTTAGTTCCAAGAATGTCAGTTACATATTGTTGTTATTGGAATTACCATATTTCTAAACCGTGTTGTAAACAGAACACTTATCTTTGTTGGGCAATTTTGACCCCAGTTCATCTCTGTTAGGTAATTGCAATCTTTTATGTGTTCCTAGAAGCATTTGCTATAACTAAATAGATGTACATAAATATAAATTTATGAGTATAAAATGCATTAGAGTAGTAGCATAGTTCATGAGATCCTCAGTGCCTCTAGTAATCAGATGATTCCCATATGTTCCATATTTTCTAGGCACCCTGTTTAAGATTGTGGGATTTGTTTTACATTTATTGCATTCATTGCTCAGCACTGCAAATGCAGTCAGAAGAATCTAATACTTTCAACGTGGCTCTGCAATACCTTTCCATATAATAAAAAGGCATTAAAAAACACTTGTGAAGCTCCAAGTGATGATTACCATGTAATGATCAAATGCAGAAAAATCTCATGAGAAAATTACCTGCCCTAATGACCAACTATAGAGAAGAAGGTGCTAAGCTGATGCATTACCAGAAAGGAGAAAACCCAATGGTGAATAACACATCAAACAACTATAATGCATTCCTTGAGCTCTGTTCAATAAATTAGAGATCTTACTGAAAAAAAAAAGCAATTGCTTAACTGAAAGTGGTGTTCATTACTAAAAAATGTTGAGAACTAAAATTAAATTTCTGTGTGTTATTACTAAAGAGTTTTGTGCATATTATAAATACGTTAGCATAGTTCTTAGAGCATTATAAATCCTTACCATCTCCTGCATATTCATTTAAGTACTTCATTTTATATGAGAGGGACTTTACGGCTGAAGTGCCCAAATTCTTTTACTAGCAATGCTGATACTGTCGAAGATGAAGATCTGAAGTCTAACATCTGATTTCTTTTGCCCATGAGGGAATACGTAACACAAAGGGCTGTTAATATAATGCAAAATCCCACCTCACTAAACCCCAAACCTGAAACTCCCAAGAGTTGCAAGGACAGTAAAAAAAAGCCAAAACAAAGAAACGAGAGTACCTGGAGGGTTCTTGCTGAGCCTGCCATGAGAAATGTCAGCAAAGCAACCCCTTTCCAAAAGCTTTACAATCCCTTTTTGGCTTTTAAAAACTCACCTTCAAGTTAAATTCTATATTTCTCTGCTAGATTTTTATCTCACTGAGGGAACATTATACATGACAAACCTGGAAATGCAGGTAAATACCTTGCTTAAAGGACCATATGTTTTCCTAACCATACAACCAATTATTACAAATACAGACAGGAAAATATAGGTTGGGGACCTTCAGGTACTGTTACTTTCAAGGACTAATATGCCTTTGAGTCTTTGCTATAGGTGGTATGAAAAGCTAGAGCAAACTTCCAATACAACAAAAACTAATGATTTACTGCAAGGGCATTCATGCTTAGGTAGCCAGATGACAAAAATGTCACCTCTCATTCTACTTGCCTAGAAACTCTGTCCCATATCTGACCTGGCTATAGGTGCTCATCACTTGGGAGCAAATCAAAATGTAGAATCTTGGTTTGCACAGATTGACTACAGGAGAAGATCACTGTGCTTTTTCGTTTTTGTGCGTCCCCTGGTTTCAGCAGCAGATTTTACTCCTAATTTCTAAAGAACTGTTGGCTCAAGCTCTGAGTTACGATAAAGATGTTTGGTCAATGAGTCATTATGAAAGTGCACCGGTCTGAAGCAATGCAGATCAGATAGCTGAGGATAAATCACACAAGGAGCTGCGGATAACAGGCTTTCTGAGCCAAGGAGAAATTAGGCAGTTATCATTAGGAAAGTCTGTGAAACTTCTTCAGAAGAGATTTTTTTGGTATGATATAATCCTAATACTAAAAAAAAACAAAAAAAACCCAAAAAACCAAAACCAAACAAAACCAAACAAAACCAAACTGGGAACAGCGTCAGACAGCCATATACTCACAAAGAAAGTTTTTTTGTCTGTAATGGATTGGTTGGAACATGACTTCAAGTAAGCAGAAAAAAAACCCCACCACTGCTGCTGCTTATTTTTATATTATATTTACTGACTTTCTTATTTTTAAAGAGAAGTGTGTTGCTATTCTGGAAGAGCACAAGATCCTGCCTGTCAGTAGTAACTCAGTATTAATAAAGTCAGTGCATCAAATGGCAGTAAAAATACAGAAGCGGGCAAGAGAGATCACATTTAGAAAATGTAAAGGAAGATGCCAGTTCTGGTTTTCATTTCATAGCAACATGAAGGCTAATGTTAGGAACTGGCCAAGAAGGCCAATCTGGGAGTACAGCTGCAATCTGTGTTCATTATTATTATTATTGAAGACAATATCCCAATGTGGTCTGAACGCGTTTGTTGAACTACTTGGGCTGTAGGGTGGTGCAGTATTAAGCAATGATGATCTTATTTCCTTTTACAGAGGAGGCTTTCCATCTAATTTTACAGTCCACTTCACGAAGCACTATGACATTTTTATTATCCTTTCAAAGTCAAAAATCCAACCAATTTGTTTTCCTTTAACTGCATTCAGTCATATCGTACAGAAAAGCAGTAAGCAAAATACAGCTTTGTTTCATTATCCTGCTCCTTTATGACATTAAAGTTAACGTACATTATTTTTCTTAACAGTATTCGCGAAGTAAAATCATGAGTATGCCTGTGGAATTCGAATACTTTCACATATCAGCTCATACCAAAGAAAGAGCTTTCAGGAGAAGGCTTTTAGAAGAAGTTCTTGCACTCTGCAGCCTGAAGCAACTAATGTGCAAGACAGAATGGATCTATGGGCTAGAAGAGCACACTGGGCTGTGTCAATTGAGGAGACAGCACGTCATCCTCATGGCATCCTCCTTTCCTTTAGCATCAAGTTATCTACAGATGCTCTGGCTTGCAGCTGACCACTGGCTGTGCTGTGTATTGGAAAACTAACTTTTTCTGGCTGAGCACACACTGGCTTAAATAAGTCTTCAAGCCAATGGTCATCATGAATAAGTGTTAAAATTCTACTTCAAAGGAAAATTGGTGTATTAGCCTGAGGTTAGCCCTTGTAACAACGTCATTTTGAGGAATGTACATTGTAGCCACAGTGTGAAACCCAGGAAATGCTCACACAATCCCTCCCCTGCTCAAAAAAAGATTGAAATTCAAAGAGAGACAATTTTGCCTTTCTTAAAGTAGTTGTATTTCAGAAGTATTTGACTCAGAAATTTGAATAAAACTCTAAAGGTATGCAGGTGCAAGACTTATCTTTACCTATTAATTTACTCTCTGACTAAAATCTGAATAAAAGGGAATACTTTGACAGAAAGACGAATTAGCTGGGGTTAGGGAAAGACCTCTTTTTCCTGACAATATTAGCCTTTTGCCATGGCCATAACTACCAGTTCACAGACGAAGAATGCAAGGGCAGAAGAAATGATAAGATTATTATCTGACTTCCTGTCTCAACCACATTTGAGGCCAAACCCCAGTATAAGGTGCAGTCATTTTAGTAACAAAAGTTTTAAAATTCAGAGTAGATTAAATAGTTACATGCTACAGCACAGCAGGGGAGTAAGGCACCCCTCTTCCTAAAGCTCTTGCAGTCTCAGGAACCTGAAGCCCTTCCAAACTCCAAAGTCAGCAGTCAGTTAACTCTGAATACACCAGCAAAGCGTATAACCATCATCACCATCATCGCCATCACCCTTCTATTCCCTCTATCATTTCAGAGGACTGATATCTCATTGAGGCTTCTCTGCTTGTATTCAGTGCTGAATAATTCACTTCCAGAGCCTGGAAAGCAATTAGGAAACATCTCATAACACCATGATGGCATCAGAAGAAAGGTCTAGTTGTTTGCCCCAACAGTGGCCTTAGATACACTCCAGATTCCAGGCTGGTAGTCCAGGACTCTTTCTCTTGCCATAGGACTAAAAGACTGCCTATGCTGTGAGCATAACCTTGCTCAATTTCAGATCTCCCCACAGTGCTCATCAACAGCAATAGATTCAGTTGCTAGATTTAAAAAATAAAATTTTTTTTAAAAGTGCAAATTCAAAAAGGATCTTTCCCAGAGTATGTGGCCAGTAAGGAGAGAGTATTGTTTCCATAAAAAACATGACTGTGGGTAGTTGGAAAAAAAGTGTCTCCCCGAGCACATGCACAGCATGCACAGCCTTCTTACATAGATGTTGTTCTTCGTATGGAAGGGTGGGAACTTAATAGCTCAGTGTTCTTTAAAAGTTAAATACTTCAATTAAGTGTAATCCAAGGCTTCCTTTCTCTCAGCATGGTTTTCATCCAGATCTTTAGCAAGCTGGTAGAAAATGTTCCATTTCTAAATGTGAATGGGAGATGTTACAAAGCAGAACCCAGAAAGCAGCAGAATGCAAAGACATGCCAGTCAGCATCCTGGTGACCTACTTTTGTTGTAGCAATCCCATTTTTGAAGATATGTCACTACTTTTTTAGGAAAGTTGCACAATGAGGTGTCAGCAAACATGCTGCTTATCATTAAAGATGTAACTTGATGACTGTAAATACTTGTCTGTATGACTGACAACCTTAGTCAACGAGCTCCCACAGTAATGTGCAGTATCACATTCCTAAAGGAACAAATACTGTTATGTTTCTACGATAGAAATGTGTAGAACTGCGCAAGATGCCCATCTACAGTAAAGGTGCTGTTTTATGGATTCTAAAATTGTAAAAGCTGGAGAGACACATGTTTTCAGACGACCAACGAGAGAGTTGCTTGGGGCTTTTTCTTCTTGGTATTTGAACAAAACAAAAAATGATTAATTCTTCACAGCCACTAATCTTTTAAGACACATGCCAAGCAACCAGACCATCATTACCCTCCCTTATAAAGAGGGCACAGCCCAATTCCATCCTTGAACAGTCTATTCACACACACACAAATGTAAATCTGTGTATTTCACTTATTTTACTTAGAAAAACTCGTGTTGACTCTCAAGTTGGGAACAACTTGGTAAAGGGCTTCATGAGATGACACAGAAGTTATTTACAAAACAAACTGAGGACAACATTAGATAAAACAAATACAAAAAATATACCTTCAGGAGCATTCTGAAACTACACCCTAAAATGAAAGCACTAGTGAACTGAGTGTTTTCAGATTTCTTTTGGTGGCTTTTTTTGAGGGAATGAACATTAATAACTTAAAATGACCTTCAAATTGAAAATATTTTCTGGCTTATTTACTCATAATGAGTCAATATCATTTTATCAGTGATAAGGGCTACAAAACAAACTTTAGTTCATTTGCAAGCCAGCCGAGAAAACCCAAAAGTAACCTCAAATAAATTGCAGGGCAGCATATTACTAGGCATGTATTTTTACACTTAAGTCTGGAACTAATTCTTTAGAAAAATAATGTTTAGAAAGCACAATGAAAAATGAACAATACTTACAACCATACCGTTTAGGGACACCCAGCAATCTGGTGGGAAATCCTGGAGTAATGGTACTAAAAACTGCAGGCAACCATCCCAGTGGCACAGCAGCAACATCATTCCGATCAGATTAAAGATTCTCACCACAGCACTGGCCAGATCGTACGTCATGTGGAAAATCTGTGGGCAAAAATTACAGGTGATGTATCTGATGCAAATCAGAAATCGAATCATTTACTTGTCATCAGGCAGGTTAAAGGCAAAGAAGTATCATCCTGAACTTCTAAAAAAGCTGAGATTTCTCAGGAATGGCCTAATAATTTGGTCACGCTAATTTGGGCAGAGAGCTGTGCTGAGACACTTGACTCTTGGCTGCACACCAGTGTTACCTAAACTGCTGAAAAAGACATCTTTTGGATAAGAAGTCACCAACTAAAGTGTTTTCTTGAAGACTACAACTCCTTTCAATTAAAGCAGGTCTCACAAATTTAAAAATCTTGGTAAACGTAATGAGACCAGTACTTGTCTGTCAACTTGATGCCTAAATATTCATAAGGCTGTGAGAGACAGAAATTCAATGACCCATTCAAAAAAGAGTGACCTTCATATTTCTTACCTTCTTAAAAGCAACAGAATCTCAGTGAGGGAACACTGTAAGTAATTCTACATATTTTTGGACTTCTATCTCTATACTGTGTATTTATTAATCCAAATTGCACATACCAGTCCACCAAGCAAAATGACAAAAACATAGTTCATTGATATCAATCATTAGCAGTTTTCCTAAAACACTGAGAATCTTGTAAGTTTATACCAAACTAATATAATAATCTGGATTTCAATGTATTGCTCCTTTCTTAGACCAAAAAAAATGTTTGCATCTGAAAAGTGTCTTACGACAATCACACATAGACTCTTAAAAACCACACAAACATTTTCATGTTTGTCATGGGCAAGTTCATTGGAGAATTAGCTTTAACAGCAGCAGTCAGCTGCCAAATAATATGGAGAAAAACACTGTATTTACCACTTTTCTGCTATTTGGTTTTAAAGCACTTCCAACCCATAAATACAGGCATATTCTTTACTTATTACACAGTTCAGTCAACCCAAGATAAACATATTGCATGTTAACATGCATAATTGTCACTATCCAGGAGTTCCGTTTTGAAGATGAAGAATATGCAGTGGGTATTTCCTGGAATTTCAAGTAGAAAATATTATTTAATTGTACAGATAGACATAGAAACCAGAGGCTTCAGTGCTGAAAATATCAGATTGCTAGAGGTACACAGGAATATTGGCACACAACATACTGCATTTGTAAATAAAAGAATTCGTATACCAAAGAGGGAAAGTTTGTATCCCACATTTTACATATCTAAACTGCAAGCAGAGATTAAGTCCCCACACTGTAAATAAGTGCAAGTGCAAATACAGAGAGCGTGTTATGGTCTTTCAACACCATTTTTTTGTTACCGGGAGTTTGCCCTTGTTTAAAAATGATGGCCTGTGTTTTGAGTCCCAAAATGTAAAACCCACGTAGTAGAAACACACCTCATTTATTAACTTTATGTGCAATACATTTTTTCAAGCTAGGCCACTTTAAGAGCATATATTCCAAATACCAGTCTGATAGACACTGGAAAAAGATACTTGTAACATTACTCAAAATGTCACGTCTTATCCAAATACCATGTAGCTCCTGTCAAAATTGAGGAGATGACACTGGTATTTAGGAGATACTGTACATGGAAATAAAAAGAAAAAATGTCACCATTACACATTTCTGTTGTTAAGAAATTTATTTATGTTACAGCTGTTTCAATAGCTATAGTTGTCAGTAGCGTGATATGGGATGAGAGAGTAGATGTGTGCACTGAAATAATTTTGTTTTAAAGAAGTGGAAAAAAATAGCAAGGATTACTATTGGTTTTGAATACTAACACCCATGCAGATAACAGTTTATCCACACGGTTATTATACTATAACCACAAAGTGCAGATGAATTCCTAATCAAATGAAAAGTTGCAGAACTTTTGTCAGAGAAAGCAGGATTTGCCCTAGATTATCTGTCTGAGAAAGTGCAGAATATCAGACAGAAATAATACATATTTTATACAGAGACAACAACATCTCTACACTAAGGCTGGACAAAATTCAGAGTTCCCACCCACGCTGTTTTCATACTGCCTTAAGCTTCCCACTATGCTTTACTGAAAGAGACCAGATTTTCATAATAATTCACTGTGTTGGATACCGAGTTGTTTTTTTTTCTAAATGGGTTACAAATATGACAATCAGAGCCAAACTGAGCACAAACATCTTCATTTCTATGCCTAGAAAGTGATCTTTTCTGAAAATATGCACCGAGGTGCATGTGATAAACTGGGGAAGAACAATCCGAAGTCCAAAAAGCAGCACTTGAATATACCCAAGGCTCCGGAATCCTTATCATGCCTCTGCAACTATGGGCTTAGGCACCAAGACAGATTGTGCACGCATCCTGTGATCATAGCTGCATAAAAACAACCATTCTGTGGCTCTTTCACTTGGATGGAGCCCATTTTTGGGCATCAATTCAGATTACAGAAATGGTCTGAGCTGCAAAGCCCGTATCTTGGTATAGAATTTCCAACATCTCAGAGCATTCTGTGCTAGTACATTTCCATTTCCAATTTTAAAATTATTTAATTGGGTAACGTGCACTGCAAAAAACCCAAAAGGTATATATTTCAGCACTTCCAAGATCTTGCCTAACTCTTGCAGACGTATCACTCCTGGCCCACCCCACGAGATCACGTAATGGCTCAGTAGGGGTTCCCGTTGAGCCAGTAGAATCAGGACACAGAAGGAGATATTACAAAGGGAGACTAAAATTCAAACCAAACATCTGGTGCAGTGTGTTCAGACTAAAAGGCTTTGCTGAACCAAAGAGGTCTGCCATGGGGTTTGGGCTCTGCAAGGACTATTCTGTCTTGTCGCAGTGGTATGAATGAATGACCACAGTTTTTCCTCAACATCTCTTCATAAAGAGAGTGCCTCTGCAGAAATGGTCATGTACTGCAAGAACAACAACCTATTGAAGATTCCATGTGAAACTAAACCGAGCAAGGGAAATGACTGCAACTGGCTGTGTATGAGACTGCAACCTTCCATCATTTCTGAAACCTGAATTTCCCTCCAGAAATAGCTCCTGTGCAGCTTAGTATTCAAGATCTATATTACTAAAAATGCATGAACATATTCTGGTATTATCTGGACTGCTTAACATTGTATCAGCACTTCGACCATACTACTGATTAATTGTGGTGTTTTATCGCTCATCTTTTGCTTATATAGCCTAGTATAATCACAGTATAATGACTGTGATAACTTTGCATTAAATAAAATAACTTAGTAAGAAAAATCTTAAGCAAATGTTGAAAAAATCTTTTAAACATCTCTGTGTATTCTCTCTCCAGTAAACAAAAACTAGGCTTTTTCCTCCTAAAAGTAACTTCTCATGGAAATGTGTGCTTGGTTGCAAAGAACATTCAAATACCCAAAGCATACATTATAAGTAGAGAATAATACTTTTTTCATAGTAGTTTATTGACATATTTACACTTGGAAAGAGGGCTTCCTTTTTTAAAAGTAATAGCCAAACTACCCTGTGGACTGAAGTTATAAATTGCATGTTTAATATTTTATGTTCTTCCATTCAGGAATCAATTGTGACACACTGAAACAAGAGAAGTAAGTGAAGTCACTTTTTTAAAGCATTTTCTTTTTTGTAATCACAAAGTACATTTCCTGCATTAATGAGAGGAACTGGAGGAAAGAAGGCTAATGCCACTCATTTCACCAGATAGTGGCTTGTCCACCAGCTGCTCCTCCAACGGGACATGAAGAAATACAGGAAGACCACAAAATCAATTTACCTTGATTTTGCAGTGTGGTACATTCAAGTCAAATCTCTCTGTTTTAATGGATGTCTTATCAAGATAATATTCATAACAAAAATAATTCAAACCTTGCACACAACTGAAGTCCTAAACCCATGACTCAGGTAGTTAAGTATAAATAGCCTGATTACCCTTAAACATTTACCATTCACAAATTTCATACAAATAAGCAGGAACTGCAGCTGTAAAACACATTTTAAAATCTGTCCAGTTGGTTTAGACTCCTAATTTCATACCTAAAGATTCAGCTTAACCAGCAAGAGGTGCAAATTTTGGACAACAGATTTAAAAAAAATTACTAGAGTGACATGAGATTACTGCAACTGAGAAAAAATTAAAATTCCCTTGTGAACTAACTCCACATTTTTATTACATGATAGGAAAGATTTAATGGATATATCTCCTTTTCGCTTACTACTCAGTTTCATTTCAAGTATACATGATACCTTTTATGTTATTATGTTGGAGGGGAGGATGGCTAAAATACTGTCATTTTTCATAGTTTCCATCTACTTCAAAATCAGATTTAATAATTAATTTAGTTCATGAAGTCACTTCTGAGAACTGAGAATTTCTTCCTATATTATTTTTGTAACCTTTTGTCTCCCTGGAAACCTTATTTTTTTTTTCCCTAAAGAGCTGACAATGCCTTTGACAAAGGCTGAAATGTAACCACAGATTAACAGCTTCTAATATTTTGGCAAAATATTGCTCACAGAGAATAAGAAATTCCTGAAGAAGTCAGAGTTCACATATTTTATCTCAGTTTTTACTCACACTTTATTAATGACTCTTTTTATTTCTATGTGTGAAGCAGGAAGTAGACTATTCCTTCCTCACATTTATAACGGAGTGTATGTTTTAAATTGTGCTAACTCCAATTTCTTAGCCTGAAACAGAAAAACTGTTCTGGTCTCACCAAAACACTTACCACTTACTTAATAGTATTTGAGGACTGTCATATTAAGTTAATAGAGAAGATATAGTTTAACTAAATTAACACAAAATCTGTTGAACTGCTGCCTTGGAATGCATAGGTAACCGCTTCTGCCTTCTGATAATTAGCATGTAGTATTTGTTCAGTTATGATTTTTAGTTCAGCTTGGTTTTTAGGTTCAGTTTATATACAAATTGGTTTATACAAATTATGATAATTTAATTCTGATTTTAAAAAAAAAAAAAAAGAAAACTAACTAAAGTAAGTCTTAGGACTTCCTGGAAAATTTATTCAATTCTCACATCACTGAGTTCATTTAGATACGTCTTCTCTTCCACCCCTCCGAAGTACTAAAGGTGCTCAATATTATGAAGCTAGTTTGGGTTTAATCTTCAAATTAAGATTTGCAACATGCCTCAGGCAAAATGAAATGACACTTGTACTAACAGAGCTGTGTGGAGTCTGGAATATTAAATAGCCACAGTGGGGAGGCAGAAAGAGCTGCACACGTGCATGGAGGCTCTGGAAAGCACACTGAAATCTGTACCAAGGACAACACTGGAACTTCAGGCTGGACTGTAAGGCAAAGTAACAGTTATAAAAATGACAAGCGATTTTTGGTTCAGCCTCTGTGTCAGTCCAGAATTTTTAGGTTCAACCCTCACAGCACCAACTAGACAGAGATTAAAGAGAGCAGGATCCAAGTTTTCCCACCTGAGCTAAATGTTCACTTTTAAGATACTGGTTGTAACAAAGCTCCCCAGAAAATAAAATAATATAAAAGAGGGAGGAGAGCACAAAGCTTCTTTTTGAGCATTCATCACTCCATCTACTTTAAAAAATGAAAGGCAATTATGGCTTTTTGTTCAGCCATTTCATATTCTACAAATCGATATTAAAAGACATTATTTGTAAATATCACTTGGGAAATTATGGGTCTGATCCAAGTCCTACCAAAGCCAGTTTCTTTGGGAGTCGCAGGTTATTATACACTACACTGGAAATACAAATGTCCATTGATTGAAATGCCTGGCTATGCCCTCAGGGTAACATTTTACACTCAACTGACTCCTGATGTGTGTGCTTAATTTTATGATAAATAATTAATCACTGATAATTCAGTAGTGAGGAAAGGTATATAGCACTATTTAATCTAGTTGTATTTGTGACCTTAAGCTGATGGTAAATGCAAAGATCTTCTTCTTCTTTAGCTGGCCCTGAAGGAAAAACACCAGTGATTTTTTAAACAGAACAAACTATTTTTCATCAAACATATCCAGAAAAAAAGAGATGAGAATGGCCTATTTTATGTGACCTTTAAAAATTGTTATTTTCTAGATGGAGTCAATCTGACATTAGGTTTTATAATAGAAGTCCCATTTATTCCACTTCAAGGCATGTACAAACGGAAGCCAGCTTCTGTGGAGCAAAAAGAACAGCACAACAATATATAAATGTGACAGTGTGCTATGTGCAGGTTAAACCTGAAAGCATTAATAAAACTACTTTGCTAAGGGAAGAATTAGGCAAGCTTTGAAAAGGTCACATATAACCAGGAAGCAAAATTTATTTACTATATATAAATTCTGCAACATATATTTTCTACTTTAAATTTGGCAATGCCATACTAATATATTAGCTCTCTCACAGAGGGTGTAACTGCACTGCCAAAATGTGTGGTTTTGTTATCCTGCTGTGATTAATGTGTTTGACCTGTATTGACACCTAAATAGAAAGGAGCAGTCACTTCAGTTCGATGATGAAGAAAACAAGCCAAGAATGACAGACCTCAGGATCCTGAAATATAAAACACGGTGCTAATTTTCACCATCTTGTTACAGAGGTGGATGTCTCATTCATCACTTACACTGATGACAGAATGTACCTCATTAGACTAAGCTTTTATCTTTGTTAACTGAAGCAAAGTACAAACAAACCAACCAAAACCAGTTCACAGCTGTCAGAAAGACACAACCATGCAATAATAACACCCTGCCTCTGTGACAAAACTTAGCTGAAGCTCTTCTCCTTAATTTCTAGTAGCAAATCCAGAGTTAACATGTGGCAAAAAAATACTTGAGCTGCACATGAGCACAGACATTGAGAGTTTCGTCTGCTTGAAATATAGCTCCATTCCCATTTCAGCATTATTTCAAGCACCAGCATTGTCTGACCTTCAGCTCAAGGTTCTTGACGGGCCAAGTATCTCAAGTGACAGCATCGCTGAACTCAAGCTGGAGACCTCTGCGAGTGGAGCTGAGCTCGAAGGAACATTGCATTTATTATCTTTTAAAATTATTTATATCTTACAAAGAAGGCAGCTCAAAGATACAGCCAGACTCTAAATGGCCCAAACTATTATTTTTCTTAGTACCTGAACAAGACGAACTGTTTTTCACATTAATGTGCAGATGTATTCTGGCAGCAACAAGAAAAAATAAGTTATTCACCATCACTGCTCTGCCCACAGAAAGGCCAAGGCAGGAACTCCCACAGCACTGAAAAGGGCAGCAGAGCGAGCGACGTGAATCCTCAAAAATATCAGGGCACAAAGTCAGAAAGCTGTTTGCATATTTAGGAATTAATATCAGCTTCTGAATCCTATGTTTCTCAGTTGTAATACACAAGCAGTTTTCATCCTTAATGAATAAGAAATAAAACAATAAATACCAGATACACATTTCCAAAGAAATCTACCATAGAACATGTCAAAAATGCTGAGGCAATCTAGGGAGATCCTTAGAAAGTACCAAAGTCTTCACAAAAGTGCCACATCCAATAAAACTATTTTATGACTGTTTTGATCACCCAAGTCTCACAAACCCTGGAGCCTTTCGATTTCCATTTTTAAAGCATAACTTTGGAGATAATCACACTCCACCCCTGCACACAAGGCCTTTTTCTCCGAGTCACCTATTGAAAGCGACGAACGGAGCAGTGCCCTGGCTGCACCTGACATTGACACCAGGGGGACATGATCCAGACTCCAGGAACCAACAGTGAAATTCAATAAAAATTAATAAATGCAAAGTAGATACACTGCAGGAAGTATTTAGAAATACATACAAAGTAACAGCATATACGGGGAAAAATATGTTTTTACAACCAACACTGTACAAACGGGACACCTGCATACCACCCCCTTTCAACCTCAGTATTTTCCTAAACTTCATTTATTTTGTTAAGGTAGTTATGTTTTAACTACCAAACTCTGTGAATATGAAGTGAAATCAGACACTTTCTGATAGTAGGAGAAGCACTAGAGGACTGGTTGCACACAGAAACTTGAAAGTTTGCATGTTTGCAAAATTTTATCTGAAAGTGCTGTTTCTGTAAAACAATTTTCTGTGTTTTTTTTCTATTCAGTAGATCTGTATGTCATGATAGACTGCAAATACTTCAAGGAGCTTCTCTTGTCTCAGCCAGAACCAGGCTTGGGAAGCAAATGGAAGTGTGTAAGAGTTTTCACTTACATAATTCTAAACCTCCAAAAGAACCAGTTTGAAATTTAAGGGAATGGTTCATTAATGTTCTTAAATCACCAGCTCTTTTTACATTATGCCTAGCCCCAAAGTCACACTGCTGCATATCTGAGCTTCAAACTAATTGTCCTAATTATAGTGTAGCAACATGATGATCCAATAGCAAACAACTGAAATAATGAGGAATATTTATCCTGGGGAATTGAAGTTTGTGTCTTACTGAAGCTGTTGAGGTTAATCTTCCAAACATGGAAATAATGGGCAAAGAATTGAAAATGAAAGTCATTAAGTTAAATTTCCTCTGGAACAAAAGTCCTGAGACAAAATTGACTCGCGATGCTTTCTTTTAATAGCACATGATACCTTAATTTTAAAAAGCCCCAAAATGTTGTTTTATGAGGGACAAATTTACATTTTAATGCTGTTAAGATTAAATATAAACTGTGAATAAATATGCAACATTGCATACTACATCTGAATATAAATTTTGCTTTTTATAGTAATCAAAAATAAGAGTTCAGAGGCCAATCCTTATTAGAAACAGTGAGGGTCTGTATACATGTGAATAAATTACTGAGCTAATTACATATCAATGATTTGAGGCCTAAGCCAGTATTTTACAATATTGACAAATTATTTTTAAAATTATATGGCAAATTAAACTGCATTGTAGAAAACCTATTTTTGGGAAGTACAGGCAGAGATTACAGTTAAAATCTTACTGCCACTCAAAATCACATAAAGGACCTCTTTATTGGATTTTAAAAGTTAAATACAAAAAATAACTGATGCCTAGGCAGGTAGAAGGAACACACCAGAATCACAGTTTTAATAATCTACCTCAAACATTGTCAGCTGAAATTAAGAATTCAGCTGCCTGCTAAAAGCTTCATGTAGTCAGAAAAGTATTACCAGTTTAAATAAACTGCTTCGGAGATTTGCATATGATATCCTCTCCTGTAAAATATAAGGATGGATTAACACTGGGCACAAGTATAGACTGGGAGAGGAGTGGCTGGACAGCAGCCCTGCAGAAAGGGATCTGGCGGTGCTGGTCAACAGCAGCTCAACATGAGCAGCAGCATGTGCCCGGGAAACCAAGAGGGCAAACCGCACCCTGGGGTTCATCAAACATGGTATGACCAGGCAGTCAGTAGAAGGGATTGTTCTGCTGCATTCAGCGTTGTGTGTGTGGCCTCACTTGGTGCACTCTGTGCAGCCCTGGGCCCCACAACTGAAGAAGCATGTGAAGGTTCTTGAATGCGTCCAGAGGAGGGCAACAAAGCTGGTGAAAAGGCTGAAGGAATGTCCTGTGAGGAGCGGGAGAGGACTTTGGGCTTGTCTAGTTTGGAGAAAAGGAGGCTGAGGGGGGACCTCATTGCTCTCTACAGCTTCCTGAAGAGGGGAGGTGGAGAGGGGGGTGCTGAGATCATTTTCCTGCTATCCAGTGACAGGACACACGGGGGTGGTTCAAACTGCACCAGGGGAGGTTTAGATTGGACATTAGGAAGCATTTCTTTACCAAGAGGGTGGCCAAACAGTGGCAGAGGCTTCCTGGAGAGGTGGTTAATGCACCAAGCCTGCCAGAGTTTAAGACACATTTGGACAGTGCCCTTAAGAACATGCTTCAGCCTCTGATCAGCCCTGATGTTGTCCAGCAGTTGGCCTAGATGATCATTGTAGGTCCCTTCCAACTGAAACATTCTATTCTATTCTATTCTATTCTATTCTATTCTATTCTATTCTATTCTATTCTATTCTATTCTGTTCCATTCCATATTATGTTTACTTGATTTAGTACATAAAACTACCTTGAGCAGAAATGTCAGATCCTGAATTATTCTATTTTTGTAACTGTGTTCAACATTTGGTAAATACATGACTATCATTATTACGAAAATGAGTGTATGCTTGTATACCCACAAACATAATTTGCACACAGTACGGAATACTTAAAAGTCTCTACAGATCTCTATGGATAGGCTATGAAAAAGTGAGAGGTTTAAAAAAAAAAAAGGCAAAAAAGGTATACAAGTGATATCAGGAAATAATAACCACAGTAAGAAGCAACATTGTTCTATGTTCCTATTTGTGTTCTTTGATTTTCGCCTATTTCCAAATATAATTTAAAATAATCCTTGATTCTGATGGGTAAAAACACTGAGCAATACTCATGTTTGTCACCTGTGCAAAGCAAAACCATCTCTGGTTTCACATTTTCTTATGAACAGACCGCATTCACCTGTTGGCTACTGAGTGGGTTTAGTGTATGCTAGCCCCCACACAGCCTTTTTCAAGTCTCCTGTTTCTGCTTTCTCTGCCTGCTGACACTGAAACTGACTCCACAGTCCAGCTGGCATCAAGCTGGCTATTGAGCAGCAACATAACCTACACATGACAGCTGAATGATCGGCAGCCAATGACGAGAACACATAGTGAAGCAAAACTTAAGGCTAAAAATTTGGAGCAAACATGCTTTCATTTGTTGAATAGTCCCATGTACCCATGCTTTTTCTAATTCGCCCTTGAACAGAAGGAAAACAGTGGGACATTTCCTTTGGGATATTTAATAGCTTTATCTTCCATTCCCTTTCCATTGCTGCTAAAACATGGAGATTTTTCTTCTTACTGTTTGAGCATATTCCTCTACAATACAGGCTGCAATCTCCTGCTTTCTTTCTCTTTCAGTCTGTTTATGTCTAGCCCTTATTTTGTACAGCTCTAGCCTCCTGATGTTTTCATCTTCTGCTCTCTATAGATAGCTCACATTTAAAACAAAAGAAAGACTGCTAAAGCAGTATCAAGTAATATTTGTAAAGAAAAGAGTATCCTTACTTTCTCCTTGTGGATTATAAGCAATTCTAAATTGGTGTCGAGATTTTGACACGTATTTTTAAAGGCAGGTTCTTCTGTTACTAACTACCTGGAGGAAAAGGTTTTACTTTCAGTAAGCAGACCAGAACTTCCTTCTGGTTTCTGTGCTTTTTCTTATTTTTGTTCCCTAGAGCATCCCTGCAGCACATTTTCAGTCCAGCCCTTCCAAATGTTCTAATTTTTCTATACTCTGACCCTGTGCTATATACTCTTTTGTTTTTCGTTGTTTTGATACTCTCCCACAGAGAACATGAAAATTACATCCAAAAAACATCCAGAAAAAGTTCTCCAGTTTAGAACAAGTAACTCTGTCCATCCTTTTTCAGAGTGATTGTATCCAGTGGCTGCCATTAAAGGTTTAGTACTTCAACTACCACATAATGGCAATATTGCTCACTCCAAGGCAATGTAACTGTGTTTCAGGTGACCCCATAAAGCTTCAGGTTAATTAATAACATGATTTGGGTTGCTCATATTTGTGTACCTATGAAACTTCTCTCAGAAATCGGTGGGAGGCTAAAAATAGCTATTAAAAAAAAAAAAAAAAAAAATAAAACAGTAATAAATCTGAGATGTTTACAAAATCACACAACTCCAGGAACTGAGACATAGAGGGAAAAGCAATGCTGTAAGGCCTACAGTAAAATTGAAGAGTTTTCAATTTTGTGCTGATATTTCAATCACCCTACATTTACTCATTAGTCCTAAATTACAGAACTCCTTTATTTCCAGAAGGCTAAATCCTGGAAATGTTTATCCTGTGTGCTCTCAGTGCTGCAGTTTGCATCTCTGGGACAGTGTTGTGACGGAGACTGAATACCAAGAACAATATTTATGCAATTGCAGAGTGACAGTGAAATGGAGAGTTATTTTTGTCATTTTGTTCCGCAGCACCAGTTAAGCACTATGTGCTTCAAGTGTTTCAAAAGGCCCAGTTTGCACATGGCAGAGCTAATAGCCCAGGGAAGTAACCATAAAAAAACAGAGAGGTGGCAGGAGGGAGGAGGGCAATTGTAACCAGTGCATGCAAACACCACCTCAGCACTCATGGAAATCGGCTCAGTGAGATAGCACACTATTCAGGTAGTGCCACCAGGAGCATTGAATGACAGTGTCTCACCGCAAGGATGTCTCACAGCAAGGATGGAGGATGCAGCAGTGTGGAAGCACGTCCCCGAGCAGCAACGCTGGTGAGTGCCAGGAGGAGCTCCAGCCCAACACCACTGGGGCTGCTGGCTGCCCTTCTCCATCCGCCTCTTCTCATGTCGTCTAAGATGGTAATAACAGCTGGACGTTCAGTTTTTGTCTTTTTCTTTTTTTTTTCACGACTGACTAGGTTTGCTCACATGCCATGATCAGGCACATAAACTGAGCACTTTTACGAGGAGCTCCCCAGTAACCCCACCTCACAAGCCAGACACTGTTTTATCTCCAAATCCTCTTCCAGCTGCATAACTGTTGTGTGCCTGTGGGCTGTGTGTGTGAGTGGCATCACTCGAGGAAGGGAAAAGGGCAGGAGAGAAGAAAGGAGAAGCCGTGGCTTTACAGAGCTGTGAAAACTATTTGCCTACCCAGTCCTCCCCCTGCAGAGACAGGCCATAAGCAATGAAAACAGGCTGCAGGGAGTTTTCTGAAAGACTGCTGAAATGTGGAGTAGCACTTACTCAATTCTCTACCAGGCGGTATTCCCTCAAGTACAATTTTGAAATTACTCCGGACAATTTATCACCTGCCCAAATGACCCTGTCACTTGGCTAGTCCATCTGCCTGGAACTTGCTCTAATATTCCCAGCCCCAGAAGCAGCAATAAACAACTGCCATTTTTTATAAATCAACCTGCCAAATACAGCTTTTTCATCCCTGTCTGATGCTCAGAACAAATAATACTCATTCCTGGGTCACCCACATGTTTTCTAGACATTAAAATGCCATCATTTTCACTGCTAAATAGAAGAAGGAGAACAAAACCCAACCACAATCACGACCATTCTGGGAAAACCTTTACGGTCTGAGCAGCTACCATCTGACTTCTATTTCTGGAATAAACACATTAAAAATAAATGAAGAGGCTGTCTTACTTTTTTAGCATGCCTCACGTTAAATATTCAGACTGTGCTCTCCACAAGACCTCCACTTATTCTGCTCACTTACATGTCTTTACAGTACGAACTGCAGAACGGCTCATTGCTGAGCAGCAGGAGACAGGGACACCACGGCTTGCGTCTGCTCCCCACCTCTGCCTGGACAAAGAGCAGCTGCCCAGCACCCAGAGGACCCCTCTGAGGTTGCTACACCCTTTCTCATGCACCCAGTACAAGGAGGTCATACACTTCTCTTCCTCTTTACTCCCTTGAGATTATAGAGTGAGAGTGCTCACTGTCTTTACAGTTATTATGAGGAGAAACAGTGACAAATATTACTTATATTAAAAAGCATAAATAATTAGTTACCTTTTTTTTTCCCCAAGAACCAAGGAGTTCATTGCATCAGGGTAAAAATAAAGTGAATGTTAACTCTGAAAGTCAAAACAAAACAACTGAAGAAGTGCATCATTATTTTCAAAAGATTGAGAAGGTTTTGTAATCACAGACAAAATCCTCCTTAAATCACAGCTAGGTCTCTCCAACGTCTTCCTTTCAAACTTTTTTGTTTTCCTCTCAATTGATTTGTCTTCCCTTCGCACTTCAGTGATTATTGATTCTTCCCTTCTGAAGGAGCACAATTATAAAACAATTATCTGGTCTCTCAGTATTTGCCTGTCAGCTAGAAGTAGCATGTTATTCCATTAGTGTACTGTTAGATCTTTTCTCCTCATTGAAGTGCAACTGTTAAAATGGAAAAACAGTGTCAAATTTGTTTTCTGATGGTAGACATAATATACAAACACATATATGATATCATCTGTACGTGTATATATATATGTACACATAAATATATACGGATGACAAACGATAGTGATGTATGCAGAAGCAGCACTGGGCTATTGATATGTGGCTGAAGCTTGTAAGCAATCAAATCCCATCTTCTACCTTAGTCGCACTCTCCCCAACAGTCCTTCACCACCAAATGCACAGTTTCTGTGTATAAACGCAGCACCAACCGATGCTACGCTCAACACACAATTCTTTTCCTCTTGCCCTGCTTCTTCTTCACTCTCAAAAAGCCCTTTACCTAAAATGAGAAGAACTCCTTCAGAGGATGCATATACCTTCAGGTATCTTGGGGAAACCCTTGCCTCCCAGAAGTCAGTAGGAGTTCGGTATTGCCTTCAGTGGATCCAGCATTTCCTCGCATGTCTGAATTAAACTAAATGGAAGTTAGGATGTCGCAGCCCTAAGAGGAGAAAAGGATTTGGGAGGCATGAATCCGACAGCCAAGAGGGAGAGACAACTGTGTCGTAAAGACAGCAAATACATAAGAGATGTGCTCCATACGGATTTCAGTTCCTTTCAGGTACTATTCCCTGTTTTATAAGATGTCATACATTTTGGCATTATGCCTGAAATAACAAAATGATCCATTAACATTCTCTCATATAATTTCTACATCCAAAAAATGTGAGTTTAAATTTTGTGAGCCTGTACTCCTGGCACTGAGAACACGCACATCTCTCTTATCAACAGACAGCCAGGATGCCAGTTGGCCATGCTGGTGAACATACTATTTTCTGAAAAGCAAACTAGAGAAAAATGATTAGATTTTGCATCTTTTGCAGTTTACATAGGATTCACATGGAGACTGGATTTTATCTAACCAACTGAAGACTGCTGTCATGTTGGCATTTACTATTCTTATATTGTCACCTGATGACCCAAGAGAAAATAAACATATTTTTTCATAGTGCTGTGGGCTTAAAAAATATTTAGCAGGAAACTGAGAGGAAAGGGTCATTGCTGCCTGATAAATTTGTGTACAAAAATACAGAGTGTAAGCTACAGCTCAAATGACCAAGCACTGAAAACCAGCATAGAGAAAACGCACAGCTCCACTACAAAGTTTCCTTGCTCTTCCTATTATAATTATTAGTTATTTTACACAAACTTTAAGCAATGTGCAAAAATTGCCTTGCTAAGCAACTTGCAACATCACCTAAACCCAGCTAATTAAGGATTCAGAAATAATACCATGCAGCTTAATGCATAAAATGAACACACAAAATGTCTGAACATTTTGTTCTTCTCCAGTACATAACCTATTTCATTTCAATTCACTAGGCTTTAGGGTGGCTTTTTTTTTTTCTTTTCCCCAAGCACTTCAGCTTTCAGACTTCTTTTTCCACTACTGCATTTGGTGTGACAAAGGTCCCACATACAGTATTTTGAAACACTACATTATTTGTAAAAGTGCCTTGTGACTAACATTAACTATTTTAAGACACCGTCAAAGGTTTTTTTGTGTTTTTCAGCTTTGGTTACCTCAGCTCTTCTACACCAGATGTCGCAGAAATGATCATCCCCAAGCCAACAGGACTGAGCTACTTCAGCAATGGCTCAGATGTCTCCACTATTAACGATTGCTAAGAAATACTGTAATGAAGATTCCTCTTGGCTATCCCTAGCAGCTTCAGCTGTCATGCTTTACCTTTCGAAGCATATTAATACAGTTGACATTTGTGACCACACTGAAAAGCCTATACATAAATATATATAGACCTATACCTGTACACACCATTTACCAAGTAGAGCACAGCAATAATAGCAGCTCACGTGGAGGACAGACACCTATATATAAAACATCAAAAGAAAGCACCAGAGAAGACTTCTCTCATCTGTTTGTCCTCTTGCACCACACACAGACCACCCTGAGCCCCCTGCCTTTCTCACCAAATGAGCCATCTGGGCAATCCCAATGGAAAAACCCTTCAGTGCTGCTAGAGCAGGAAACTTGCATGATGGAAACTGCCCTCTGAAAGCATCTCTCTGTTCCACTGAATTTAAAAGACAGCTGGGAAGACTCACATACTAGTCTTAGCACCTAAATACCCATGCAGAGGTCTTCCTAGGTTATTTTATTACAGTAGCTGGGTTTATTGCTCTCCACTTTTCCAAGGACCAGCAAGATCTTCGTTCTCCACAGTAAGAAACTTGAAAGAGGGCTGTGCCAACTTGCAAGGGCATTTTTCCCTGGTTGTGGGGGACGGAGAGGGTAGGAAAGAACAGATGTAGCTCCTCTGCTCCCTTGACAGGCAGTGGTCAACAGATGAAAAAGAACATCATAATGAACATACTGGAACTCTAGCTGGCCACCAACAGTGGCAGAAAGGATTAATCCACACACGGTGTGCTAATTTCCATTAAAAAAGCCTAAACATGGATCTAAAGAAGTAAATAAGCAAGTAAAACCAAAAGTGAATGATTTATTCTGGATTAACAGTTTAATGATTAGCCTGTTTCCTATTGATTTTAATATACCAAGACTAACCTTGTCACATACAACTCCTGCTATCCACCTTTTAAAAGTCTACATAATTAAATCCTACTGAATGTTTCAAGTCATTAGTATCTTGAGATATGTGGCTGTCACCTGATGTAGGAAAACCACTATTTCTTCATAACAGCTTCAATTTGTTATATCTGAATTTTACTGTAAGAGCCTGTATTTTTATCAAACAGGTCAACCATTCAGACTCAGTCCACTCTTATGGCATGGCTTTAGCAGGGAAATTTTAAACCATGTTGAACTCTAAATAAAAAATACAAACATGTTGTAGTGAAATGTTTATACTTTTTAAAAGAAGAATCCTTACTTAAGTCCTTGGACACATTTTCCACGACAAAATTCTAAATAAACTCTAGTATAACATCAGGCAGTCCTCGCACAAAAGTGGTTTTACTCCATCAGTTATAACAAAGCCACCTTTATTAGAGAAAACATGCAATCTATTATACAACTGGCATTTTAGAAATCATGTGTATTAAGCCGTTATGATTTTGCTTTTATTTACATATATTTGATTTTGAAGAAAAAAAGCATGTAGTGCCACCTAGGGGTATTTATAAGCCTATGAATTTGAATTTTTGACAGCTCAAATATTTTGAATTAGGTTTATTTTTCGTGCTTTACTAGGAATAAAACATACATATGTTAAAGGAGGATTATGCAATTCAGTTTTGCCAGGCTGGCAGTAGAGCATACACGAATTAGAGAAATGCCATGGAATTAGGTTTTTTTCTCTGCTTCAGCCAATAATTCTAAAGTAACTGCCTCTCACAGAAAATTACAAAAGAAACAATATGTATATTAGAAGGAAATAAATAACTGGGGAAGAACAAACACTTCTCTTCTTGCATTAGAAGTCCTTCCTCACCAAAACAGTGGAAAACTAAGAATCGCGCTACTTGGCTGTATCGGATGTGTGAAACTTCATTTCACATGCTTCAGTTTGCATTTAATTTCCTCCAGTCCACCAAATGATGGGCCAGGTGGGACGATTCCTCAGCAGCAGCACGAAGCCAAAGGGGAAGTCAGCTACAGCACCCACTTGCTCACTTCAGCTTTTATTTCTTGGGTTGTTTTGTCTTCTTTTGTTTTCCTCCTTGCACTTAGCAGGTACCTTATTTTAAGCACACAAGCAGTTGTCTTGACCCAGTGGGGGGAAAAAAAAAAATCAACAAACTGAATAGGTATCTGTCCACCATTTTAGCTTTGAGTAGGAAGTCTGGCATCACTGGAAAGTATGCGGTTATCGGTCTCTCTTGACACTGCCTCTTTCATCAGACACCAAACAAGGCAGTGCTGCCCTCAGTTGAATGTGCCACCGCCCCTATGAAATACCCTGGTATCACTTCCACAAGTACCACAGCAGCATGAAAGGCTGTTTTTAATATTCCGAATTATTTTATCATTGACTTTCAGTCCACGTGTTTTTTTTCAGTCATATTGGATCATAGTGCCATAGTAATCATCCAGTTCTGCTAGATATAACCTAAAAAACCCAAAACACCTAAGTGCGGAAGTGGCAGGGCCTGTTCAGTGCAAACTACAAGAAAACTACACAAGTCATTTAACAAACAATGTATGTTCCACATAGCAGGGGTTTTTTCACAGCTTCCTCCTCTCTTTTGAGCATATCCACTCATCTCCACGCTCAAGTAATTCAAAGACGTTACCAGAACGTCTGCGAGGTTTAAACAGTCTGTGAAATTGTGCAGATTATTTAGAAAGCACTGTTGAGAAACACTGTATTATAATGGATTTTTCCAAATCAGTTGTTCAACATTTCCCTTAGAAAACTGCAGGAACTAGAAACATAAGCACAAGAGAGAGGATTTAAATTTTACTTTAAAGCAATGCAAATGTGGACTGTGGAATCTTCATATTCTATTGTTAAGCATTCAGATGATACAACATCACTAACCCAATAAAATTCTACTAACCATGGTAGTGCTAAAAAGGAAAAAAAAAAAAAAAGACAAGTAAACTGATAGACCCTTGCAATATTGGATTTTTCACAGATTACATGAGGGATCAATCCTGTAAAATGCTGGGTGGGCTCCCTGGTCTCAATCCAGGAAAGTTTTCAGCAAGTACCTTATTTTAAGCATATTAAGAGTTGTCTTGACTCAATGGGAAAAAAAACAAAACAAAACAAACAGGTTAGGTTGGCATCAGGGGAAAGTTTTCTTGTCATCTCTCAAAACATAAATCCATTCTAGTTTTAGATCACTCTGTTACATTCTAGTGGGAGAATGTTTGTTTTACATAATCTACCAGACCCGAGAGCCCCCTCAATTACGTTTCTCTTCTCTGAAGTTGGTACTTCTGCACCTAGATCCTGAGAATCCTATTACACCCTCGTATGAGGGTCCCTGCATACAATTCACCAGAATAATAGCATTTCCATAGCTGCATTTCATTCCAATCTAATTTGATTTTCTAGTGGAATGGTTTAATTATCTGTTTGGAAGTAACCCCCCTCTGCTGCATTCTCTTAGGCTACTTTTCTCCTGTGTGGAAAGAGAACAGTTAAGGACAATTAGAATTACTCTAAGTGATAAAGGGAAAACTACATTTGAAATTATGTTCAATAAATGTGATAAGAGTTTGTTGAGCTGACCGAATTACAGAAGGACCGAAAAATAAAAAAAAAACTAGTATGTCTCCTTGATAAACTGATTATTTACTTCCTCATTCCTACCAAAAAAAAAAAAAAAAAAAGATAAAAAAAAAAAAAAAAAAAAAAATAAAAAAATTGACAAAAAAAAAAAAAAAAAAAAAAGTGGTTAAAGGTTTGTTTTGTTTTGTTTTCCCTTATGAATTACTGACTTCATTTACCCAAAGTGAAATTTTTATGAGTCAAGGACAATCTAGGCCAGTCTATCTCCACCACATTCCCAACCTGTTATATTTTTCAGGCTGCCCAGAAAGTTACACAATGGTCCTAGTTAAATGCCATGTTCTGTGGTAGATCTGCTTAATACACTATTTGCCTTTTCTTTGGCTTTGCAGAGGCACCATAGCACCCTGAGTAACAGTTTCTGAAGTGGTGCTTTTAGCCACCTCTCCTTCCCTTTTGATTATTATTTGAGACATTTTATGCATTTATGTGTTTATTTCTTCAGCGTCTGTACTGTGAGACGTCATTGCACTGATCACACCAGAAATTCAAACTGGAATTTCTCCTTCTGCATAGAAACAGAAAAAAAAAAAAAAAAAAGAAAAAAAAAGAAAAAAAAAGAAAAAAAAACAAAAAAAAAAAACCCTAATATAATCTTAGAGAAACCTTCTTAAAAAAAAAAAAAAAAAAAAAAAAAAGAAAAAAAAAGAAAAAAAAAGAGCCCTTTTATAAGCTTTGTGGGCTTTCTTATAAATGAACTCTTATGATTCTTGAGGGAAACCACACTCAGACCAAACTGAGAAGCAACAGAAGGCAATGCAAAAGCTAGCACATGAATCTTGCAAATCAACATGGACTAAACAACAAATGCCTATAAATAACAACCATGGAGAGCCTAGTAAAAACATCAGTACAGTAAGACATGATGGAGCAAAATATGTGAGGAGTCAAGATAAGTCCCTTCAAATAAGATTTTGAAGGACTGGTGATACTAGGCAGGGGCATTTAGCAATATCAGTATACTTTCTGGGAAAGGGAGTATCAAATGACAGAAATAAACGTTTTTCTTAATTCTTCCTGCAGAGCACATGACGATCTGGTGAGCAAGCTGCACTGCCTGAGCATCAGCTGCAGTCGCAGATCCAAATCCACAGCTCCAGAGGTACCCGGTAACCTGCTGAGACCCAATGGCAGAGCAAGCAAAGATACTTCTTGTTTCATATGTGGCTAAAGGCCTATTTTGCTATTTCGTTAAGCCAGCTGTAGCAATTTTACTATTCTCTGTCCAAAATAAGAGCTCTAGCATCGAGTTGCTGTCAAATTCTGTTTTTTCTGCATCTCACGTATAGATCCAGGCTGTCCCTGGCCAGCCAGAATGTAAAATAAGGACTTTCAGCACTCCTGGCAAGCTCCAAGGAGTCGCATCCTTTCTGACAGTCCCAGGCACCAGAAGCCAGCTCCCCTCTTCCCACCACCCGTTCACCCAGCACCAGACAGAAATGACACAGGATTGCACACTAGCTCTTCACCTCCACGCTCCTGCTCAGAAGAGCCAGGCACGTCCAAAATATGCAGTGAACTGCAATGCTCAGTTTCATTTCCAAACGCAGGGCAAATGCTTTGGCATCAATTATGCCCCAAATAAAGTATCTAACAGAGCTCTGACACTTGCATTTGGACTCACAGGTCACCTGAGGGTTAAAATGGAATGGCCTTGTACCCACTTAGGTGAACACGTACTGATGACCCTATCCAATGCAGACTCTGGCACGTTTTCACACGAAAATACAAAACAGCTAAATTCACACACCAATCCATGATATTAGACAGTGGAAGATGTCACTGAATGCTCCTCCTATCCAGCCTAAGAAAATTAACACACTGCAAATCCCAGAATAAATGAGAAAGGAAAAATAATTTAATTCTTTTGGTTCTTAGCTCATTACTGCTACAGTTAAATTGGCCTGTCAATGCTTATGAAACATTCCTCACCGAGTCATACTACCTGTGTCTAAAAAGTATTCAGAAACCTAATCCATATGTTTCTTTCTTGTGCTTCGCCTGGATGACTGTAATGCTTTCTCAGCAGGTCTACCAGTAAAGCCGATTAGTAGTCTCCAAGTAATTCAAAATCCAGCTGCAAGAAACCTAGCTAAAAAGAAAAGGATATTTCTCAACTGTTACCCCAGCATAAATCTTTCAAACAGACTTTTAGTTTGCACTTGGAAACATATCATTTTTCACAGAACACAATGAGATTCTAAATTACCTTGCTAAGTTGCTCATCACATACTTCATTCACTCCTCACTTTCCGTCTGGTAATATGGAAAACAAGATAGCAGCAGTCTGTTTCACTGAAACAGGATGCTATCATAACCTGTATTGTCACAGAACTCAACCGTGATACATTAATCAGAATAGAGTCCTGGTCCAGGAGGTTTGCCCTTTGACAGGACAAATAATATCTTTAGAGCAGAGAACAGAGACAAATATAGGGCTTTTCTTGTCATGCAAAGAAACAGGCAACAGCAAGAGAATCCCTCAAATTATCCCTAGCCAACCCATGCAGAGAGCAGTGCCATTCACCGCTCTCCTTTAAGCAAACAAACCAAGAGAAGAAGAGAAAAGCAAATTGGGGGAGGCAGCAGAAAGACCTAGAGGAAATGTTAGGTAACTGTGTTCACAATGTATGTTCTAGCTACAGGCTACAGCTACACCAACACACACCCTGAAACACGGCAGAGCTCACGATGGGGGGTGTGTGTGCATGCCTGTGTCCTCCCCCAACGGTGCACTACAACTGTGAGACACTAGAAAATGCTTTTCAGGCAGCGATATGCATAAAATGACCTTTGGACCTATTTCTTATCTTTCATAACTGTGATGCTATAAAGTAGCCTAATGGCTAATAGCTTTTAAGCAAATTCATACGTATCTGACACAGCAGAGCAAACTGGTTAGAGATGGGATTGGGACAAGACATTCCTATACAACTGCTGGTCCTTTTTAGACTCTCTCACATTTTCTACATCAGAAGTTGCTGTTACAGGGTAAAGCTCTTTCCTAGGATATGAGAATATGCATTCCAATCTACAGAAATTAAGACTGTTAGGAAAGTGAAATTTAGATTTCTCTAAAAATAGTAAAATATACTAAATCATGCTAACACTTACATGCCATTCAAGATCACCTGCCTGATATTTTATGTTCCACCTTCCTCTAAATCCCCTTTAAAAGTCGAAAACTACTTTTTATGATGTCTCGTTATTCTGAATTCACAATCAGCTAATGTTAAGGTACCAAAATGGTTACATTGCTATCATATTTCTGTGCATGAGAGATACTTCTGCACTAAAATTTTATTGTAATTTATTCATGCTTGACATTAAGGTATTAATTAATGGAGTCCAATTTCTCAGGAACAACCATGTGAATAATACTGCAATCATAAATTTTAAGTATTATTTATTAAAATCAATTTTTCACTATATTAAGTATTACAAGGTAGTTTGGTGGGGGTTTTTTCCCCATGCCTATTTTCCATTTTTAAGTTTGCTTACACAATCTCCTGCTTTGTCTTTTCAGTCGTCAGAGCAGAGGATAAGAAAACTGGTGTATGAAAGACTGGACGTGAGCCAGCAACGTGCACTTGCAGCCCTGAAGGCCACTTGTGTCCTGCATCAAAAGGAGCGTGTCCAGCAGGCCAAGGGAGGTGATTCTGCCCCTCTGCTCCTCTTTGGTGAGACCCCAGCTGGAGTCCTGTGTCCAGCTCTGGGGCCCTCAGCACAGGAAAGACATGGACCTGTTGGAGAGGGGCCTGAGGAGGCCACAGAAATGACCAGAGGGATGGAACAGCTCTGCTGTGAGGACAGGCTGAGACAGTTGGGGTTGTTCAGCCTGAACCACAGAAGGCTCTGGAGAGACCTTATTGCAGCTTTTTGTTACTTAAAAGGGGTCTATAAGAAAGATGGGGAAGAGACTTTTTAGCAGGGCCTGTTACAATACGACAAGGGGTAATGGTTTTAACATAAAAGAGGGGTGATTCAAATTAGACATGGGAAAGAATTTTTGTACAATGAGGGTGGTAAAACACTGGCCCAGGTTGCCCAGAGAGGTGGTAGATGCCCCATCCCTGGAGACATTCAAGGCCAGGCTGGATGAGGCTCTGAACAACCTGATCCAGTTGAAGATTTTCCTGCTTATTGCAGCGGGGACTAGATGACCTTTGAAGGTCCTTTCCAACCCAAATTATTCTATGATCCTATGATTCCTCTTGACACCCCATTCGCTATCATCCTTAGGAAAGCTACAGAGGACACCATGGCAATGAGGACATATGGCAGAATGTTTTGTTTGGATTCGTGTATTTGTGGAAAACTTAACTGTGAGGGCAAAAGCAACAGAAAAGAAGCAGCATCACAGTT
The DNA here is from genome assembly GCA_013399365.1 of Pampusana beccarii. Taxonomy (NCBI): domain Eukaryota; kingdom Metazoa; phylum Chordata; class Aves; order Columbiformes; family Columbidae; genus Pampusana; species Pampusana beccarii. Next base: position 164,290 of record VWYH01005417.1, on the reverse strand, counting down.
TAGTGACCACCAGGGTAAGTGAAGAGGGTAGAAAAATATGTTTCACTCTTGCAATTTCCGAGTGCCTTCTCTTCCCAAGAGGCTAACAGAGAAAGCAGCTAAAGATTCTCCCACTACTGTTGGGAAGTCCAAATAATTTTTGAGAAAGCACTGGCAGTTTTAAGAAAGAATAAATCTTTCACTACTGCAAACCAGCTACTCATTTCTTTAAACAACGTGTCAATTTTTTCTAAATGGCTTCAGAGGCATGTGTGCATGTTTGTGCATGGAAGATGAGGGGCCAGCAACCGGAGCGGGAGCACAGGTGTCCCTGGTGCCAGCAGTAAGAGAGACAGCCTGTGTGTATAACACATGAGTGTGTATGTCAGTGTGTAAACACCAGCAAACACCAAGATGGTGAGCAGGATAAGAGAGTGGGGAGCCAAGTATCAACGGGGCCATAAGTCTGGGCTGAATATTGGAGAGACCGCGGGGCCTGTGAGTTGGCTCCTAGAGGTGCCAGGGGTCCAAGGCAGCTACTAGAGAGACTATGGGGTCTGGGCTTTTGCTAGTGGTAAGGTCATACGCCTGGACTAGCTACTGGGCAAACATATGTGCATTTATCTGCGTGTCTGCGCTCAAGGTAATCGGGAGATGGAGATCCAGGGGCAGCTATCAGGCAGATTGAGTTTCTAAGCCCAGTTCTTGCAGGGAACCATTACGAGTGTGTGCGCACACGTGTGCATGCGTGTCTATGTATGTGTGTGTCTACCTGTGTTTGTGTAGGGTTGTGGGCCTCAGGGTTTGAGTGTCCAGCTGTCAGCAAGTGGGGAGACCAAGGACCCAGGGGCAGCTATGAGGCACACGGAGTGCCTCAGCCCAGCTGCTGGTGGGATTCACATTGTATGTGTGTATTTTTACATACATGTATGTTTCACAAGAGGTGGGAATGGGCTGTTTGTGTTTATGTGAGGACTGTGTTTTCTGCCTGGGTTGATCTGTGTGGCTGCATGTATGTCTATGTCTATGTCTATGTATACATAGACATATACGTATATGTATTGTGTGCATGTGTGAACCACTGGGAATACATGTTCAGTCTCACTACTGGCTGGACTTGGGTACTCAGAGCCACAGCAGCTTTGGCTTTTCTGGGCAACTTCTAGCAAACATCACTGACACAAATACACATTCTCAAAAGAGTATTATGCACAACTCCAATTGAATTAAAAGAGCTTAATGTGTTTGTTGCTGTAGCTGTGCTACAATATGCGACGATAACAAGAAATACGAGTCTTGCAGACTAGCTGATACAGCTGGGAAGGTGCACAAGCTTTTGGACATGTGGTTCTGTCAGTGCATATTTTTGTAATTCTTAAAAGAACAACATTATCTGTGCAGAGAAGCTGTTTCTCCAGGTAATACATATGATAAACATGTAAAGCTGTCAATGTGACATGGAAACTAATTGCATTTAGAGGCCAGTATATTGCAGCTGAAGACAACAGCAGCAACAGAGAGGCTTAGGGAGGCTAGGCAGAGAAAACAGATTTTCTGGGAGAAAGCCAAAGGAATCAAGACTCTGTGTGGTCTATAAGGATTTCATGGAATGAGAATAAATCCCCGTTAGCAACCTCAAAATCTAAAAATGGTTACATGTCCTAAAATTAATCTACACTGCCAAGGTCTCTCGACTGTGCAGATACTTCCCTTTCTCTCAGTTAACCCCACAAAAAGGATTTGGGATGCCAGTATTTTAACTTTGCTTTTACATGACTAATATCCCAAGGTGTATCACAGCAGATAAGTGAGATTACATTAAAACCGTAGAAGTGCCAATGCTTCTATCCCAATTCCATTTATTGTTATGACAGTGGATCTCCTGCTTGACCTTGGTGAATAAAAGATAATTCTGTACAGACAACTAAAATTGCCAACTAAAGGCTTTTATTATGGAGGCGGTGCAGTTGACAGTTCTTGAATCAACTGCATTCCTAAGCTCCACCTGGCCTCCCCAAGGGCACCCGCTTTGTTGCCCTGGCTGCCCGTGTCACCTTCCCAGGGGCAGTGTCCCCAGTCTGCTCCCTCCAGAGCCAGGCTTAGGCACCAGCACCCCGCCACCCACCCAGATCTGCTTAGCGGGTCTGTGCCGAGATCAGTGCCTCTCGACACAGAAATGACAAAGTCACTTACTGCCCTGGACAAGAAAAGGAGCATTTGCTCACAACAAGAAGATTTGGGGAGGGTGAGGGGGAAATCTGTCTCAAAACAGCAAATTCTTTACACACCTACTTGATTCATTGGGTAACAATGCATCATCTTCCACAAACAGCCCTCAGGTATTGGGAACGCCAGAGTCTTCAGAGCTGTTGAGGTCTCTGAATGCAGTCCAGGTAGGTTATGTGAAATTTATTACCTCTTTCATTATTCATAATTTATATTAATTATCCCTCTTGGCTTTTCCTTCTCCAGAAAGTATTCCATATTTTACCCATTGAAACATGTAACCCATTAAAGATACCTAAAATAGTGTCTGAATATTCCCAAGCTCCAAAGTATACTGAAGGACAACAAACTATGTCTTCTTCTAAACTAGAGAATTTCCATTTACTTCATTGAAATTCATAAATTTATACCAGTCAAAGAAGGGATGTCATGGCTAAAATGCATTTACATTACTGATCATGACACAACTGCTAAAAAGACATTCATCACCTTAAACTAAGGTGAACCTCATTGCACTTTTCTAGAGCCTACTTCAAAGGGCTCCCTAAATTGAGAAAAAGTTTTGTTTCAAATCTGAGTGCACTTCAGAGACATTGATTATACGATCCAACATCAGTGTTATAAGTAAGCCCATCCTAACCTGACCTACAGGTAGGTTCAGCTTTAAATAGATAGCACTGATTCTGCCTAGAAATTTGTGATTCAGTCTCAAAATTAGACTCCTGCAATAAAAGGAAAAAAAAAAATTACTTCTTTGAAAGGAGTATTCTCTGTCCTTGCTCAAAACTTCATCCAGTGTGACATTTTTTCTCAAAACATTAACTTCTAGAATTGTGTGATAATATATTACCAAATTTCACTGTAGCTCAGTTTCTTAAGGGAAAAAAAAAAGAAGTTTGTTTTTTTTTTTCTGTGGATCTCATAATGTCTCTTTGTCACTGCACTTTTAAATGAATCCAACAGAAGGGAACAAAAGGACAAGGTTTAGTTTATCTATTTCCTACAGCTTTTAGGAAAATAGCTAGCCAGAAAGTGAACAGTTCACCTTCTCTCTCTCATCTCTCCTCCCCACCCAAGAGGAAGGCCACAAAGTCAGCTCAGACATTATTAGATACTAGCAAATCCATAAAGAAGTCCTCACCCCAAAAGAGGCTCAGTGATTATACCTTATTAAACGTAGGAGGATCCACACGGAACAAAGCCACAGGAAAACAGGTTAATAAACACCACTGTTTCCCAAACTACGACCTGAAAAATGCAAGTCACTCACTCTCATGATTGCCCTGAAAAGCTCAGAAATGCAGAACCCGGGGGCTCATAAACCTAACATAAACTTCAAATGGTTTATTTTTGTAATCTTACGATCATGACATGAAAACGAATTGCGTCTAATGCTTCAGCTTGTGTTCAGTTTCTTGAGTCAGTTATATGTGGTTTCATCCAGTTGTGTAACCACGAGTAAAATGTGTCCTGAAGGTTCTGAATGCTTTCCTTGGGAAGACGCTAATGGCACAGCTGAAATGAGTTCCTCAGGATGCAGTGAGCTTTACAAAAGCCTCTAACCATATTATCTGGCAGATAACAGATCGTAATTCTTTTCTGTTTTGCAGCATATTGACTGGAAAATGTAAAAATGCCATAAAAATTGATGGAAAACGTAAATTTTTTTAAGGAAAGTTGCTTTCATGATATTGTGCAAAGCAAGAAAGTCAGCAAGTGAATGTTTGTACACAAATGCATTTCAACATCTATTTCTCTGTTGAAAATTAGAAGGAAAAAATAAATCTGTACAGAGGGACTGTCCTGGCATTGAGGTTTTTCTGTGTCTGTATCTTCCATCTGAATTTTATTTTGTTATGAATATAATTACCAGACAGTGATGCACAGGAGCAGACATTTGCTTTGATTTGTCTTCTCAGTAAAAAGCAGAGGAAACATAGGAGAGGCAAATTTACCTCAGTGGAAACTTGCTTTCAATGATTTAAAAAATTATTTTTAAAGTCACAGGGTACTAACTACACATAAATATTCCCAGGTGCTCTGGCAAGTCTTCGTTACAATTGTTTTGTCATTAGCCTTCTTACCCTTTCTCATAGTAGGGCCCCAGATATCAAAAGGAGGAAGATGGTATATGATCTTAAAGGCAAGCTTTTCCAAATTGGGTGGCATGTATAGGCACCTATATTTAAATGGCCTGGTTTTCAAAAGAACTGAGTACTCATCAGTTCCCATTGATTTCAATAGCACCTAGAATTGATCACACTTCTGCAAATCAGGCCATTTCTGTCTAGGCACGGGCACATGAATATACCAGAACCACTTCAAGCATCTGTGTTTAAAAGCAATAGCCAAAAGTTCTACCACAGAGTTTTTACATAAAGATTGTCATCTACAAATGAACCCACAGCAGCACAAAAGTTCAAAAAGAGACACCTGAGCAATAACACTTCCTATTGCCCTAAGGGAGTTGCTAAAAATTTTGCTGTCAAGAACAACTTATCTTTGGAGCTCTTCAAAATACAGAACTTCTCCATTTGTAAATAAATTGGATACGAATGATCTTATATATTCATTTTCTTTCCTAACTAAAATAACCCACTTCTCCGTTTCCATTTTGCTAGCTGCCTGCTGTGACACTAAAAATTATGTTAGTTATGTAACAACATGTTCTTTGTAGCTGCAGAATAAGAGAATAGTGACAGGGACTGGGACAGCAAAGTCCCCATGATGTTCAGCTTTAGCTGTTTAATGACAGCAGGCTGCAAATGCACTTTGTTGAGCTGTAAGGAATTTGCTCCTTTATTCAAGAGAACTGGAGACTTTCAAGAAAAAAAAAGGCATAAATTAGATGAACAAGAGGCATAAAGTTCATTTTTAAACATTGTGATTTGGGGGAATTAAGGGACCACACACAAATGAATTTTTTGTGCCATTTCAGAGACAGAAAAGCAATAAGAGCAACCTTATCATTCACAGAAAAGTCAGATTTTCTTTAAATACTATTAAAATTACATACTGTGAAGCAAAATACTCTCCTTAAATCTTCTGCCTCTTTAAAGGTGCTCTTTTACAGATCTTAAATGCACAGGGGCAAAGATCACAGTACCATTGACTGAAGCCAGTGAATTCACACAACGCTGAGCTGTGCTACAAAAACGCAGAAGCTTACATCTGTAAGCAACGCAGGTTTTATGTGATGCTGCACTCAAGCTCAAAGATCCCTTTAAGGCTTATTTGTTAGGTTACATGATAAAAGCTGCACAACCTCAAAGGAGCTCAGGGAGAAAAGGATGGGGGGAGAAGCTCAGATGATACCTTGCCAGGTATCTTGCCCCAGGGGAGCCTCAGCCCCCATGTCCAGGTGTAAAACCCATCAAGTCAAGTCAACACTACCACAGCTTCTGGCTGAGGGGGTGGCTGGCTATGGGGCATGGCACGCACGATGGGATGCAGGGGAAAAGCCAGCTCAGACACCTCTATGTCACTGTCTGCAGCACATCCAATTCCAACGTGACTGTGTGCAATTTGATAGCCTTACAATCAGGATAGGTGAGACGGGTATGAAAACAGCTGCCAGTGATGAGCTCACAGCAGGAATTTTCACATGTAAGTCTGTAAATACAAACTCTCTTGGCGCAGAAATTACCAGCCCGTCCCTTCGGCTCCAAAAGGATTGCTCCCAAACCACAGCAACGGGGGCACTGCAGCGCTCTGAATATGCCTTTTGCTCCTCAGAGACTGATGGGTCTCCTTCATCACTCCTTCCTCCTCACTTCAGGAAAACGCTTGGGCCAAAACTCTTTTTTTCTCCCTGACCATAAGACATCGATATTATGGTGCCTTCTCTTTTTTGACAGTTATATACTTACAAGTTGAAGCAAGTTTTTTGTAAAATTTGTTTTCCTTATCACAAGCCCACTGAATGTTAATGCCTTTGCAATAAACTAGTCTTGTAAACTAAGAAAAAGGGGTGAGTTCACAAGTGAGGCCGTTTTATTTCAAGCTGGCAGCTAGAATGGACACTGCTGCTCTTTTATGGGGGTGTTATGGAATGAGTGTCACTTAGGTGACAGTGACAAAGAAGCAGCAGCAGCAAAAAGTTGTCTTGTGACTCTGTAACTCTGATTTGGAGGTATACATTAAGAACTCAGGCAAGTATTATACTTCAAAGATACATTAAAGGAGTGGCTAAAAGCTGGATGCAACTGCATTGTGAATGAAAGGGGAAGAAAACCAGGCACCTGCAATAGCAAATCAATTGGCCCCTGATCATGCTCTAATGGGCAGTTCCAAAAAGGGAAAGGGAATTTCTGCAACTATTGTAAGACCCTATTGTTTCTTATAACGCTGTAATTTCTTATTCCAAGTTTAAATGTGCCAGGGATGCTTCCCCTCTGCTACAGGGAAAGAAATTTCACTGAGATGCAGAACATGCTGTACATAAGCACAAAAAGCTAAAGTGTAAAAAATTTAAACAGCAAGAGTGTTGGGGAAGCTGTAGCCTGGTTCCACTTCGAGGTTAGACTGAAATACAAACTGCTGAGACAGCTTGCTGACTTGCACCGAAGCAGAACTAAGTGTCCATGAACATACAGAAATCTTTCCAGAAGAGTACAAATCACATATACCGTTGCATTGTGCCAAAAAGAAAGGGAAAAAAAAAAAAAAAAATTAAATCTCAGTAGCTCTAGACAAAACAGTGAATCCATTCAGATTAACAGTTGTTGGTGGCGCGGGGAGTTGTACTTTTTCTCCTTTTTGTGCACAACGTATAGTTCCCGTAAATTCCGTTCATCATTTTCCCCTACTGCTAGTTACAAACATTCCCTTGTTAGAGCTAATTGACAGCACTTTCACATACTCCTAGAAAAGGGCTGTACCATCATGTTTCTATTCTGAGGTTCCCTTGCACTTTCGACTCGCACAAATTGCTGCCTTCGCGATTGTTCTACTTATAAATAATTTCTGTATTATTCCATATATACACAAAGAAACTCATGACCACATTATTCTAAACTTCGCAGTCTAAGGAGGCAAAAGATAATAATAAAATGAGAGACTGATCCCGGAGTCTTGAAAGAAATGTGGTTCATAAATAATGGGATATGACAAAGAATTACAGATTATGCAACTATCTACAAATGAGACCCATATCAACAAAATACACATCTATCACATCAAACTTGATTTCTTTAGGCCTTCTTATCAGTTCCCAGCTATTTGATGTGACATTTTTATTCAGTGCCTTGCTTTTTTTTCCTTTCATTTACATACTTATCACTAATAAACACGTGTCATTGATTTTATATTTCTTTTTGACCATGGTCAAAAAAAAATATGTCAGAAAGAGATATTATAGATGCTTTTATCCCTGAAGATAATTGTTTTTATTTAAGTGAAAACTGAAGGCAAGAAATATGTAATGGCAAAGGTACACTATTAACCAAAGATTTTCCAGTAGCTCAAAGAGTCTTCCCATCCTTCCATGTCCTGGCCTGCACACAGTAAGTGGAGGGTTTTTTACAGTACTTATGTGTTCCTGCTGTATTTTTCAAGACAACTAGTAGGCATTGCCATGAAGCAAATCAGGGTAATGATTGGGTTAAAAAAAAAGGATAAAAATACTATTTTGGTTTTGAGCTTCGGTCTTGTCCCTGATCTGCTTTAAAGAATGACCTGACAAACACCTACACTGGCGCAACGAAAGGCATGAGTTCAGGTAAAAGAGGTCAAGATCGGCACTTCAAAATAGTTTTTCTAACAAAGCAGATTCTCTGAACTACACCATCAGCTATAGCTTTTGAGAAGGAGTCCTTCCATAATGCAGAGGTATAGCCCGTGCTCTTTGTCTCCAGATCTGTGGCGTTCCTTACTGCTGAATTAAAATGATTGATAGATTTTCTTTCAATATCAAGTCTCATAAGCAAAAGTTTTATATTTTCATTCAAGTTGCTAATAAATATATGTAGAAGCACTGTTCAATGAGCAGATTCTTCTAGTAGCCTACTAATTTTATGAATGACATTGGTTTTCTTTTTATTTTTTTTCTGTGTGTATTCTATATGTTTAGCCCTATTAGCTTTGGTTTCTTTAGCACTTCTTAGAAGTTCCCAGCCACATAACTTGACATTTTTATTCAATGCCTTCCCATATTCCTTTCATTTACATACTTACTAGAAATATACAAGTATAACTGGGTTTATATGTCCTTTTGACATGGGTGGTTTTTGACCAATTCATAATAATAAATGAGTAAATGTAGATCCATGGCTTCCTGGCCATTCAGGAGGATGTCCCTGAACAGTTCTTTGGTTTTTTTGAAGACTTAGTCTAACTTAAATGCAAAGCCCTGCTCAGTATAGTGACAGAGTGTTTTGGAAAACTACTCTCATATAGGCCTAAATTCTGATCACCTCATCTGCATATGGAAAATACAGCTAAATGCTAATCACTGCAATCCACAGTGATGGTTTTTCAGCTTTCATAATTAACTGCTCAGAATAATGTCCAACATTAAGCTGGACCTGTTTTTTTCACACAGGACTTTCTGGTCTGAGACAGTTGTTCTAACTTTGAAGAAACTCTGAGAAGGTTTTCTTGCGTTCTGTATTAACTAGAGAATTGCTGAGGTGGGATGGCACCTCTGGAGATCGCTCAGTTCAACCCATTGCCCAAACAAAGCAGAGTCACCTAAAGCGGGTTTGCTCTGGGCTGTGTCCAGTCAGGTTTTGAGTATCTCCAAAGATGAAGACTCCATTGCCTCTCTGGGCAACCTGATCTATTGATTATAGATTAACATCAATGACTAATTACAGGTTAATATATTCCATCTACTTTGGAGTAACCTGCTGAATTTTGGAGTATAAGGTTACTGGGTTCTGAATCTCTGTAGCACCCACCTATGCACGGAGCCTTCCTTTTCTGTTGCTAAGAATGAGATGGAAGACATTTATTTTCTGACGGATTTTAATTTGGGATTTTGATGACAATACTGTAAAGCAGCCCTCCAGAAACAAAACTCCAAATAAAAAAAGTTCTGGTATTTTAGGGGTTTGGACCCTAAGAGGATGTGGAATTTCAGTCCAGTCAACATCAGCCCATGTGAGATGGATCAGATTAATCTAAGAGAAATTTTGTCTGAGAACACAAAGACAAGCTGCTGCTCCTCTGAGTGTATGAACTGCCACCACAACCGCAGATTTGAAAAAAATTCAACCCTGCCTACTCAGTTCAACAGGTGATAATCCTTGGTGCATAATCTGGAATTGCAATTGACTATGTAAAAACAAAGATCTAGACTTTGGTGTTGAAGTTGTTTAGTCAGGGTGTTCAAGTTTAATGCTTTGTACCCTCAACCATGTAGAATAGATAGTATGAAACACAATTTTTCTACACGGCTTCAAAAATTGCTGTTTATTTTCCACTAGAACAAGCAACTGAAACCTTCTTACTTAAAGTGTAACTCTTCTTTGTTAAAAGAACATTAATATTTATTTGTAGTCTAAGTAATGAGGAAACATTGTCTGATTGCAAGAGGACACTCCTTTTGCTCTGATGGCATCATTTTCTGCTATAATGTACATTGCTGACAATTATATTTTCTTTTGGTACTATTCAGTAACTCAAAGACTATTAGGAAAGTTGGCCACTACATATTTAAGCTGTAACAAAAGTCTCTTCAGGCTTACTCTGAAAAGCTTGTTAACAGCTGTTTGTCCTTTGGATTTCAAATGGAAAACAAATCATAAACCAGCCAATATTTAATGTGGAGACTTGCTAAATTTGTCTCTTCCCCATGCTTTTTCCCAAATTCGACACTATTCAAGGGATGGCATATAAAAGCATAAAGCAGGTGACGTTGCTAGAAGGGAGATTGCAAGGAAGAAAAAGCAATTACCAAATCAAATAAGAAGACATTCATTATGAGTTTAATTCCCCTTTCTTTGACATTTCTTCCTCAATTTAATTAATGTCTCCTGAGGCTCACAATCTTAGCGGTCTTCCTATGCAAAAGAAAACTTGCTTGCCAAGGAAAATATGTCCGAAACTCTCCTAACTCTGTGTCAGTGAGACTCGATTCTATAAATAACCCCCGTGAAATCTATCACATTCTCAGCCTGTGAAGTCAAATTATTAAACCTGACATCTCCATTATATCCAGCTGTGGCACAATTCTTTTCTCCTGTCTCAGATCTGCTACTTTATCTTGCAGACAACAGAAACACTGCAGCTGTGGATGGCTAGTATTTCCTAGGAAGGACTTAAAGGAAAACTATAAATTTAGATTTAATAGATGTAATGGATTGTATAAGAGTATCCTTTGTTTTAACAAGAGGATAGAATTTATTTTAATTAAAACTTTAAATTTTATTGTATTATTAATGCTAACACGCTACTTCAGCAGTTTACGGCTCTTCAGTAGGTGGTGATGCTTTTTAAAACATGAGAAGACTAGTGAAGTTGACCTCGATAAGGGCCTGATTCTGTACATCTTCCCCCAACAAACATTTGCATTGCCAGAAGTCACACAGTCATTGTGAGTCTCATGGTTCCTGCCCTTTCAAACCTCATATCCTAACAGCTTAACCTGGAATTCTCTCATTTTTAATGATTAGGAAATACTAGTCTCAGAAGCTCAAAATTTAAAATGCAACCATTTTTTTTTCTCAAGGGAAATAACATGACTTCGAGGGACATAACTCATGAATTTTGAACTCCTGGCAGTGTTTCTGTAGGCTGAGTCATGCAGTGATATTGGCTTTCATGACTTACTTTCATGGGGTTTAGAAGGATTTATAAACTCAGCCCCCAGTGATAAGTATCTAAGACAGAAAGACAGAAATACGGACCCGTTAATACTGCCCTGAATGTTCGCAGTTTCAGGCAGGATAATCAGCTGTAACTCTTGTTGCTGGTACTAAGGAGTCTGGTTTGCTCACATTGCTGTATCCAGCTGTCCTGTCTGCTCTAGTACCTGCTTATCTGCAATAATTTTTCAATGAGTTTTTACTTCTGCTCACCAGTTTATAAATGTAGCTATGTAACCAATATGTTTTGTCCCACATTCTTCTGTGCTATACGCTTTCAAATATGGTGTTGCTTGCTTGATATCTCATTTTCTCTCCATGAAGAATGTATAACAGTGTTGAGCAGAAGGAACAATGAACAAATAAGGACTTCTAAAATGGAATTTTATTTTCTCTTCATGTCTTTCTTAAAGAAACAAAAGAGAAATACTCAAATTTCTATTTCATCTCTGCTAAAAACAGACTATCAGATCTGACACCAACCCGTAATTAAAGAGTCTACATTAGTGAATATCTTTGCACTTCTCTGTATGGCTATGTCCTGAGCATCACAAATCTTTCAAGTATTTCATACCAAGCACTCAGTTGAACACTTCTTTTTTTTGTAAGCAGGCAAAAAAAAATAGGGCACAAAATACTTGAAGTTACAATTACAGAGCCTCTTAATGCATTTATCTTCCATGAATGCTAAAGCTGTAGGCATTACAGTAGCTTATCAAGACAACAGCCTATCACTTCAGGTACTTTTCCTAGAAGTCCATTGTGTCATGTCCCAGTCATCTATTCCTCTCTGGACCTGCTCTTAAATTGTTCACAGAACTTTCCTTTTTGCTTGAACTTCAGCCTCACTCGTCAGGCTCATTCATTTCTCTGCAGAAGTCCACCAGCTCAAGTAAGAGTAATGAACCAGGTCTAATGTTTCACACCAGAGCTTATACACCTAGAGACAACTCAGAACATTACCATAAAGAGGGGTCTCCGAATCACAACCCCTGCAGGACTATTCAGATTCTTGAAAGACTGAAGAACAAGGATGCTGCCCACAGCATTCCCATTCTCCAGCCTTGAGGCAGAAGACATTTAGTGGTGGGAGAGGAAATCTGTATTCCCATCGAGTACTCTCTCTACTCCACAAGCACCATAATCATTCAGGAAAGTCACACAGGTTCAAGGCAGATTTTTTTTACTAGTGTTGTGCTACCCAGCCAGAAGCAGAAGGAGCAACCATCCATCTTGCCACATGCATCTGTTAATAACTCTGATGTGCATTCTTTGCATTTCAGGACCAGAATTTAATGCTAACAGTTGTCCATAGCACTGTTCTTATTGATTTTGCTACAACTGTCAGCAAAAAGAAAAAAGGACAGATACAGAAATCTATCTACTGCCTTGGCATCATCATTAAAGTATCTGACCTGGTCCCAAGTATTTGTAAACAAATGTATTTATCATTATACCCCAGCTATATAAAGCACAGTATAATTAATTTACCATTTCAGTGTCCTAGCTGATTTTATGTGGAATTTCTTTTTCATCAGTATACACTGACAAATTCCTCAGTATTTCCACATACTGGCAAATACAAGCACTTTGAGAATTTATCCAGCCAAATTGTGACCAATGTATACAGAAAAAAACAGTGGTTTCAAATCCATAACTCCACATTGAAGGAACAGTGACTTGCTTTCTAAACTGACCTTGACTTACTGCCTTTCTGTGAACAAAGTAGAGAAAAAAAAGATGTTTACATAATTGTCCTGGTATTGCACACACAGAAGTAACTGTTTGTCCTGTTCCATAGCACAGAAAAAGAAAATTCAGACTCCTTAAGCAGTCAGATCTTTCTGCAGTGAACAGATGCTTTGGACTGAAATTAAAGTTTAAAACTTTCATCTTCCTTTAATCTTCCATGGTTTTATTCTGTATTGCTCACTTTCTCCAGGAGACTTGGGCTGACCTAGAATCCCAAGTCTATAAAAGCTTTACTATAATGTATAGATCAGCCCACAGCTTAGCCAGACATAAAATCACACTTTTTGGGCCCTGTGTCAGCAAAAAGGTCTGGGGCTTTTTTCAGTTTTACCAACTGTGTCTCTTCTGTTCTTCAGTGTTGTTCAGACATCAGGCTAAAATGATAATATTTGCTTCTTTTCAGCTCTGATCTCCTTTTCTTCTTCGTGCTTTATCCCTTCGTGCTGAAGCTGACTACAGTATCTCACATCGGCAGGGAGCAGCATGGTCAGGCCATGTATCCCTTAAGTCAGAGAATCAAGTTAACCACCAGTTGTCCAAACTTTTATTTTTTGAGTAGTATCTTCAGCAATGTTTAAGATGCTGCTCAGTTTGCAGAAACAGTCTCTGTCCTCTATTTCTAGTTTTTTAATGTGCAAAGTCAGATGGTCCTAGATAGTCTTCCTCAGAATTTGTCAAACAGTGACACCTTTCCTGGACTGGCATGGTTCCGTGATACTGTTGTGATGATAAAAGGCATAAATACTAACACAGAACCACTGAAGAAGTTGTCTTTGATAAGCAAGTTCATGATCTCAGAAATGGAAGTTTATAACATAGGCCAGATCTCTGAGATACAATCTTCTGTTGCATTTACCACTCCTTTTTTTCTTTTTAATGACCCTTCTATGCATTCAGTTTTGGCACAGATTTCTTTCGGCCTCACTTTTCATCTTCAGCCAGTGAGAGTCTAATTTGGCTAACTTCTCTGCCTGATACCAGTACTAACTTTGTTTTGAACTTATCCTGATGAACTTGCAGAATGGCTAAGAGGCCTTTGCATGCTTCAAACTTCTGACAGCAGCAGTTACACTGACAGGTCCTTTTATTGTGTTTTTCGAGATGAAAATAGCATGATTCATTGAGGAAGAAAAAAGTAGTCAGCAAATTCCTAGTCTTAAAGTATTTGCATTTGAAAAGACAAAAAAGATTAGACCCTTGCCAGATTTGTTGGTTTGAGGCAGGATGAAGAGAGCATATAAGAAATGAGAATTCTATAGTCACAGATGTACGTTAAACAATACGCAAACAAACAAAAAAAAAAGATAAACCACAACACTCAGCTGACAGATATGTATCATTATATCTCACCAACACAGCTACTGCATTTTCTAATAGATTTTTAATTTGTATTGGAATGCATTCCAACAATAATGGAAATTAGATATAATTCTGTTGTGGAACAGTTTTTATTATCAAGTATTGACTCATTTTATTATCACCAAAAATACTCAAGTAACAAAAATGGTACACTAGCAATTCTTTACTCCTACAAATATTCTTTAAAAGTTATTAATTCTATATCAATTAAGTTTTTTGGAAATGCTTGTCAATTATCTTCCTGTAAAGCACCAAACCAGTATCTTATTGCCACATATCTCTTGCACTCCGAACAAATTCTGGGTATGACAACCTTAAAGCTTGAGAAACCCCAACACTAACATAAAACTTGATTTAAATTGGTCAGCTGGATGAAAAAAATCTGCCCCAACTCCTATTGTTTCAAAACTTGATAGTCTTAGGGAGTCTAAAATAAATATTTGAACTTGACTGACACAGATTATTCCATTTTCTTTCTTCAGGGCATGTATAATTGCTAATTCTTGCATAATTTATCTCTGAATAAGCAAACCATGAAAGAATGAGAATGACAAGAAACTCCATGATACCATGCCACTTCTCTTACAATGCAGAGCAAAAGAAAGGGCTGGTTTCACTTTCCCTCTTCTGATGTAAGTCGCAAGATGCTTACGGTACTTTCTCACTTTCTAATGAAGAAAGCCAGTGTCTACAGATGATTCATACAGGAATAAAATGGGCAGATATGGCAGGTGGTGATAGTGTTTCTCATTTGGAAAATATTTTAGCTACGTCAGCACCTTTTCTATGTTAAGCTTCTCACGAATCTAGATTATAAACTTTCCTTAATCTTTGTTGAACAGGTTTTTAGTCTGTAAATTCATGTTGTCAAATGGTGCTTCTTTCACTTGCATTTTCAATCCTGAATTATATTCTGACCTCAGTGAAATCATTAGCAAAGTCACTAGCAACATCTGTGGTGCTGTGATTTTATTCTTCATGTTTTGTTGTTAGTGCTAAATTAGTAAGTTTGTTTGCATGTTAAGCTCCATTAAATCCAATAGTAAACATATGTTTCATTTGTGGAAGAGTTAGGACAATTTCACATCTTCAGCACTAAGCTGCTGCTCATGTTTTATCGATGATAAAAGAAAAGATTAAACCTGAAAGAAGCCAAGTGCACACTCAAGCTATATGTGTCAGCCTGACAGGATGAGAACCTTAAATCTGGCTGTCTTAACTATGCAACATCCTCCCCTGCCAAAATTTATATTTATTAACTAATTTTGACAGCTATCACAAAATAAATCCAAACAAATACTTGGCATTAGGAAGGAGGAGTGAGAATATTATTTTTGTAAAAACTCATTAATAGAATTTCTAGACTATGGTGTTTGACATCAAACTAGCATTTTATCCAAGCGCTGACTGTTCAAGATGCTTCAAAATCAATATTACTTACAATGACAATGCATACATCAGTTGATAAATTATTTTCAATTAATGCTTGGTGATAAAAATCTTAATACCATTTCACATTTAGCAATAAGACTTTTAAACTACCGTTATAACTACCTTTGGGTTTTGTCCTTTGTCAAAGAACCTGTTAAATACCTTTCACAATATGGCCCTGAGTATTTTTTCTGTCAATATGCTTCCCTCCCCATGCCTGCCTGGACATTGATCAAAGAGCAGTCCAGCTCATCCCTTGCAGTCTTACCAAAAATACAAGGGAAGGAAATATTAATAGCATATAAAAAGGTAGCTGAATATTAGATAGTGGAGTTCCCAATGCAGCTGAAATTACCGTATCAAGTGAGGTATAATGCATAGTGTAAAAACTTTCTTCTTCTAGAAATGATTCTATCACTAAAGTAGCTTATATACTATCAGACTACCAGTCCTAGTTCCGGAGTCTCATTTTCCAAATGTATTTGAGGGTCAGCCTAAGTGTAAGCTGGAGATGTGTTGCACGTTTTTCCATCAGGATTCTTATACAAGCTAAATTTCATTAAAGCTTAAAACAGTTAACTTTCCAATTCAGGCTACCTTAAGTAATTTTTCTAGAAATTCTGAAATACTATCACTGCCACAATACTGTTCACTTCCACTGGCGATCTTGAATGATCTTTGTTTATGATATACTGTTTGCTAAAATATCTTCGGTTGTGTCTTCCAGCTTTGCATCTTTGGCATTGAAAGAGTCTTGAATTTGAAAGCAGTCACAAGAAACCTTCCTGTCACATTAAAAGAAAAAAAACAAAAACAAAAAACTCCAATATATTTATTTTTGTCTTAGGAATATTGAAAAACTGTAGAATTTCCTGGAAGAGCTGAAAGATGCAAGGAGTTTTGTATCATTTCGCTTGCAAACTGCTTTCCTAATTATCCCGGTATAACTATGTTTTAATGCAATCATGTGTAGAACTTTTTACAATGTATGCATACAATACTCTAAGTATTAAAATATTTTAATATTTGTTATTTCGAAGAAGCTTTCTGCTATAACTGAGAGATCAGCGGGGACTTCGCAATTTCTGCTTTGGGCCCACCAAGTCATCACTTCTGTCTGCCCCCGCTTTCACTCAGGTGCAGTGATTGACACTTTAATGGGACACACAATAGTATTCATCTTCAATTTTACTCTTTAGTGGAAGGCAGTGTATAAAGACAAATACATTAACTTACTGTAATGAGTTGAGGAGTTACAACCTATTGCAATTTTCTTGATTCTACTACTTAAAATTAGATGAGCAGTACAGATAAAAAATACTACCTTAGACTAGAATACTTTCTACTCACTTTGAAATGATTTTGCATAAGGTGGGGAGAAGGGGGAAAACTATCCTTATTTGTTAAGGCATTTGTTTCTAAGCACAAAATGTATCTACTGTTTCCATTTTAAGCAGCCTGTTATAATCCAGCTAGGAAACCTGGTCAAAAAAGAAACAAAACTCTCATTAAGGCAAGTAAATAGGTGAAACCCACTGAATATAACCTCTTTCTGTGACATGCATATGCGCACTCCATTGAATTACCTGAGAAGTGACATGACATTAAAAAAGAGCTATTTTCTCACTATTCTAAGTAAGAATACATTAAAAAAAAAATAATTTGGAACTCATGAGGTCAAACAGATCACCTAGCATGTAAAGTTTTGAAAAATCAAAGGAGGGTTGTCGCTTTTCTTTAATGGACTGCTACAAAACAGCAATCAGCCCTCAAGCTGAGGGAGCAAAAAGTTCCTCAATATTCTATGACATTTTGTGGTTGCAGAACTTTTGTTTGTTGCCTTTTTTTTTTCTTCACAGCTGAAAAAAAAAAAAAAAGGAAGCCATAAGTACAGGGTGTTTCTACTTAAAAAAAGGCTCTACTATTCGAAAAAACAGCATTCAAACTACAAAAAACAGGCATTGGTATCTGTGTGCAATGCATTTACAAGCAGTGCTGTGCTTGCTGACCGCAGAAACTGAAGTTGCATGCTGTTTTACTTGATGTACCCGTGTCGCACCAGCCAGAGGGAACAGCACAAGAAAGGGACAGCTGGGGACAGGCTTCCCAGACTGCTGGAAGACACTGCCCCTGTGCAGTTCATATGCCTGAAAAGCAGGGGGGAAAAAAAAAAAAAAAGAAAAAAATCTATCTTGCAATAAACAAACTTGAGAAAGATCAGTACCAATGACAAATTCTTATTTTTAGCAGATCCTGTGAATACAATGCCGAGGAACCTCTAAAAGCGGCAAGCAAAAGACACAATCAGGAGAAAAATCACAGAGGACAGCCTGGCAAGGATGCAACCAACAAATTAGTTAGCGTTTTGTAACAAATGGTGTTTTAAGTCAGATCTACTTTCACGTATTTCAGCATCTGTATCGGATCAGCAAGGATCAGCTACTCTTCCAATCCCATCTTATTTATTTATGATGTATTTTCAAAAGAGGATGCTTTTTAAAGCTTTTTATAAGAAGAGCTTAAATTAATACTGTATATCAGAAAGAAGTGAGTAATCACCAATGGACTTGAGGTATTTAGTGGCAATATGAGGACAGAGGCTGGTGAAAGGTATTATCCTGACCAGAGACACCTCTACTTCACAAAGATATTTGATCTGCTAATTAACAGAAATGTTAGGTCCTGTGCAAACACCAAAGAGATAAAAAGGCACTCCAACAGTTATTCTACTGTTTGCTAATAATTTCCTAATAGTTTTGCTTAGCACTTTTAAGTGCTCAAATATCCTAAACACATACCTTTTTATACTGCCTAACCAAACAACTACGCAATGAAAGGATGAATTTTGCAGCACCTCTGAGGATTTCAACAGCACAATATGTTGCTGCTACTCGTGGTTGGAAAACAGTGTTCAAGCAACAAAGAAGATGTGAAATTTTACTGCTTTGTTATTCTGGATAAGCTCCAAATGCGGAAGTCATGAGAGAATGAAGAAGAAATTTCATGACATTTTGACATATGCTCATTCCTGCATTCAAAAAATGAAAACTTAATTAACCTGAATTACCTTATTTAAAAGAAAAATAGTGGTGGAAAGGATTAATTGATACTTCAGAAAAACAAGACCAACCCCAATGAACCCCAGCTCTGTATGTGAAGAGACAGCTCTTAAATACTTAAGTACTGAAGTTGATATAAAAACCCAAATGGAGTCTCAGAGAGCTTAATAGTTCTTTCATAAATGAAACCTGGAGTTGTCCTATACTATCCAGCAGAGAGTGACAGGTACAGGAATTGTGATGGTCATTATTTTCAGATTTGACTTCCAAAAGCTAACCATTTAGCAAAAAAACAAACTAAGCATGAGGCAGAATTGGTACTCCTCCACACTTCGTGACTGAGTCATCGGTGGTCCAGAAGACTACTGTTTTGAGAAGTGATAGTCACCACCATGAACCTCTTCAGACTTTAAGTTACATTTTCTCAATTCCAGGTGAGATCTCCAACCACCAGGCTATCTCTCAAAAGTACTGGCACCAGAGTCCCCTCTGGCCTCAATTTAAAGGAACACAGTGAGTCCTATTCTTATTTTGAAGGAAGCAACTTCCATCCTGTACTCTAGGAGAATACTAAAATCCTTTCACTACATTCATTAGGAAAATTTAAGCCACAATATTTGGCGTTAAAATACAATATTAGTGAAAATATAATTTATTTCAACTCACTACATTTGCAATACAAGCACTTTTTCTAGCACTCAGATTTTGGACATACATTATCTGCTAATTGTTACTGTATAAAAGTATAGCTTGCTTTCTAATTTGCACCTGTTTTTATTCAGAATATGCCATTCAGTCCACTAACCTGATTCATGTCTTATCTCTCCTCTGTGGTTTCAGGTAACAAGGAGCGATCATTCCATAACACAATTACTCTAATTTCCAAAACTTGTTTATTCTATATCTGATCTAGACAGAAAATGTTGAAGTAAAAAGGAAGTAGCAGGAGCTCTACTGTCAGACTAACCAGCAATCTTCTGCTCTTATTAACCTTCAGTCAACAATACAGTTTGCTTCTCGGTTCATTAAAATCAGCCCTTCAGTTTTTGTTAACTTCAATGTGCATTGCAGTTAGGAAGCATTCTACATGCAATTTTACTTGAAACACAAATCTAGAGGTCATAAGATCATAAGAAAAATAAGTTAAATGTTTAATATTTTTTTGTACTGTATGTGTGCTATTTTCACTTCTTTGTGCAGTAGATCATCTCGTTATTTCATTTAGAGTTCATGTAAAGAACATAGACTAGCCAGGTTCACCAGCAATAAGTCTGAATGCAAACCTTTAAATTAATTACGTTTTTTAAAATGTACCAATGCATGTATTATTATTTTAAGATAAGAATTTGAAATTTAAATGGTGATTCCCACATGTTACTAAGATATGTAGGCATTACTAATATTGTGGAAACTACGCTTTGGAATCTTAATGGCAATATGATAACACAGCCTAGTGCTTCAGGCATTAGTTCACACACTGTACCCCCCTTCCCTTAAGCTGTATTTTACACAGAAGAAAGCTGAAGAAAAGGCAGTCTGTGATGTGTAGAAAAAATGAAATACAAATTATAAGAGTATGGAAAGCCAAAAAGTGCCTTTAATTCATTGACCCTTCCCTCAAAATGAATAAGCAAGAAAAACTGGAAGGAAATATAGATCCGTGACTGTAACACACTCTATGAAAGCCCACTGGAGAACATCCCTGAAAATGCAAAGGGACATTTTGAGGTCATATGAACAAACTCCTAAGCTGTATCAGCTGTCTTACTCCTTGTGGATGATGCCCCGTCTCCGATACCCCTCAAATGCAGAGGGAAATAATGGGGAGGAAGGTATACTGAAGTAGAAATCTCAGAAGTAGCTATGCACAGGGCAGGGCAAGGAGAACAGTTATGGATTGTCTTGTCACTTCCTCTGCTATTTCTTTCCTAGAACAGCTGATGAGGGAATCGGAATTTCACAGTTCTGAAAAATCCTGCTGAAGGCAGGTATGTCTATTTAATATGTAATTCGGAACTACTCTTTAACCAAACATACAAATTCCATACTTAAGTGAGGCTGGGCACCCCTGTTAACAGTATGGATTTCAGGAAAACCGTTATGTCATCCTGATACTCAAAAGCTGAAGCTCACAGGTTGAGAATACAGGTGTTGTTCTTTCCAGGCGCAAATACAAAATTCTGCTCACTTTTTTTTTTTTTTTAAATATCAGTTATTTGTAACAACATTAAAATCAAGAGAGAAGTCCTAAAATCCATCTCTAAGCTTAGCTCAGCTGAGCTAACACATGATCTTTTCTCATACCATCAAAATGAAAAGAATAACTGTCCAATAATTAATCTTTTCTTCATGAGCACCAGCACAATTATCATTCCCCATTTCTCAGCACAATTCTTCTATATATATATATATATACGTGGTTTCCATGAAACAAACAGAGCTTTTCAGTCTCAAGAAACCTTCCTACTAGGGAAGAAAATACTGAACTGATTTTAGTGATTATAGTATATGCATGCACCATTACAGGTATGAAAAGCTGACACTCTAATTGCAGTCCAATCTCAAAACTGCAGTGCTCTGATGTTTACATATTTCCTTCAGTTGTCAAGTAGAAGCGTTATTGCAGATCTCTAAATATATTTCATTTAAAATGGTCAAAGTAGTGTCAGCGCTTCAAGAATTTTTTATACAATAACTGAAAAAAGGGCATTCATTTTAGAAAAGCATGAAATGTATAAACTAAAACTCTGAAATGGTGAAGTGCAATAAAAAACATGAAAGAATACAGCTGAACATTAACAGAGAGAAAGCAGTAGACATAATGTCTCTGGAATAACTAATGCTTAGTTGTCCCCAAAACATTATCGGGTGAAGAATGAAAATGGAATAACACTTGAGAAAAAAATATATTATTCATATTAATCAATTGTTAAAATAATGTTATCTTGATTGCAGATAATTTTTCCTTCTTTTATTCTCTAATTCACTACATCTGGACCAGTATCCCATAACTGCTGCAATAATTAAGCTTAAATTCTATCTTGTTTTGCAATGAGTTGAAGTGGTTGAAAATTGCCTCAAGAACAAACCCTATCTAGAATTAAATAACATAGCTTTAACAAGTCTGTATTTTGCTACAGAAAACCTAAATTCAGGAGACCTTCACTTCCTGAAAGCACCGTGTCACTATTGTTAAGCAATGCTGAGCCATAAGCTGATCAAATAATGCTCTGATGGAATGAAGGTCCCCTTCTCTGATATGCAGCATCATGCCATAGAAAGAACATGGAGTGGGTGGGCACTTAGATGCACTCAGTGAGTACAAGGTAATTCTTAATTGCTATGACGGGTAAGATAACGTGGTGGAGAAATACAGGACAGGGAGTGAGAAACAGAGAGCAGACAGGCCGCCAATGAGGGTAACAGTTGTATACCTATTGTAACAGCAGAAATGAATAAGATGCAATATTAAATTATTTTAGAAAAGTGTGTGTCCGAAATAGGGGCACAAAAATGATCAGGGGGATGGGACACCTCTCCGATCAGGACAGACTTTTTAGCAGGGTCAGTAGTAACAGGGCAAGGGCTTATGGTTTTAAACTAAAAGAGGGGAGATTTAGACTAGCTATAAGGAAGATTTTTTTCTATGATGAGGGTGGTGAGACACTGGCACAGGTTGCCCAGAGAGGTGGTAGATGCCCCATCCCTGGAGACATTCCAGGCCAGGCTGGATTGGGCTCTGAGCAACCTGATCTAGTTGAAGATGTCCCTGCTCATTGCAGAGGGTTGGACTGGATGACCTTTGAAGGCCCCTTCCAACCCAAACCATTCTGTGATTCTATGAAAATATACTCAATGAAGACAAATTAAAGAGCATAGAAAAATACAAACAGACTTGTTGCTCTTTTTCTGCAGCCAACCATTTTAAAGAACTTGTCCCATTAAATAACAAGGTTTGTGGCAGCCGAAATTCAAAAAATATATTGCTCAACGATAGTAAAATATGAATGAATAATATAATACAGTCTAATCAGTTCTGCTTTTAGTCAAAAGCAATGCTGTGCCATCACCACAGAAACACAGTGCTACTTGTATAAAAAGCTGAGTTCAGGGGAGTACTGACTGTTCAGCATACCAATGCTAAATTGCTGTTGTGGAAATATCTTACAGGTATCACTTTACAATGGTTATCTTTTGCCACTGCTCGAAACGAAACATAATGAAGGTATCCAAACACTGGAAACATGCAAAAGTGACTTATCAAATAGCATATATGTTTTTCTTTGATACACGTGTTCTGGTCTCAAGTAACTACTTATTTATAGTTGTATGTCCTTTACTGCAACATGAATCTGACATACATGATTTTTTTATCATACTCGGGGCGGCGGTGGGGGGGAATCTTCTCTTTTATGCACATTGCTGTTTATTAATAACTTTCATCCAGGTTTCAAACTTGCTTTCTGTCAGATGATATTAACACCTTCAAACAGAAGTCTGAAATCTGGAAAATGTTCTCAGGTGATAAAGACTTTTGATTTGCTAAAGGACATTTGTTGATTTGATATATTTTGGGAGGGATTTTTGGTAGCCTGTTGAAATGACATTAACCATGCCACAACTGTCATTTCTGCTAAGGGACACTACTCCATAATGTAACAGAACTGAACTTTGTAAGCTATTTCACACTACTAAATCCAACCTTTCTATAATGAAATAAATAGGAAGAACTTGCAAAAACAGTTTATCATTCACTAGACATGAACTCAGATCTGGTACAATCCTCTCAGAAATAGAAAGTTTGAAGAAAATGTATTAAACACTGTGTTAAAGGGATTAATTCTAGAATTGGAGGTATAGCATAGACTAGTAAAGATCTCGTCTGGCCAGAAAGAATTACCAAGAATATTACATTTTATGAAAAATGTTGAGATTTTGAAAATTTTTTTCATTTTTTATAGAATGAAAAATTACACCTTGTGTAAAAAAAAAAAAAAAAGGCACAAACAACATTGAAAAGAAAATACAACCAGATAGAATAGGGGAGGCTGGAATATTAACTGCCCAATATAAAGTTTAACAATTGGTATATGAAACACTGGCTTTGAGCTGAAGGTTGCAAACCAAAATAGCATTTTCATAGTCTTTACACTTCTAATTAAATATACTTTGCTTTTAATACACTGTTCTTGATCGTCTCGTGTTTCTGCAGATTGAGAAAATGCTTAATCATCCTAGCATTATCCGTCTTGGATCTGTTGTGTGATGACAAAGAAACAACCAAGTCCATGCAGCTCAACAGACCGACATGCAAGTAGATACTGTGATGGATACCGGGCGAGTTAGATATTTTGAGCTATAACCGTCTCCAACACTGACTTCAGAAAATTGTCTAAACAATTCTCTTTAAAAGTACAACTAACTGCAACAGACACCAGCAGAGGACAAGACATGCAGAAAAATGTTTCGCAGTAGCCATTTCTGAACATGGTAATGCTTTTTATAATTATTATTTATCTCAAGGAGAGGCCAATACAAAGCAGTACAGGAGACATTTGAGATACACGGCACTAAGCACAAAAATGACATTTGATCAATACACTCTTTAAAAGAGAATGCAGAAAGAATGGGAACATAAAGGAGTCCATGACTGGTTAAAAGCTGAAGAAGTCCAGTATATTTTTGAAAGAGTAGGGGAGAGGAGGCGTAGCATGTGTGGGCAGCATTCTGACATAAATAGGCATTTTAAAGAACCCAAAGGAATGAGAGAGAAAGACCTCTGGAACCCAAAACTGAAATCTACCCAAAACCATACAAGCACATACACAGTTGTGGCAACCAACGCAGTATGAAAAATTATGTTTATCTTACATGAAAAAATGTAAGAAAGGAAGTAAATACTATTGCTTTGTGAATGTGCAAGCAGGGACAAGAAGTCCAAGTTACATCATCTACCATAATGTTATCTGTTGCATTAGTGAAGATAAATTGCTATCAGTCTGACAGCACAAAACATTTATTAATTTTAAATTGGATGAAGATGTATAAGCTAGTATTTTTCCAGGATAAATTTAACTGGATGTTAAGACAGTAAATAGGTGAAACTGTAGAAATGTACTAAAGGCATATAAATGAAAAACAAACTAGAAAAATAGAGCTCATAAAATCACATCAGTCGGAAGGCACCTCTAGAGGCCATCTGGTCCAGCTTCTTAGTCAAACAAAGGTCACCTTCCATCAGGTTGATCAGGTCCACATCTCATGAAGTTCTAAATACCTCCAGGGGCTGAGACTCTGCAAGTTTCCTGGGGCCCTGTTCCGGTATTTCACTAGTTTTACGGTAAAAAATCAGATATATCCTACTGTGTAATCCCAGTCCGTTACTGCAACTTGTGTCCACTAAATCTCCTCTTATTTGGCACCTCTGAGAAATATCTAGCTCCATCTTCCGAAAGACTACCTAAAGTTAGGTAGTTGTAGACAGTAATAAGATACCCCAAAGCCTTCAATAAGCCCTGGTGTCTCAGCTGCTTCTTACACACCTGGTGCTCCAGGCCCTCAAGCATCTTGATGGCCATCCTCTGCTCTTGTTCTGGGTATTGCAACATCTGCCTGGTACTGGGGAGACCGAAGCGGACCCAGCACCCCAGATTTACGCTCACAGGTGTCGAACAGAGCAGAAGGATTACCTCCCTTCATCTCCTAGTTGTGTCCCTGCTCCTACAGTGCCAGATGCCACCAGTTGTCACTGCTGCCAGCCCCAGGGTGGCCCCTGTGCAGCTGGGTCCCCCAGGGCCATCTCTGCAGAGTTGCAGCCCAGGCAGGCAGTGCCCAGCATGGACTTTTCCTGCCAATGCCAGGGAATAATTAGATATTGTTGGACTAACCTGTGTCTTCTAAATGGCAAGATTAAACACCTAAGGGAGAAGTTTAAGTACCTCTTGAAATCCGTAAAGACTCTGTCAACAGAGGAGCACCACATTTCAAAATTAACAGATTCAGCAGTTGAAAGATCAGAACTGTATCAACACTGGCAAATATTGGTGAAACCGTAGCTTATGAACAGACCCAACTGAAAAGGAAGACAATTTTGGAGAGAAGTGAAGCAAGAATCAATAAATGGGGAGAACAAATATTTAGTCCTATAAGCTGATGAAGTACATGCCAAGAGTAAAACAGAGCAAACATTTGTGCTCAATTAACCCCTTTCACAGACAACAGTTATTAAAGCTATGCCTGCCAGCTGAGGTCCTCAGCCATGGGCTGGGAGAAGAACCTTATCAGCAAGAGACTCAGCAGAATGGCTGAGGGTTTATTGTTTCCAGGCTTGTTTACTGCAATGAACAACACATCAAGGGAGTACATCCTTTATTTCTGGCATCCTTTACTTCTACATTTGTAAAACACTTGCGTGTTAACTATTCAGAATGCACCAGCTGTTATGAGACCCAGCAAGCAAATGACCCTCCAGAGCTTGCTGTGTGTCTCCAAGATCATGTTCTGAGGAAAAGTGCCAGACAGGAATGTTTTGCCATATATTTACAGTGACACCTTGAATTGGACTGGGTACAAAATTTGTCTTAATTCTAAGACTGACCTGGAAGTAGAAAAGGATTGATCTTGCCCATATTCAAGAAAAACTCCAGCCATGTCCTCCCTTTAACAAGATAAAAAGTTCTGGAAATATTTTTTAAGCAAAGGATGACAATTTTTTTTCCAAATATGCTTGAAGTGATGTTTACTTTTTGCATTTATTTTCTCCATGGTAACGGATACCAGTGTGTACTATGTGTTAGGTCAAAAGCCTTAAATATTTTCCTGTCAAGCCTGAGTCTAATATAAATTCATTGCCAAAAAGAATCAGCTGTAATCACCATCTGGAATGTGCTTTCAGTCTAACTCTGACATCCTTAACACACTGCTGAGAAACGCTCGAGCTCATACTTAGGGTCTTCTTCATGCTTATTATTATTGTATTTGTAGGTCTTGTAGCCAAAAATGAAATAATTTCAATTAAATTCTTGCATTCATTTGTCATTTGAAGGTGTCATTCATTTGACAGATTCAGAGCAATGATGATTAAAATGTCATTTTTTTTCTATTTGAATATATTTGCATATATAAAATAAAATATGAACCAAGTCTCTAGACATATAATTTGGGAGTGAAGATTTACCAGTTTTATTTATTGATTCCTTCTCTGTCTTTATTTTTCACTTAAATCTGGAGAAATAAAAGAGAGTGTGCAGTCTCTGGGAAAATTTCAGGTTCATTATGACACGTTTTATCAGATGTTTCCAAGACCAAAAAATGTCAGGATATCTCCACTAAATATTAGCAATTTTAGCAATTAATATTAATGCATTTCAAAAAGTACCTAGCTGTCTTGCTGTGCTGACAACTTAAAAAAGGTCATTCTGGCTTATCAATAGTCCACAAAATTATATTCCATCTCTATAACACTTAGAGCAGCTCCTCAAACTTAAAATAATGTCATGGTATTCTTGAGCTTAAACAAACGACCGAGTAATCCTCCAAAACTGAATTAATAAACATGAATGTAATATATTAATTTTGTTTTTAAAAATTCATATCAGTCCTTCATATGCAACCTCACATTGAGCTCTTTTTTTGCTTTTCACTGGAAGGGCTACTTCCACTCAGCTACTTTTAAAAGACACAGTTTTAACAGAAAAGTGGTACTCACACCCAGATAAGCAGCAGTGTGGTCACATTAGCAAGTTTCAAGTTCAGTTTTCATCAGAACTTCACTGAGCCTTGATGGAGATGTATATTAATGAGACACTAAAGCTGGAAAATATCTGCAGCTGCTAAGCAACTTTCCCAGGAACTGAAGAGTGTGCTGGGAGTGAATACTTTGAGCTCTGTTTTAATGGTACGTATCCAGTAAAATACAGCATGCTCAAAAAATCAGAGGAAAATGCTTTAGTTTAACTATTGAAATACTTGTTACAGGGTCACATTCCAAATAAAATACGCTCATATGCAGAACAATATTTACTCTCTTAATGGGCATCAAGAACAACACTGCTTCAAATCAATCAGTTTGGGGAAAGGTCACACTGGAACAATCATATAAGCAGCAAGAGAATTTTAAGTATTTTCAGTACTAGAAAAACAGGAAGTAAATGAAGGGGTAGAGTTAAGGGGCAGAGATAAGCAAGTAATTTAAAAAAAACTTTGCAATTGTACGTCTAAATACTAGAACAAAACTTCAGCTGGTTTGTTAGTATGATGATGTAAGAAAAAAATTTTGACCAGGAAGCCATTTGAAAATGTCAGCCACTTCATGTCAAGCTACTCATGAGTCAGAAAAGCTGTAAACGGCTATATTATTATATTTAAAAAAAGAAGAAATGTCAGACATGAAATATCACATCTTAAACAACTGCACAATGTTCTCCTTTTGCTAAGAGGTCTGAGTCTGAATTCTGATGCTCAGTTGTTCGCAGTTTATGCTTTGTAATGGAGCTAGTACAAAGTATTTGAGGTAAAAAATGTACTAAATTCAGTCCTGTTGTGAAAAGACTGATTCAGCTCCCTTGTTTTCATTTGAATCCAATTCAATTGCCTCCAAAGGAAATCAGTCCAATATTCTTAAAATAAATGATAATGAGATCATTAGTCTTTATCCAGCAGATGCTGATAATTCAACAGTGACTATTTTTTGGAACAGTATGTTTAAGTTTCAGAAGCTCCCTCTTTCCAGGAAGGTTAATTACTCTAATGTGTTTATCCAGTTCTCTAACAGTAATACTCTATGTCACATGGCAATATCACTTTAAAAATAGGGCAGATTAAACAAATCTCTTTACTTGCCCTGTAAAAATATTGGTTGTGGTTTAAAATGCACTTTCGTAAGTATGCCATTAATGGCTTGTCTTCTAAAACATTAAAGCATATGTAACTACAGTATTATGTTCTTCATAAACCCTGAGGCAATGTTGAAAGAAGATAAACAACGACTTAATTCTAACTGCTGTTGGCTAAATCTAGATGTGCACTGAACAGATACGATCAAAATTAAGCAACACTGAAGAACTCATGCAAAGCCATATGTACTTTCTAAGTTCTACTGCAGATTATTTCTGCAGTTTTCATGTTTAACATCTTTAAACAGGAAAAAAGCATACCAGTATGGAAAACGAGACAACATTTTACATCATGCTCTGTTCTGCAAAGCGCTATGTGGTCTTATCTTAACAAAATACAAGGTTTTGCAGCATCAAGTCCAAAATTAACATCAAAGTAATTCAGTGCTTAATATGCATGCCCAGCTTTTCCTCATTGCCTTGAAGCTGGATGGAACGAATTCACACACTTAATTTTAAGCACAGTCTGTGGGTCAGGAAAGCACGGCCCACCACAGCAGGCCCTTCTTGTGGGAAGTGCTCAGTTCGCTCCATGGGGAAGGACCATCACCTCTGCTGGGACTGTGCTGATCCTGGTCCTCATGAACAGCCTGCAAACGGGGTGAGAATGCTGCTGATAATAATTAGTTGGGCTAATAAGAGCAAGGACTGGTCGAGAAGAACTGCAGAAAGACGTTACAAAACGAGCAAAAAATGTTAGAAGAATTTCTATTTAACACACAAGGTTAAAAAAAACAAAAACAAAACCACCTTAACTTTATATCCAAGATCATAAGCACTGAGCTAACTAATATATCAAGAGCAAGATCCTGGGTGATGATGGTGCCATGAAAAGAATAGCTTAATGCTCAGCTCTGGTTGAAAAAGTAAATCATACGTTGGAAGTTATTGAGAAAAAAAGAGAGCAAAATAAAGATTACTGTGCTGTGGTATAACCTGTGGCTTTCTTGCACCTTAAATAGATATATTTGCTTAAATTGGTGATAGAGTACTCAGCACTCAGCAAGAGTTTCTTTCTAACATCTGTCTTCCACTATAATTCATAATCATAAAAGTCAAACATGCTAAACAAAATACTGGATTGTTATCAGCAACACAGGAAAAAAAAAAGCCAAACTATGAGACTCTCAATTAAAATTTTTTTTGGAACAGAGTGTCTTTACCTTAAAAACTCACTTATTACACTACTCACATTTTCTATTTCAAATAGTAACTTCATTAGTTTTATTTCAGAAATAAGTAAATGAATGCAAATACTCTTACGAAAAACAGATAGAAGTTGTGCTTGAAAAAAAAAAAAAAGACCAGTAGATGAACAGCACTGACTTTGTCAAGGGACAAACAGTAAAATCTCAACTACTTTGCTACCATAATTTTAATTATGTAGAAAGCTGAGGTTTCCCTGAAGTAGACATTTACATTTCATCACATGAATTTTATCCCATGTGTCCATACAACTTTGATCTTGGTTTGATTCTCTAGGCAATAAGAGGAATAGAGTATAAATAGTAACAACTATTAACCTTGGAGGTTACAGTGCTCACTCAGTGAGTAAGCTATCAGAATGCACATCAAGTTATTAATACCAGTTATTAATTATATTATGATAGACCATGCAAACCCTAGTTGAACGCCAGTGCACATCTGTGCTGGTATTTTAAAGACAGCAAAAGAAAACAGTCCCTGCTCCAAAGAATTCAAGACCTAAAATTTAGATAAGGCAGAGCAAATGGCCAAAATAGACTTAGTGGATAGAGGGTGAACTGGAAAGTAACTCAGCAACAAAACATGAAGTTGAGAAGGGAGAGTGGAGACTCAGGCTTCTACTTGCATAAACAAATCAGAAATAAAAACTGTCAGAGAAATTGAGTGAAGAAAGAATAAGAGAGGGGAATTATCCTGTTCCTGAAAAGCTGGCAGTAGCCTCAGGTACTGCCGGGACTCTCTGACACCCTTGCAGTGACCTCCTTGGCTCCACAGCCTACGTGCTTCCAGGGTACGATGCTGCAGCAAGAGAAGCATGGGTTATCATAGCATCCCTCTAAGCACTTAGGAAGGAGCCATCACAGTAGGGACACTAGAAGCAGTTTTTACGTTTTTATTCACGATTGCAAAAGCTGAAGCGGTTCTGAAAAGCCTAACCGACTACATTAATGTAGTGTCGCAGGGATTAAAAAGACAGGCACAATTACATGGCTGGAGGAAGAACATTGTGTCTATAAGCAGGTAAATACTGACGGTTTCAGGGAATATTAACATTGCTTTTCCATCAAATCCATTTCACTTCTATTCACAGCCATCTCTTTGCAGTGCAGGAATAATTTGCCAAAGAAGGGCATTTTAAATTTATACTAGAGAACACTAGAAAACAGGATTATTTATAGCTAGGAATACTTGTACCAGAAATACGACCGATTTTTTTTTTCTGACCAGAGAACACATAAACATGTGACCTGTTTGTTCAGTCAAAATCATCTGAAATTTGAAGATCAGCTTCACCTTCCATTCCAGCAGATGAATAATTGCTTGCAGAAATACTCCAGCAAGCAGTTTATACTCAATAAATTTGGAAAAAGGCTATGTAAATAATAAATAGGGAAAATTAGTTTTGACTATTTAATACTAATCTAGAGGAAAAATCAACTAATCTACATTTCAGAATCGTTAAGTGAGCAGACATGCTTACACTGTAACAAGACTGTTCTTCAAATAGCAGCAGGTCACATCTCATCTATTAGTTGTGTACCTCAGTAACTCCAGATTTGCACTGCAGTGTAACCAAGCCCAGTCAGGCATTAAATAAGGAAACTAGCATTTCTGGAAGCATTTATAAATGAGGAAATTAGCATTTCCAGAATCAGCTACATTTACTGGAGGAAGCAATAAAGAACCCATGAATTATTCCAGATGAAAAGAGGGTTTCTAATAAAATGTATCTGAGGTAATAACAGACTGCGATATAACAACACAACGGTGGGGATGAAAAGTAATTTATAGCCCTGTAACTTGGAAATCTACGCTGCTGCTACTAAGGCACTGTGAGTGCCGTAAGCATGGCTGGAAGAGGAATTTCAGCTTGTCTCTGGCAGAGGAAAGCAGATGGACACCCCACGAGGCTCTCTCTACATCTTGCACAGCTTTTCCTTGTGATAGGTACAAGCATATTCCTTGTCTTTTTTGTGTTGAAAACCTTTGCAAGTAATGAGTGCAAAATAAGCACCTATAGTACACGTTCACATGTGATTTGAAATATTAATTAATAAAAGCAAACAGTGCATATACTACAAAAAGTGAGAGCATTCAGCAAAATCCTGGCATAAAATTCATGTATTTTTGCAATCTAAATGGAGCCTGTACTATTTGAATTGTTACAGAAAATAAAAGCAGCTTAATTTTGTAAATTCTAATATGCCATAGATTACATGACAGATAATCTAACAAAACTCTTTCGCCTACGGAATGATACTGACTTTTCCCTTTTCCTTTCTCTTCTAAGAAAATCACCGTAGTTCCTGGCTTAAAAATAAGCGAACAGTTGCAGTCATTTTCCTTATGTTTCTTTTGCCGTTAGTTTAGACAAACAGCAGTCTACCTTTTTCTGACACGCTATCGGAGCAGAATGTTGGTAGAAAATAATAACTCCGACATAGAATAAATTACTGGCATTGCTCCTTCAAAGTTGTTGCCGGAACCCGACCTTGTGTTTCTCATTCCTTATTAAAAATGTGCATACAATCAGTACACAATTTCTCTATTTCCACTGAGAGGCAGTAAGCCTTATCTGTGCCATTGCATTGACTCTACAAGTAAAACTGTCAGGAAGTATGCATTTCAGCGGCTGGTACACTGGGATATGTTTCCTGTTAATTGTTCTGTACGGCTTTATAATTATGCTTGGTTTATTTAGTTTTGCCTGTAATGAGTAATTTTTAATAGACCAGATACATTCAGCCTAGCTTGTAATACTGTACATAAATAGAAATATCATAACTATATCAAGGGAAAAGTTTGGATGTACTGAAAAACCC
Source organism: Pampusana beccarii (assembly GCA_013399365.1). Classification (NCBI taxonomy): domain Eukaryota; kingdom Metazoa; phylum Chordata; class Aves; order Columbiformes; family Columbidae; genus Pampusana; species Pampusana beccarii. The sequence goes on along the minus strand of VWYH01005417.1, from coordinate 131,756 downwards.
CTTCACAGTGAACTAAATAGGCCAATAGGATACCCTCCATTTGCCTCTCCAGCAGCTAACAACCTTGGGCAGACTCTGCTGCATCTGAAACAATGTGACTTCCAACATCAAATGAAGTATTTCAGGTAGCACTATAGTGCAATTAATGAACAAATATAGAACGCCATTTGATGCGAGATTTCTTCAGAACTTGTCAATGGATTGCATAAGATGTGAATGTCTTTGTCCTACTTAGCCGAGACAAGGGCATAGATTGCATTATCCATTATAATACGAAAACTGAAGCAAGTCTTTGTTGCCTGCACTTGCAATTTAACTGTACTGCTTGTGATATTAGCTTTTTTTTTAATCTTGCAGTCTTGTGATACTGTAAATCCATTATTAGACTAGAATATCATCATTTGGGGGCTTAGATTTTGTTTAACTGTTTGAATCAGGCAATGCTAAAACTAGCTAATAAGATTTTCTCCAATGTATCTTAATAAGCTAAAGTAACTTTTTTACTTACTTCTATGGAAATACTGATGAGTATGTTCAGTTTATTCATATCGATTTCACTTGCTCCTCCACAAGATCAAAACACATAGATTTTATTCCATCTACTGGAAAACTGATGAATTATGAAGTTCCCGGCCCAAGTAATGGATGTGGCAATATTTGGCCTTATATATTAAATGTCTAACAATATCAAATTGCTTACTGTGGAGAAATTAGGACAACATATTCTCCCCAAAGCTTTCATGTTGCTATCTTCATGAACAGCTTCCATTGTATTAATTAGAAAATATCAATCTTTATTTACTGCATTTCAGGATTAGCCTAGCAGTTTAATAGAGAATTGAATGGAGCTCAATGTTAAATGAATATTGAACTACGAAAAAAAGACCACTGACCGGTCCATTTTACAAAAACTCTTTACAGATGCAAACAGGCTTACCCTCTCCCACTGACTCCTACCAGTTGTAAGCCAAAGATCACACACTTCCACCCTGTCCTTCAGCCCCATGGCAAAGAGAGATGTCACATCAGGGGAGCTTGTGCAAAATGTAACATAAAGACGAGCCAACAGTGGCTTCTACTTTCAAATGCATTGTATATCCCAGTGAAAGCAAATGAGAGAGTTAGAGAGCAAAGGCAAATGGGGGGGGTGAAAGCATAAAACCATTAAGACTCTTATTCCTACTATAATAATGAAACAATGAAAATCTAAAAGAGTAAAAGCATGAAGATTCAAAATCAACCTTGGATTAACAGCAAAGAGGGATAAAGAGATAAAATGAAAGCTCAGGTGAGGACACAATTCTCATTATGCCCCTGGAAGTGTGGGCTGGAAGCTCTCCAAGAGATAAGTCTGTCTGAAGGTAGGATTACCTACACCTACAGCATTTACCTGACCTGGACAGACCCATGACAGGAACCCATGGAATAATTCCAGTTATATATGAAGCTCTTTGAAGCACTCTTTACTTCCCAAGGCATTTTTTTCCAGCCAGTTTAGTTCCCATACAATCACACTTTGCTCACCCAACAGCGTGACCTCCTCTTCCATGAAGAGAAAGTATGCTCAAACGTAATTTGAAGGACAATCTAAAATAATACCTTACACAGGGTGGCAGGGTTGTTGTCACTTTAAATGAAATAAAATTCAGTGTGGTTTTGGGCATGATATAAAACCTAAACTGTGGTATAAATTTATGATGGATAAAGTCCCACTAAAGCTGCTGCCTATTTGCTCAGGTTCTTTGAAGGTGATAATAAAATGTCAAGATGTGTAAGGTTTTGCAACAGCCCATACAGCTTAATGCTGACTTTCAAATGGTTTAAATATTTTAAATAAATGCTTTCTATTTCTTCTCCTAATCCTCCAAAGGCCACTTTGGTATGTCTCCTCAAAGCAGCCTAATACAAACCATCGGGAGTCAGCACTTCAGAGAATTAATAGGGGACTATTAGTGGCTCTAGTTTTAATAATAATATAACTAGGTTTTATATAATAGTAAATTGATTACTTCATGATGATGGAGGTGAGCCCCTGTTTCAGGCCGAAAGACCTGCCTCTAACTCACAGGACCTATGCCTGAACCACCATTGCACAGACTGTATTGCATGGCAGAATCCTACACTGCCCTGGCCTCTGTGTTTTACATTATTTACCCTACCACATCTGGGTCAAGATGTATACATTTGGGGACACAGCTTTTAAGATGGTTTCGAATCCTATTCTGAAACAAATTCCACGGCACAATTAGCGGCGTAAATACTAGGTATCACGAGTTCTCCCTAAACATAATTTAATAATAGTTTTTGTGCTTTCCATATTATTAGCTTCTTACTGTTGCAAAGAGCAGAGAAGGTATATTAAATAATGTATGCTGTAATTGAAAAGTAAAAGCCAGACAGCATCAAAAGTGTTCCAGGCAGTATAATGGATTTATCTGTTCCTGAAAATGAGTCATTATATTTTAGCAAACGCATAGCCACCAATCCCAGTCTGCACAAAAATCTGTTACGGTTTTATATGACTCAGTAATAAATCTAATTTTTAAAAAAAAAATGATATTCAGAAACGTATGTATTTGGAAATAAAAGAACGCTACTTCTTCCAATATTTTCTGGAGGAGCAGAGTGGAGGAAGTTAAGGAGATGACAGTGTTGAAATATCCTGTCTCTCAGTTAAAACTAGAATTGCAACAACTGTATATATAATAATGCAAATGAAAAATAAAAGTGAAATCAAATGTTTTGATTTTGTCCAGCTAAAATACTCTAGCTTAGCTGAAGAATATTCTTCTTGATTCTTCCTGTTGGTAAACTTGGCATTACCAAATTTTGTTCTTTACTGAAGCAAAGGAAGATATCAAGGTCCTAAAATCCTTCACAAAACAAAATCGCTGAACAGGAGATTGTCATGCAATTGTAGTTACTGTCTCTTAAAGTCACAGCCTGAACATATAAAACTGTGGTCCTACACTCATGAAAGTTTCTGTACCATCACNAAAAAAAAAAAAAAGGCTTTGAGAGGTGAAAGACTTCATTCAGAGTGCACTGAACTAATAAATAATCACAAATCTGCATTGGGAAATCTATCAATATTAAAGAGTCATAAACAAATGGTTCCTGTATTGTCTTTCCTCATGGTTAGATTGCACTCTACATCTACATGAACATACACACAAAACATATATATGTCTCTTACTCTACTAATTTATTTTTCCAAGCTAACAAAATGGCCTTTGAACTCAAAAACGAGCTCTGAGCTAACAAAATAACATTGCCTCCTATTGGGGCACGGGGAGGGGGCAGGAAAAAAAAAAGACAAAATAAGGCAATCACTGGGAAACAGAGAACAGCGGAAGAAGAAGGAAAACAGAGCTGTCCAAGCTGCTGTGTGGTTCTGTGTCTTGTTATTTTTATAACAAAAGACATATTTCCCGATAATAGCAGTTGAAGCAAGTCTCCTGAATATTTTTTCTACCCGGAGGCTGAAGAAAGCAGATGGACCCTTTTCTGACTTTTCAAAGTTACGATTTTACTTATACTTTATATATCTTTTGTACCAGCAATGAAATAATATCAAACTCAATGGAAATGAGAACAGTTCTTAAAATACAATGATTAAATTTATCTGGACATCAATTTGCTTTAGATATGAAGGGCTATTAGTAAGCAAACATTCCAATACAGCATATATCAAAAAGCCTCTTCACGTTACAGAGTTCACTAATAACAGAGAGAAACAGAATTATTACACTGCACTGTCACCAATGATTTTCTCAGCAATGAGCAGCTGTTTCATAGCACTGTTAATGTTATCTTCTCATGAGCTGCCAGCACTGACACTTTAAAAGCAACTGCTTCCACCTCTTCTGTCACTAATGGTTATAAACACCTTACAGTAATGTGACAACTGGCAAGGCTCAGGAAAGCCAATGAAGATAATTTTCAATGGAAACACGGTGGAAACACCAGTGCAGAAAAATTATTAAACATAGTAGTTTCAGTTCGATACCGAAATTTTGAAATAAGATATAACATCTGCTTATCTTTAGGAAGGAGCAGTAAAGGTTCTCATCCCAAAAGCCTCTGAAATGTCAAACAAAATACAGACACTTCTATGTGAACTGTTACAGGTCCGAGACATTTTCACATTATAATAAAAATAAATAGGCAGGCATTTGTCACTGTGCAGCCTGGAGGCCAGACTGCTTATCTGAGATAAGGAACAGATGAATTATTTCCTAAGTAGTTGCCTAGTGAACAAAATGGAGCTGCTTCAACAGATCAAAAAGGGAGCAGATAGTCGTCTGATAATTCAGACCACTCACTAGGGAGTACAGGAGTGCAGCCAGGCAGAGACTTTTATCTGATTCTTCTGCATTCTAGATGACTTATTTACTGAACATCATTCTTTTTGGCATCTCTCTTCCCTCCCTCCCCCAGCTTTGATAAAAAATATTCAGAGCTGAGGTTTTTCCTCACTAAATAGCTGTCACTGGTAGCATTGCACTGTCTTTTTTGAAAATTATTATTATTATTATTTTTTTTGGCAACCATGAACTGGCGTCCTCTGTTGAAAGCTCACATTTGCAGAAAATGCCAGCTCTAATTATCCTAGAGCCTTAACTTATCACTGCCAAAACGAAGGCAAGATTGGCATGCCACTTGTGTGTGTTACAACACAAGGTCAGGCATTGCTAGTGCTATTGCTGGAATTGTCTGTGGTACATAAGAATAGCAGAACAAGAAAAGAAAATTCCTGTTAATGGATAAGGAATATTTAATAGCCTAACAATGGAATTTTCCTTTTATTGATTACAGTAACCTCACTACTACCTTCTCCCAAAGAAGATAAAACAGTGGACAAAAACCATCCAAGCCTAAATAAGTTACATGCATGGAACATGCCATTCATAACAGACCGAAAATATTACTAATTTTAAATGTTTTTCCAATAAACGGAAGCTCGCTGATCTTACAGCTACTCAGCACAGTTGCATTTTTCGTTATTTTTATATCACTCATGGAATTTAAAAGAAAACTTCATATCATGAAGCAACTTCAAGGAAATCCTGGAGTTTCTCCACCCTAGTGGGAGATGTTACAGCAGACAGACTCCCTGGGAGCCCCCCAGTGTCCTCCCTCCCTATGTGCTTATTCAAGGGATCGCTCATAATTCTATCTTGATTACAGAGAATCTCTGAATTTGAAAGATTATGAAGAAAAGAAACCAAACAAACAAAACTCCAGACCAAATAAGACTTTACTTGTGTTGGAAAACTCTGAAAAAGCTTTTCTTCAAATAGTACACAGTGGGTGATATGTCTCCTCAGGTTATTAAAACCACATGAGGCCTATCTTCTCTTTAGCATTTGCTATATTCAAATTCAAACCTCCAAACTGTCTTCAAAATATTCCATGTTTTAGCCCTGAAACCTAAAAGTCTGTCAAATGCTCCAAAATGAAGACTTGTCAAAAACAACAATGCTCCCCAGCAGAGCTGAATGTTTCACAACAACAATAAAACCTGCATTTCTTTAAAAGGTCTTTAGCAACTAATAACAAACCATACAAAAATAAGACAATTTATATTACACACTACTGGCGGAGGAAGAAAAAATTGAAATCTCAAATCCGTCAGTTCTAAGTAGCTTGAGAAATAAGACTTAAGAAACAAAATTTAATTGGCTAGCATTAGACAGTGCTCACAGAAGCATTAACAGAAAGGAGAGGTGACCTGTAAGGCATATAGCACTTCCCTGCCAGCCGCACTCATATGCAACAGGTGTGTAAATCTACTTGCATAAGAACTGCAGCAATCTCAAATCCATAGCAGATGAGGGGAACATTTAACACAGGGCTCGGCGTGGGCAAGACCAGCAGAGCATCAAAAACAGCTCCGTTCTAACAGCCTGTTCAGGTTCTTTAAGACCTGCTCCCTGTTAGGGGTAGAGATTGCTGTAACCTCATTGATCTTACAAGAATAAACAGGATAAAAGGATACAAGCACGTGAAAACTGACGAATCAAGGACCTGTGGTAGCTAATCTGCACTACAAAGAAAAAGAACATTTTAGCAACCCGTTTTGGCCATTGCTGAATCTCACAACCTGTTATTAATGGCATAGCTAAAAGGCAGGGAACTAAGTGAATTTGTAACACTTCGTTGAAGAATGCTGCTAGAGCACCAGGGAAATCACTGACAACAATTAAATGGAAGCATTGGTATACATTAAATATCATTCTGGACTGCTGTCACTTATGTCAAGGTTATAAGCCTATCTGCATTACCCTGAGAATGCCAAACCCCAACTGGTTCCCAACTCAAAAAATGCTGACTGTCTAGGAATTGGCTGAGACAGGACAATTTAACCTTGTACCTTACAATGTGTTTTTATATGCCAAAGACACCACACCAAATGAGCATCTGTGAAGGCAGAGGAATCTTCAGCTGCCTACTGATTTTAAAACTCTCAAATTTGGAAGTACACTTTGAGATAACTCATACTTCACTCCTTCAAGGAATCAAGGGAAGATGTGGCAAATCAGGAACCCTGATTAAATGTCATTTTTGGGAAAAAAAAAAAATAAATCTTGTTGATGATGCACGGAACACGAAAAATCTCCCAAGGTCACAAGAGAGATACATAGTCACAATGCAACAGAAACTCCATTTGAAACTGGATTTCAGTGGAAGAAACTGTAAACAGTGAAAGAAGCATCAGCTTACAACAGATAGAACAGCAGCCCTTACTGATGCTGGTGCACTTAGCGTGACTAAAAGGCAGAGTGCAATATTTTTACATGCCAGCAAAGACAGCACTTTGAATAACAAAGCTGTTATTTATGGTAGAAATAAATTTTGAACAACAGTATAAAAGATATGCCATATCAGGCATTGCTCTGAGGGTATGCAGAGCAATCTGTATCTTAGCCTTTTGAATACAATACTCCATTTTTTTCTGAGCCATTTTGGCTCACTTTTTCTTCTTATACTGATTAGTTATCAGGGCAGCAGACCTGTGTGAATGTTAGACCACCTTTTATCATCTTTCAATTCCAGATAATTTATCTCACCGCACTTTCAACCAGGAGATAGATTAAGTCACCAAGCTCCTACAGATACACGCTTTTTTACACCCTGTCATAAACTTCATATTGAGCACCTAAGGATAAAGGGCATATTAAAATGTGCCTTATTTATTGGTAGAAATAATATTTTTTGTGAACTAGACACAGTAAGTAGAAGATTGAAAGTCTAGTAATGGGTCAAATCATCTGATGAATTTGATACATCTCTATCCATTTAAGACTTATTATAATTTTTTTTTTTCTACCTACAGAATAGCGTTCATCAAACAACAGCAGTGAGCTGATGAACTCATTTCACCATATCCAAGAAATCTATGATAATTCTTTCAAAGTACATAACACAGAATACATAACTCTGTTCTTCAAGTACAAATACTTGATCTGCCACGGAAAACATTGTGAAGAGGTAGAATCCTACTTAATTGTTCTTTGCCTACTACTTCAGAAATATTCTGAGAATATCATCTAAGGTAACTGAATGCTAGCAGTATCCCTGAAAAGCTCTGGTACAGTCTGAGAGCTGGGACAGACTACGGCAGTTCCATGCTTGACACTTAAACACAAGAGCAACTTAAAAAGAAAAGTTAAAAAACGTTAGATTTGTTCTTCTGTTCCACATTTAAAAGAGCTTTTCAACAGACATATCCATTTTCAATCTTGCAAATGAATGAAATGGGTCAGATCAAGGTAAGTCTTGAGGAGACTCCAGAGTTTCCATTGGTAACATGGGAAATTCTCTAATCTTCACCGGTGCAGCCTCACTGAATTCAGTTGGGACCAACAAACTGGATCACCAAATCCAAAACATTGCAAAGCAAAACTAAATGGGCTTCACCTTTCCATTCTCTCCAGGTCATACACCGTATTTCTTCTGTACATAAATAAATTCTCAACGCTATCACTAGCTGGAGCTTGAGAGTAGCCCTAATAGCCAAGTCTAAGAAGGCCCCTAGGTAGCATATTTTGAAGTGTTTGCTCTCCAGTGCTTAATGGTTCTCCGGGCTCCCTGCCCAATTTTTGGAGAGAGGCGGACACTTCAGATGGTGCTGCTAAGAGTCATAAAGGAGAGCACAGATCTGCTGACAGCTAGTCGATGGGAAACATCAGGGCTGAGGCATTGCCCTTGCTGTGCGGGCATGAAACAGTCCTTCCACGCCCACGCTGCCTCCCTGCCGGCATGAGTGGTCCCACCATGAGGGCAAAGCCATGCACTCCATCAGGCGCCTGGTCTGGCACGAGGAATCGCGTCAGGTCGATTAGGGCAGTGTGCCAGTGCAAACCTTGTCCCACGGCAACCCTGCCCAAAGCCCTCCAGACGGAGGAGGGAAGGGATTCCTAGTCTACCGCTTCCTTTCTTCAAGACATTAGTGGACAACATGGTGGACTTTCTTGGGTTTGTTTCATTTTATAAAATAAAGCATTGCTACTATAGGGGAAAATTTTTAACTAGGAATAAATGTGATGATTGGCACAACTCTACATTCTGCAGCTTTCATCTGGGATGTCTTACAAAAATACTCTATTTAACTCAGCAAATATGACAAGTTTAGAAAACTGGTTTTCTCTCTTTTGTTTCCAAACATAAAAAAAGAAACTGAAGCATATGTCTTCTTGGGATGCTTATTGGTACTAGTCTAAGTAAAAACTGTCACTAAAACCTCTTGTGTTTTGCATCTTCGGTTATGGAAACAGACTTGAGGGACCTGGAACTACAAATCTGGTAGCAGGCCCTGACCCTCCATCGCCGCCGCCTGCAGGCACAGAGGACAGGACTTCTGTCCTCCCAAGACACTTACACGATGTCAAGGAAGAGGTGGGGGACTGGAGAGATGTTGGAGGATAAATGTCTGGGGGCATTTCTTGGTGTCAAAAAAAACCCAAACAAACCAACAGCTTGAGGTCACTTGAGTACATTTGTAGCTCAGTTTAAAAATAAAACGCAGCTCAATCACCTTTATGCATGTGAAATATCAGAAATGTCAAAATGCTAAAAAATGTCTAACAAGAGTTATATGTCTGTATTCCTGAATCAGATTTTCAAGTATAAATCCTCAAGTGGAAAGACCAGTGTCACACTCCAAAATAGCATCTACCTACTCTGCTAACCAACTGGAATAGTACACATGCAAAACGTTACATACATGCAAACAGAGTGGGGAAATGGTGCAAATAACTGCACTTGCAACACTTCAGTCCCAGTTACAGTGACAACAGTCCAGCTCATCTACTGGCCACCCCTGCCGGGGTCTGTGTGTACCTAACTGTACTGAAGTCCTCTAGTTAGCCAGAAACCTGCACCTACACCTGTCCCAAAATGCCCTAAGCAGACCAGACAACCAAAGATTGATGGACATCCAAGAACTAGAAAAAGGCAATTGAACTGGTTTGATTACCAGCAAGAATATTCCTTTGTAATTTGCTAATTGATTAAATTATTACATGGTAATATCATTAGTGAAAACCTGGAGATGCCAGTCAAAACTGGAGTCCTGAAACAAAAACAGATTAAAAGATGGCAGCTGCTAAGGGAAATTGAGAAAAAACTAAGCTGAGTCTAGTTGAAGGCTAGTAAGTCTTCAAGAAGTCTTGAGAGAAAATATCAGACATTGTGATTTCCAATGTAAGTTCCCTCAGTGTCCTAAATTGCCTAAACTCACCAGGTTTTCCATAATAACAAATACAAAAAAAATTTTTTTTAAATGTTTACACCTAACAGCGCTATTTAGCAGATTAAGCAGTTACACTGAATGTTCTTTCTCTCTTATGCATGCAGAGAGACATTATCTTGCAAGATGCCACCAGTTTTGTTTCTTTTTCATCAGACTGATTCTGCTGAGTATTTGCAATGACAAGAAAATAGTCAGGGAAGAAACAAATGGAGTTTCCAGCTTCCAGCCACAAACTGAATGTCACAGTAGAGGATGCAACTCCAACAGGTCTGTTACCAACAGCCGTATCACTTGCATTTTCAAATAGCTTAAACTAAAATATGGTAATCAAGGAAAATTTCACAGATGAGCTTTTCGATATTGATCTTCCAGACAGCAGCAGCAAACAAGAAGCACCAGTTACAGAGAAAAAAGTTATGGGCTTGGAGCTCCTTACCCATTCTCTTGTCAGATTTTCTTTTTTCCTCTGCTCTCCTCTTCCCTAGGATTGGTATGCATAATGATTAATACAGTGTTACATTTTTTTAGTATATTTAGCACTTGAACTTAGAGCTAGAGCTGCATTGCTGCTTCAAAAAGCTTACTGTCAAAAGATCAAAAAGGAGAATTAGAGGAAAATGAAACTCCTCAAATGTGTATAGTAATCCTGAAATTCAAGCTTTACATATCTCAAGCTATACCTCCTTCATGACTTAGCAAAAAGTTACTATTTTTTTATTGGTGGGGAATTATTTTGCACTGTTCAGATGAAAATCCACTACTGGGCTAAACATTCTAATTCTGAATGAGATAATTGCTATATCTAAAAAGCATCATGATATTCTTCACATCAGAGAAAAACTTTTAGAGAAAGTGGAAGGAAATCCACAGGACCATGGTCATGACTCACGTGGGACTATAAGATTCAAAATTGTTTACATGAGGGGAGGAACAAAATTCTGTACTAACTCACAAAGAACTACAAATTTTTATTTTAGATGCTTGCTTCTGCATTTCAGTGTTGAATTAGGAAACCAAATATTTAACTTTCTTTCATTATCTGTTCAAAAATACGAGAAAGAAACTGATTGAATAGATGAAGCATCTTAAAATAGCTGAGAAGTCAAATAAAAGATGTCCTTATTTCTCTGTAACAAATAATGCCCAAAATTCATGCCACTGCACTGTCACAACAATTTTAAAGTCTTAGTTCTAACTAGGTTGTTCAACACAGACGCACATAGTTCTACAATTATGTAGCTGAAGAGCTCGTATCTTCAGCTGGTATTCAGCTACGTTTACTTTATACAATGGATCCATACACAGCTAAAAAGGGGGAGAGTTTCCCAGAGGCAATCTCTAAAGTTGTAAAAATTACTTGCTCACCTTGAAGAGCACTAGTAATTGGCTGAAGCAGGCAGCATGGGAATTGGTGTGTCAAAGGAAAGCATGCAGTATAGCTTCTGTCAAATGCTACCAATTCTAAACAGTCTGCTAAGGTAAAAAAAAAAAAGGTTTTATTTCAAATATAAACTTACTTAGCTGTTAAACAAGATTTGACAAGAACTAGTTTCTCAACCAATTGTGTTACAAACAGAAAAATAGTTTATGTAAATATCTAAGTGTCAATTAATTTTATTTTCACTAGCTTCCCTGGGAATAGCCATGGGTGCCAAATTAAAAGGAAGAGAGCATGTAAAGTTTTACTGGATTTATTTTTTAATATAATTATGTTAAAAATAAGCTGTCTGTTCATTAATTTACTTGTTTAAAAAGTTACAGTGTTGATCAATTCTATTCATTCAAAGTATTTAGATATCTTCATTTCCAGTGCCTAGCAGTTACTATGCCAATTAAGAGCCCAAATAAACCGACTGATTTTTGTTCAGATTATTTGAAAAAATATCAATAAATATACCTATATATGATATGCCATCATTAACAGAAATATAAATAAAAATCCTCCTAGGGCTAAGTTACCACAATTGTCACATAATAGAATGGACAAAGACAAAACCACATTTATGGTATAGGTTCGTTTTGCCAGGGCAAAATAAATAACTGATGTGGAAAAAAGCATTTATAGGATTGATGCTGAAGGAAAAACAGTGTTTTGCTTAGTTCATCTGAAAGTCTCTGAAAGAAAAATGTAAGTTACGTCTTTGAGTTCAATATCTTTAAAACTTCTTGGCAACCAACCAATGCAGTAGTTCTAGAAGTTACCCTTTCCCAGATGAAATTACATTTTGGATGCTTTTTTTTCCCATCTCCTCATTAAAACATATCTTGACATTAAATTTCCCCAGCTGGAAAGCAATTCTCATGTGGGATGCCCAGTCATTTTTGAGACAGATTAAGATATAATTCATGTCTTTGGCTGAGGGAAGAATTGATCATCCTAAAGAGCACTAATACACCTTTTTCAATCAAGTGCTTTGGAAATCCCACAGGAAGGTACTCTTAAAAGTAGATTCATTTTAAATTACACAGAGCAGTGTTCTCTCTCCAGATACAGGTTTTGTCCATAAATCTTGTATGCCATGGCCTTAAAAGTATGAACAGAAGCATCAACTTGGCAGCAAAACTTACAGTTTTTAGTGGAGATAAAAGGTTGTTTGTCATGAGCCTTTGAATATTGCCAGTCACTTAAGGTAGACTGAGCATATGATGCATGGAGAATTATTCTGGGGAGATAAAAATTTTAGATAGGACCATTTTCTTTGGCTTCTATTCAGAGGTACACAGAAGCTGTTAGGAACCTTCACACCTGGAGACATGTTCACATAAACACGTTCATGCACATTTCCTTGAATTACCATTATTTTCCCACTTTTGGGGGGGTTTTTCGACAGTCACATCTTTCCTCTTTCCTACAGGCAGCCTAGCTGTACAACGCTCATGGCTCTGGCAAAGATTACAGCAGTTATAAAATAATGAGCCATTCAGCTGCTTTCAGTTTTTTACATATGGTTTCTACCATGCCTGTACAGGGAGAACACACATGTGCTATTCAGGGCTCTGCTGTCGCTGGTCCTCACCTAGGAGCACCCACCGGGATGCAAAGCAGGATCTCCAGTGCTGTGCACTATTTTGTCACACAAAACCAAGACTGAAATGACACCCGATACACCACAAGGCAGCAGCTCCCACCAGATCACAAGGTGCAACATTTACTGGAAAGAAAAGCAACGCAACTACAAGGCACCCTACCAAGGCAGGCGGATGTACAGTTAAGCTCCTTGCTATTGGTTCTGAAAGCAGAGAGGCTGGGGGGGGAAAGGAAAAAAGAAAACAAAAACAAAAACAAAAGAAAACAAAAACAAAACCAAAACAAAACAAAACACAAAACACTGTTTTAAGAAGAAAATAACTAACTAAAAGGAAAACACAACGAGCCTAGATACATAGAAAGGCCATGGCAAAGCACGGGTCAGGGTTCAGGAAGATAAAAATGTCAAGAAAGAGGGTATGTCGTTCTCAGTGCAGTGTGGTGAGGAGCGCCTAACAGTTCAATCACAACCTTCATTTCTGCTTGGAAGCAAGCAGCACAGCTCCGACAACTCCTGAATTAGGTTATTTTCCTGTTCGTTTCAGGTCACAACTATATTTAGATCATATATTACGCATGTGGGATAATGTCATGGTTATTTGGAATAAACTCCATGAGATTCAGGTTAGAAATAACTCATTAAAGATAACTTGCAGCTGGAAAAGCCATTTCTACACTGCCATCTCTGAATAGGTTTATACAGTTGCATCTTACTCCCTAAGTGGTTAATTCAGATAATTTTATTCTTATAAAGCAGAACCTTGTTCCTAAGTAACTATTAAACCACTATTCCATTGTCTTCAAGGGAAGCCATAACAACAGAAACCTACTTAAACAAGTAGTGTCCCAGGTATTTTGTTGTACTAGAAAATCAGAACATGATCCTCCACCCATTGACATGTGGTCAATTCTGTATCATTTCAGTCCCGGTTTTATTTGATAAAATGCCCAGGTAAGCTAAGGAACACAACAGACTGGGAGAATAAATAAAGGCAGCTGTGCACGGATGGTCTACCCAGCACAGTGCAGCACAAGTTCTCCAGATATCTCCCTTTTCTGCCCTCAGGCCTTTCTGAGATAACTGAGGCAATGCTCTCCCACAAAACCCCACAAAATTCACCAGCACACTGTTCCCTGCACAAGAGAGTGAGAGACTTTTTAAAAATTTTATTTAAAATTGTTCACAGCAACTGACAACTTTCTCCGTAAGTCAGAACATAGTAATAGAATTATATCAACTTAAAATCTAATAAATTATCTTTTCACCCTTTAACACATGAATGCCTAATTGAAAAATGAAATGCCTGTTGTATCCAAATGTTAGGAATAGGTTAAAATTGTTCATAGCCAGCTTCTGATTTAGTTTTCCTCTATAACTTGTTCCTCAACTTTCAATTAGTAATAATGCCCTTTAACGACATCTTGTTGCTTTCTTTACTAAATAAATAATGTATTAAATATTATTACAGTGGATTATGAATCTCCCATTTCAACAGATAACTGGGTATATTTTATCATGTAGCCTAGCAAGCCACCTTCAGATTTGCCTTTTAAAACTTTATTTTAAAAGTAAGTCTATTTAAGACAGCATAAAATGGCCACAAGGTACGCCTAACACTCTCTAAAGATAACTAGCCCTAGCAGCTACATATAGAGAATAACAAGACAAATTAAAATCCGTGTGCTAATCTAAGGTAGTTATTCAACTGGCTTCTTCACATGCAAAGATCTATTGGTATTATGCAAACAAACACAGAGGGGAAGGATGTTACAAGGCATTAGTGACAAGCTGAGAATATCTTTTAGTTAAATAACTGTTGCTGAGTAATTTAGAAGTGTAAACAGGCATTCTGAACCGGTCTCTATTAATACAAAGCTGAAAACGCAGAGATATCTGAATGGATTCTGCTTAGCCTGCAAAGAACAAACCCTAAAATTGTCATTCTTACTAAAATACATCGGGAGGAAAAAAAAAAGAAAGGAAAAATCCATTTCACAGGTTCCCCTTTCTGCCTCTTCCCTGCAGGAACCAAAGGCAGCAGGTAACACTCGTGCTCCCGCAGGAAGGACTCTGCAGCATCGCAGTGCCCCCACGGTGAAACACCACCCAGACCGGGGGCTGCCCAAACAGCTCTTCAGCTGTCATAACCTTCTCTGACGGGTTTTCAGCTCCAAGGAGGGAGCAGGATGACGAGGAGAGCAGCCAGCAGCTGTCTCGCAAGGGGACTGAACATCCCTGGTATGCCCCATTGCCTGACGTGGGGTGTATCCATCGGGACATTACCCCATGAAAGCTACGTGGGCTTTCTACTAACGTTAAAAGCTTGGGATTGAAGAACAAGAGTCTTTTTTTTCCAAATCGGCAGCCAGCAGTAATATGTGCAAGCTGCTCTAGCACGTGCAAAACAAGGAATTATCTCCAGAATTACTTCAAAAAAAACCCAAAGCAAAATGAAAAACAACAACCTTTAAAAAATTACTCTAAAAATCTGTGTTACACTTCAGTGTGAAAGACAGGCTAATATAGTTCTGATAATTTTCAAAACTGATTGACTGCCACTAATTAGAAATGCTACTGCAGGAGTGAACCCACCTTCATGGGTCCAACAGCCAAGACTCCCAGCAACAGGCCCATTACCATAAAAGCAGACAAAACTCATGTACAGCAGAAAACATTATCTTCCAGCATTTGAGTTCAGGGAAATTTATCTCAGGCTATGTTCCACATGGTTTATCTCCGAGGGAAAAACATCATCGCCACACAATTACTCTCTTGGCATAGGCATACGAGAAAGGCAGCTTAGTTTGCTCAGCCTTAAAAACGGGGTATACAGATCAACGAAGAACCTTCAAACTCGTTACACTTCCTATTTAATCCGTAGGAGGACAGATTATTCTTTCCAAGAAAGTGATTATGTGTAGCCCATTAAGTAGAAAATTAAAAAACAGAATACCCCATGTCTTGCTTGCATTTCTGTAACTGCCTGCTGTACAACTGTGCTGGGTTTTTTTGGCAGTTAGTATTTATTACGAGAAGAGCATGGATCATAATGTCTTCTAATTGTCTCTATGGGTTATGTGTATTTTCCTGCTGCTGTACAGAACTTAAAAAAGTGAAAAACAAAAACTTGAGAGTATGCTCCATCACGTACATCAGCGAAACTTCATGGACATATGCTTTAGCTGCAGCGATATAGACTTTTCTGAAACAAATAATTCTCATTGAAATAAATGAAAAAGCACTGGCACAATTTATCACCACCTAATGTTAAAATATGTATAGTTCCATGTATACAAAAAGATTTACACGAAATAAGAAGTATCAGTCTCCAGGTAAAACACCTTGCTGTCAACTGCTGTCATAGAGACAGACCATCCATTAGCCAACATCCCAGTTGAATTAGGGAGGAATACCAGCACTAAGAATTGTAACCAGTAATGACCTGACAGCCAGTGATGCTTCTGGGGAGCCAGGCTGAGCAACCCCCTGCTCCAATGAAGGCAGAGAGCTCATCTTCTACCACAGCCATGCTGAGCACCGGGCACTCTTGAATTTTGTAATTCAAACTGGAAGCAAACAACATAGGTTTTCAGATCACACAAGAGATGGGGCTGGTCAGCACATGTCAAGCACACATGACAACAGCTTCACCTGGTACAGAAGATGCAGAACAAGGAGGGAGCTCCAGGAAAACCTCACGGGTGTCTGAGATACAGTGCAGCATAAGATGGAAGTCAGGTGTGACAGATGTACAAACGCAAGCATCTCTGAACACTTAACAACATGAATAACTGCTTTGCATATTTAGCTAGTCCTGCTAGGGAACACTTCTTAGGAAAGAAAAAAGAAAAATAAACGCGCCAAACAGCTCAGGTTTTGATATTTTTCATTGATCTACACAACCTGCCCCCAGCCATAGACTTTATGTGGGAGGATACAAATTCACTAATTTATACCTAAGAGGCATTTTCCAAGCATGACTTAAAAAAAAAAAAAATGCAAAACTTGCTTTTTGTCTCCTTCCTGTAGAAACTGGCAGGAAGTCGGGATCTTCTCCTACTTCAATCTTCTTAATGGTAGGAAGGCAGAAGACACCAACACAGAGGCTTCGTTGCAGAATTCACAGACTTTGTGCCAGTAAGAGAAGGTGGGCTCTCCTACGCCTTCTTTCCCTGAGAGTTATTTAACAGATTTCCCCCCCTCACTCCCTACAAGCTAGACAACTCATATTTGATTGATGCATCTGCAACAGGCAATAAAAAAGTGTCCCACTTTAAGCTAATTTATTTTTAAAATGCCACTCAACATGTACTAGTATGCTTATTTGAAGTACTTCACTAATTGACACAACTTTATAGGGCCTAGAAAATATATTTTAAACTATCTCCTTGGAGGGCAGGAATTAAAACTATATTAGAATAATAATATTTAAAAAAAAAAGTCTATTATGTCGCCTCCCATTTCCATGGGACCATTAATTTAAAAAGTAAGTTAAACTGTATAATGCCATAATGGATAGGAAAACTCCACATATGGTAGACACAGCCCTGTTAAAATAAAGTAACATTAGTAATCCAATCAGTAAAGATATGTATTTTCATCCAACAGTACCAAGTACCCACCTAACTCATAATCTCTCCCTTCCCCCATAAAAAACCTTGATTTCTCACCCAGATGTAGGGGAAAGAAAAAGTGGTTTGATTTTCTATAGGGAAAAAAAGCTATGTGTATACCTACCAAAGAAAAAGCAGGCTTCTGAAGCAAGAGTTATCTTCTGTGGTCCAGACAACACAAGTGCTCTTTTACAATATTTTTACTTAGGCAACAATAATGACTCAACAACAAGCACGCAAAATATGTATTTTTGTACCACTGGCAACAAGCAGGACAATGAGGAGAGGACACCTACTGTTGGTCTGTCGTCGTTAGGGCTGGTAGAGAGGATGCAACAGATGAAATCGTTAATGCAGGGCCTGATTTGGCAAAGCTCTTAGACGCTTACTTAATTTTTAAGCACTTTAGTAAAACTTAGCATTCAAGCAAGCTTGTATTTATGAGCTTTTCTGGATCAGCGTTACTGTGATTATTAGAAATAAAACAGTAAAAAGTAGAATAAGACATGTCTGTGTGATATGCTCCGAAATATGTTTCATTAAATACCTAAGCTTTAACAACAGCCAGAATGAATATCAACACTTATGCAGGCTCGTGAACCTTGAAAAGGTTTGGCAAATTGAATTTGGTTTCAGTACAAGTCAAACCAAAATAAGACATAGCTGCAATTTACAATTATCGCATATATTACTAGATGGCTTTCTGAAAAACATAACCTTTATTGCACATCTTGCAATAAGCATTCAGTCACTTCGAAATTGCTTCTAAATCTACATAATCAGACATCTCAGAATGAGAAAGACTCAGGGTACAGTTTCAGAAGTACCACTTCTATTTACTCATACATCTACTAGGTCTTGTCCTGAGACAAGAATTGCTGTAAACAAAGCTATTACAGTCTGATTATTAGGCAGCTTTTGGAAAATATAGTTATTTGAAAAAATCAGTAAATTTATATCATAGACAAAAGTAAAGCAAAGTGGCATATCATTTGACATGTTACAATGTATTTATTTCTAATTGTTCATATCTTTTTAATTTTTCAGTTATCCATGAGTATATTTAACTAAGAATTACATACTAGTTGCATGCCAACCTATGTTAAATGTTCAGGGACCAACAGCTTAGGCAGTCTCACAAAGTCAGTTAAAGTAAATAAGAATTAGGTCCAGTACATCCTCTTCAGTAATTTTAGGAACCTGTGCTGCAAAAGTTAAATTTGTGCAATCACCAATTTAAATAACAATTTTATTATTTCATGTTATAGTATATAACTTTGTTTAAGTAAGTATATGATCTTTTTTTCAACATCTGAGCTGCAAAAGCCTGGAATATTAGATATTGTAGCTAAAAAGCAGTGTGAATTTGCGAACTCAGTAAATTAATTCTTGCCAACCTATCTGCTGTCCATTTGTTAAAGCATTTTTTCCCATTTCCACTGAGTCATTCACTTAGATAAGCTATTAACATCAGACTGATATGAATATATCAATCAGATTTCATATATATTGCACCACAGGCTACAGCTGTGTTCCCTTGTAACAGTTAAGGAGAAAGCTTCTGCAATGTATGCATTATTTACCTCAGTATTATTCCATGTGGCTGTTAGCAACTTGATCTTATTTAATTGATTTAAATTATGTGGAAATAAATGAAGAAAAGGAACTGTGTTTCACCAGTATCATATAAAAATGTTTTAAAATTTTGGTTACTCATGTGAACTTCAGGATACCAAGCAACTGAAGTCCAGGTATGTGATACTAAAAAAAGGAAAAGCTCAAGCAATTTCAGCCTTCCTTCTCTGTTGGATGATGTATAAATACCTCAGTGGGATAACAGCCTTATTATACAACCTGGTTCGGTCATCAATCAGTTTTCCATGAAATCTCGTCTTGGCAGGTTATGAAGAACGAGTTTGCTGGCTGTCCCCTCAGTATTTCTGACATAATGCTCATTATACTGGATACAAATACATGGTATTTCAGATTTATCTGCACCATATTAAACCAACATGTCAGCCCAGATGCAAAAACTACTAAATCCTTTTAACCACACACGAACAGACTCTACTTCTGTGTCACAGAAATCAGCTAACAGTTGCTCCCTGTTGTGCGTGTGCAAACACACACAATACAGAAAAGATTAACATCAGCAGCAACCGTCACACTGTCTGCCCCTATGGGATCATCCAACTATTGTTTCTGAATTCAGTGAAGTTCGTTCCTACACAGATTTTTTTATTTTAAAACACTACAATACTGTAACACAAATTTTTTCCAAAGTGGTAACGGATCACCACGCAGAACAGTTTCATAAGCTACATCCAGAGTAATCATCAACTACTGTGATAACAAAAGACACATACGAAGATCCATAACCACCTTCATTTCTGATAATTGTAAAATACTAAACAACAGAAAAAATAACTTTTTTTTTTTCTTGCACACATTTCATTTTGGGTTTTATCAGAACCTGATTCAGTCTACATATTTAACACTGTTCCACATGTTCTTGCAGTCATCAGAAACCTTTTTTGAAAGCAGCCAAGCAGCTTCTTGCTGCTTTATTGCAGGCTCAAAAAAAAAAAAAAATACACCTGAGACCCTCCTTCCTGAGAACATCCAGAAAACACCATACTGTGTTGTGTTATCAAACACAAAAATATAGACTCAAATTATTTTTAGATATTTGTCAAGTAAAGTATCATACAATAAATATTTCACAAGTTTTCCTACTGGAATCAAAGATGAAGTTGCAATCAAGCAGCCATTAACTAAAGATCAAATGGACCAAATCCATGGTTTGGACCACATCCTCTGGTCACTTCTAGTCCCACTTAGTGGCCAGTTGAACTATTTTTGATATAGAATGCCTGATTTTTCTTCAACAGTGGATGGCATGGGGGGCGAGGGGGAAGGTATTAATTTCTCTGCTTAGAAGGGCTTTATAGTGGCAAGCTATTAATTCTAGCTGCCAAAAAATAATGTCATTGAACGCATTTACAGAAGGTTGTCTCTCTGTAAAGCACAGAGACAGAAGCACAGCTTTATGGTAGAACTGCGAAATATGCTTAATCATTCGGCTTAGTTTAATTGAGTACCAAACTGCAGTGCTCTATTTTTGTGTCAAAAACAGAGTAACACTGCATTATAGGGAGGCAAAAAGAAGCAGAATTTACAAAATACAGTAACAAAAAATAATGACCTGTTTGAGGAGCTTTTTGAGAAAAAGCTATAAATTTACTAGACTTTCCATATTTAGTATCATCCAGCATCATTCAATTTTTAAATATAATCTGACTTTACTTGTAAGATGGCTTTGCATTTAGGTTTCTGTTAAACCAGTAAGTGGATACAATACTGGAGATAACCAGCAGAAAAAGCATCAGAAATGGTACCAAATCATCCTTCAATATTCATTTAGTAAATCTTTATCAAAGTAGGTAAATAAATTTATGCAAATCTATTTTAATAGTGCTTCCATGAAAATGCTTTACAAAATAATCCTCATTACACTTGCTGCAAGAAAGGTTTAGAAAACAGCAGTTATTTTTCCCATGTTTTTTTAGCAGTTCCTTTGAAAATACATTATGATATTTAGAATTACAGAAATCGGGACAGGCAAGAAGTGAAATGACTGAATCATAGTGGTAGGCGCCAAAGCATTAAACACTTCCTAGCCATGAGCATGCCAAATTAGGGAATGCTACATTTCCTGGAAATGTCACCATGCCAAATTGGCAGGCAGCACAAGGTCATGTCAGGAAAGAGTGGAGCTGACAGTTTAGAAGGCAATGACTCAAAATTTGAACTACCTATTTTTTACAAAGAAGGTCAGAATTTTATATGTTCAGCCTACACACAGCCTTCAATGAGCATTCTAGGAAATCTACTCAATTATAAATTGTTTCACTTTCTCCTGAAATTGAAAAATCTGAACATGTTTTAAGTTTTCTGTGAGTTCTGTAAGAGTATTAAGTTCATAAGTGTAAGTGCTAGTCACCAACTCAAATGCAGATTTAGGTGTCTGCTAAAATTTCGGATATTCTCAATGGGAGCCCATCCACACTGTTGTGCTGATGGTCTCAAACATGTTTTTGGTCTCTGTTGTTAGGAAGATGTAAGATGATTACTCTGCGTTTGGTTGGTTGGTTGATTTGTTTGTTTTTCCAAAAAGGCTTTTCTACTAGCACCTGTATGTAATTAGACTAATTGGTGAGTAAAAACTCTTTTTCCATTCTGGTTCTTGTGTAGCTCTTCGGAGAGTCCTGAATATTTTTTTAATAAGATCTTAGTGAATTACGTTATAACCATATAAATCTTACCTCTTCCCACTGGTGTATGTATCTAATCAGTCTTGAAAGGCGTAATAAACGTAACAGGCTGAGGATTTTTGTAAATCTCACAATACGAAGTGCTCTTGCTGTCTTGTAAACCTCCGAATCCATTCCCTTTTCTACAATGAGAAAGATATAATCCACTGGTATTGATGAGATGAAGTCAACCACAAACCAGCTTTTTAAGTAATTCATCTTAATGATTTTAGGGTCCAGTATTATTTCAGAGCTGTCTTCATTTACAGTCCCAGTTCTAAAATTCATGATCAAGTCCAATAGAAAAACAGTGTCTGACGCCACATTGAAAATAATCCATGGTGTTGTTGTTTGTTCTGTGAAGAATGTGATTCCAACTGGTATAATGACAAGGTTTCCAACCATCATTATGAGCATGATTAAGTCCCAGTAAAACCTAAAAAAAAAAAAGGAAGAAATAGAATGGTTGATGTGCTGTGGTAAAACATGCTTAGAAAAATGGTGTCTAACATGCCACCAACTTCAGCTCGAGATACTTAAATATTTTGTTAATGCTAAGGAAACTCTCATTTGTTTTAACTCATTCAATATATTCACAGTCAGCAGAGAAGACAAAGTAATTATTACATTTCATTACGTGCCTTCCTTCTCAAGAATACACATCTAGGATAAAGACAGTACTATGGTTTTTCACTCCATGGCATATCTGAAAGGTGTGCATGTGTGGTACTCTGTAGACTTATCCAGACTTGTATCAAAACCTGATAGTGGGTTTATATAACTAAAACTGATATCTGGTGCCTACCAGAACTGCTTTAGCAATGTGGTATTTTTCTAAGGCTTCTATCCAAACGGAAACCCAAACATCTACCTCTTTGCAAATGTGCTTGTACCATCACAGTGCTGGAATAAAATTGCAGGAAAAGAAAAAAAAAAAAATAGGCACTGAAGCAAAAAAATAGAAATAAAAAATAGATAACATCAAAACCTCCATCCACATCCTAATTGAACTTTCATGCATTTTTACGGCCTCATAGTCTTATCTTCTTTCAGAGCTAGCTAAGAAGCCTGGACAGTAATAGCTGCAACTTGCATAGTATAAAATGCTTACTGGAGACTTCCCATTTTGCTCCAGAAGTATCTAAAGTCTCCCCTCTAACACTGTTAGAATGCAGCTTACAGTGCCAAATACAGATTGTAGAGAGTGAGACTCATAACTTTAGCATCTGTTATAGAAATGATGAGTAAACCCACCTGCTACATCAAATATACATCTACCCTGATGGAAGATTTCCAGAGTAGTATACACCCAACAGATTTTAAGCAAATTATGATAACTCCTAAATGTTAAACTGTCAAAGAAAGTTCCATACAGAAACTGAAAATTAACTTCAGAAAGCCTGAACCCAATGCATGATCTCTTATTCTGCTTGAGAACGAGATCTGCTTGACTAAACCTGATTTGGAGAGGCACAGAAACCACTCAACAGCAGTTCCCCATGGATTCACTAGACTTCCTATAAGACCGGAGGCAGCAAAGGCTCCACAACTATCTCCCTGCTCCAGCCTCCATACGGTGAGGCCTAGTGTGGGAGACATGTGAAGGACACGCCACCAACACAGTCCTCCAGCACTGGCTTCCAGGCCACTGGTTCCATCACACAACCACCAGCCTCCTGGCATGCAAAAAACACCATGATCTTGGTAAAGGTTCATGGCAATGAACAATAATAATAGTTCAAATGGCCACAGAACATTTCAGAAACACAAGTTTAGTTTTTGCTAGACTGGAACAGAGCGTATGGATTACACTAAGTTTAGGAGATTGCTTCTTGTATTCAACAATCCAGGCTTATAAATTCCCTTTGTTTCACATTTATCCATGAAAACACTTCTGAGTTTACAAATTGCTGATCTGATAATACAAGTCATTAACTGTAACTGCAAAACACACTAAGGCAAGAGTAGCATAGGAGTGAGAGTGGCACGAGAATTCCCAGTTTTAGAATTCTTTATTCCAAGATAAACCTACAGAGATTAGGTTTAACTATCATTTCGGAGAGTAGGTGGCAAAGCACCATAAACTAGTATTCAGAAATTGCATGAAATAGATTTTACACATAATTCCCTGTATACTAGAATGTGATTTATGTCTTACACATCTTTTGTCTTACAATAAATGTGCATACAAAGTGCTATAAATATTCAGTTTTATGCATGCCGTATGTATTTTTGCTTCGCATGTGATGGTATTCACCATTTCTGTACCATGTCTGACAAAAACTTTCTGATTTCTCTCATCTTTTTAAACTCATTTAATAGGCTTTTGCTGTGCTAGATTAATTTTCAATAATCTAGAATTACCATACAGAAGGAATCACTAAATTAATGTATCACTGCTACTATGATCTACAGGTACAATTACCACAAACGCTTTTACAATGTTATTGATCGAAATACTTCACAAAACTGTTCTCTTGGAGAATAAATGTCTCCAAGGAACCCTCAAAATGAGTGGAAAACCACTAGGAAATCACCACCAGAGGTGTACTTGTAGCTGTGGCTCACTCCTGAGTGAAGCATTGCTTGATTTCTGATTGACCTTTACGTTTCACCAGCACAGGGAGCAGTTATGCAAGGAAGGCAAACCAAAGCTGCACAACAACCAGCCACCCGGCCAACATAAAATATTATACAGAACAAGGTGTTTTTATCCCACAGTAATCCATGGTTTAAAGGATCATTAATGTACTGCGATTACGTAAAATACACTGGAGTTCCTGATGTTGAATGTCAGCAAAAGTGGTAGCATTAGGGCTTCAGTAATAAAATAAGATTGAATGCTAAAGCCTATGAGATGGCACCAGTTTTGTATTTTGATTCTAGCCCACAATATAGTGCAAGCTGGTTAGTTTGTAAGACAAATTCGTATTATATTACATTTTTCATTTAGAAACCAATCACACATTTTCTTTTAGGAAAACGTTTCTAAATGGCAATGTTACATGATATTTTTCTTTTAAGTTAGAAAAAAAACTAGATGCAATTCCCTGTATTGCCCTTCTGTGACCTGTGCAGAGAAAGTAATACAATGCGTTCCCGGCCTACTTGTTCAGAACATCCTACAATCCACGTAACCAAGAGTGAGCAGGGAAGCTTCACAAGAGGGTGAAAGGAGATGCTATTGAAGCACAGAGGCAGCCCTTTGTTTCAAACTATTTATAGCTTTGTTTATTTATTTTTGCTACTTGCCACAGCCCCTTCCCCCCAAGTGAGGCTGGTTATAAATTTAACACTTACAGTCTCAGAGTTCTAGATTTATACAAGGGTTTATGAAATGTTGACAATAAGCAAGGAAGAGATAGGCCTGTGACACAAAATTTTCAAGAATGAGGGGAGGGAAAAAAAAAAAAAAAAGGAGCCTGGGAGTATTGAGATCTTTCAGAGCTCACAATGAGAAGCAAGAACTGACCCA
The DNA here is from genome assembly GCA_013399365.1 of Pampusana beccarii. Classification (NCBI taxonomy): domain Eukaryota; kingdom Metazoa; phylum Chordata; class Aves; order Columbiformes; family Columbidae; genus Pampusana; species Pampusana beccarii. The sequence goes on along the minus strand of VWYH01005417.1, from coordinate 106,569 downwards.
TAGCAAACTGCCATAGAGCTTACTACTCCTCTGAAGCTAACTTGGTAGAGCTACTACTACTTGCTGTTAACTGAAGGTACGGAGGTCGCACCACACCGCACTGAACTATTCCTGAAAATTTTAAATGCTTCTAAATGGCTCAGATGTTTAATATCTCTAGATGAAAAAAAAAAGTATTAAAAAACATTTTTAAGGCATATTTTTTTCTAAATTGTAAAGAATTATTTTATGCAGAAATTTAAAAAAAAATCACTCTTATTATTGCTTGGGTATTCTCAAATAAAACTAGGTGGATTCATAGCACTCTTTCAGTGATCTTTTCACTGTAAATTTATAATATCTACTATACTTCCAAAACTTACAGTAATAGCATGGTGTTCTTTACAGCTCTGGAACATGATGCTGAAGCTTTGGTGGTTTATTTATTGCCACAGGCTATCCTGAATGGGATGAACAGTCTGTTCAAAATGAGTGCCTACACAAGCAGCAATAAAGATTTAGTATTAATTAATCACTGTTTGTACTAAGCTTAATAATGTAAGGCACTATGAATTCTACCAGGCACTTTATTTTCCACTTTGTATATCCAACCCAAAGAAAACTGAGTCTTAAAGAAGGAAATTTCAGCTCTAAGTTAATTTTCTGAATAATTTGCTGTGTATACAACTGTATAAAAAGTCATTGAGATCTGCCTTCTTTATTATCTCCTGGTTGCTGCCCATTGACACAGCAGTCTCAATGTCCTTGAATCAGTGCAGTTTGATATGTGATTATCCTTATGGTACACCCAGATTGACCCAGCAGAAGTCGTCAGCAGTCTAACAAACCATACAGCAGAGTGAACAGCATAGCAAAGGCACTGGGTGCTGTGACTGGAGGTCACAGAACAGTCACAACTCTGCTTAAGTTTTCTGAGTTTCCAGAAGATCATAAAAGTAAAAAAAAAAAAAGCAAAACATATCAGTAAAAATCTCAAAGTTAAGTCACAAATACTCATCAGCCACATTATGAGCCACATCATGAACTGGAACGTTTTTGAAAAAGATACTAATTCAAATTGCTTGTAAAATATCTTTCAAACCAAACCTGATGCATCTGAGACATGATTTCATTCTACACAGAGAACCCAAAACAGTACAAAATTTTCACAAGCTTTCCATGTAAAACTTGACTCCTCTTTAGTTAAATATTTTGCTTGACTAGCAGATGTTCACTGAAATGAAAACTGACTTTTTCTCATCTCAGCTTCAAACGCGGCTTTATTTATTTTGCTTTCATGGATCATCAGTTCACCTAACAGAGAAATCAATGTCCTATATACAACAAAACAATCTTAGTATATGTAACAGTAATTTAAAACTTTATTACAACATACTGTAACAAGCACTAAACTTGGTATTATCCATGTCAGAATTTGATTCTCACCAGACCTGCCATCTTTCTCTTGCTATGCAACTATATTATTCTTTTAGTAAGAGGGAACAAAGCTAGGCATGCCTGTAAACATCTCAACTTGCAGATAATTTCTGGGATGTCTTAGAAAGGACAGGAGGATGAAGAAGGGAGGATTTTCTTCAACAGACTCAAACTATCTTCATGATTGCACAGGTGTTTGTACTTGAAAATTTACTGAAAAATCTTCACAATTTTTTTTCACAACCTGAAAGTGAGGATATCCCCTTCTGCCCAGCTATCCACTTTCATTCTGCCCATCTGTCTCTTACACATACACACACCTAGAGGAAAACACGCTTCTTCTGGGAAAAAGGAATACAAATCAGATACGAAAATCCTTCTATTTTAATAAGAAATATTGCATTCAACATCTTCCATGGAACAAATTATGTTTAAATGTTGCAAATCTGTTGTGGAATGCTTCCTTGACTTTCGCCCTGCAGCAATTTTTTAATTTTCAAATTTCCAAACTTAGAATTTACTGTAACCTATGGGTTTGCATTAATACAAATGCATTAAAATGGCTAGTGAAGTGTCAGATCTTCACATTGGCCAGTTTTGCTTTAGCAAAGGGGACACTTCTGCAGTTGTGTTGTCCTTCTCTATGGGTAAAACTTTCCTCATCTGAATGTACTTAGTATTGCAAAGCTTTAGAAAGACAAAACATTGGGTTTGTGTTTGGTTTGGGGTTTGTTTTGTTTTTAAAAGATAAACTATTCTTCTGAAATTGTTGATTTATATTCTCTATTGTCCTTTATTTTTGCTCTGATAGCTTTTAGCTTATGTTGAGTAAACACAAACGAGGAACTTCGCAAGGGTGAGCCCCTTTCGCATCTCACCCCTTGACTGTAAAGCACACACCACAGCCGAGCACTAACGGCATCTCCTGCACTTCAAGTGCTGAGGTTGAAGGGCAGAAATTATTAAGTAGAAGCCTGTGACACTTTCTCGGGTGAAAATTTCATCAATATTAGCTATCCTTTTTTGATGTAAAACACATCAAGCTTAATTAACTTTCACTGACCTAGCTAGGTATCCTGCTGAAGCAGCAGAAAGGCTTTCTCTGCCTGCCCAGACCGGCCAGTCTGGGATGAGGCAGAGGCTCGTGTTCCGAAAACTCCATTTCCCTGACTGAGTTATGAGCAATGCTGGACCCGGGAATCTTCTTGCTTAATGGTTTCATTCTGATTAAGACTAAAAGCAATTTTAAAAATAAAATAATAACAAAGTTTTCAGACCCACCAAAAATCTTCATTTGATTTCAGACTAATACTGAAGTCCTTCACTCCAAGGTTAGCCATATATACTTAGAGAGCCAATTTGTGTGCCTTACTGTTAATTTTAAAATATTGATGCAACCTCCTACCCAGTAGCAGAAAAGGAATTCTAAGATAGATTAATAAAATTCAGCAACACTGAGCCTTCTTTTTTATATAGCCATAGAATGTATCTAAAAATCACAAACTTGCACAATTTCAAACAGATTTCATGAGTTTTATCTAATAACTAAACACACTTAGTAGTGGAGATCTGTGATTTTTTTGCTTAGTTGTGATTCTATGCATAAGGCAGATGAATAGATAAATGCAGCTCTCAGGGGACCTGATCAGAGCCCAGTAAAGCCAATGAAGAGCAATTTACTAGTTTCAAAGGCTTTGTTTGCATTGTTTGGTTAGGTTTAAAGCTTGAGTGCTTCAAAGGTTTGATTACTAGAGAAGAAAATCACAGTACTGTCCATGGAAAGTGACTATAAAATTAACTAATTAACATTACATTAATATATATATACGTATATTCTCAATAAATTCAACTAATATTTAAGCAGTGGACATTTCAACAAAAAAAAAATTAATTCTCACTACACATTAAATAGCTTCTGTCTAAAGTTTTTATAGTATTTTACAGGCAATAAAGTCTCAGATTTCTGATACGTAAAGGCACAGGAGTAATGCTCTCATTGCATATGTGAGGGGTGGAAGGACAGGACAAAAAGAAATTTATATAACATAGCAATATTATTTAATATTGAGCCTATTTGGTTTTAGCTAATAATCCCCTACCACGAGTGCTTGAATACATCTCATGTTTGCCATTGCTTTTCCTCCAGATAAACTTATTAAGCTATAGCAGAAAGAATTAAATCCTGACTTCCACGTAACCTTGGGCAAGAACAGTGCAACACTGCTAGAGGAGCTCTGATATTGCTTTTGCACTCCCCCATCTTTACACAGTTTGCCCTTTCTTCAGCCCCATTCCTTAGTGAAAAAGCAAGGTAGTGGTCCCATCCAGATAGCTACCAGCTAGGAACTCACAAATTCATTTTCTACTGGAAAAAGCTGAATCTGTCTATGCTGACCTGTATGCTGATCAAAACCGACTTATTTCACATTATCAAGATCGCTTTTGCACCAAGACATGTCACAGCACAAGTAACATATCTTCCTCAAAACTACTCCCCCCACCCCATTCAAACTGTTAGACCATAGCCTCTCAGTATCAGGAAATATTTTGTATAGGCACTCCAGCTGATTTGTTTCAGTTTCATATTACCAGCCCTTAAACCAAGTGCTAATTGCAACATACTGATTTGTTAAGTGTCAGCAAATTTCTGTAGTAGATCATTGCAAAAGATGCATTCACATTCTCAAATTAGAAATGACCGCTTTACAGGCATAAGAAAAAGTTTGAAAGAGACAGGTCTAAAAATATTTCAGTTGCAAAATAATCTCATATCTCATGTTGGAACACTTGCATTAATTAAGAATTTTGTAGTGACAGTAATTTTAAGAGTGTCATTTAGAAATACAACATTCAGGGTGCCTCCATACTAAGTAAAAATTCAGAGGCTTACACTGGGAGAAGCCTTCTGTAATTCTTCTCAAAAAAGCATCACGTGAAAAGGAAAGTACCTTAACCGACATCCCCTCGCAAAACCAAAAAAGCCAGATAATGTCACCTAATATTTTTCTTTAATAGATTTTTTTTTTTTTTTACTAATTCAGTCTCTTATCAGTGTAATCTTTACAGGTTCTGCTGATGGTGAAAAGTGCATTTTGTCTGCTATCTTCAGAGAAGAAGATGGAGAAGACATTGCTCAGTAGCTATTGATAGACCTCAGTTATGAGGTTTGGTGAGGAAATTGGCCTGTGACCACTGAATAAGTTGGAGCAATTAGTTTTTAGAGGTGAATGAATACCTTTGACAAGAAAAACTAGACTAGGACCATCAACTTGGTTTGTGTAAGAAGACTTCTGGTATTTGACATATAGACTAAGAATTTCATTCTGATAGTCAGAGGTAAAACTGGCTTTGTGCATGTAACTGTACAAAGATGCAGTACATTCTGAGAAGCCACTTCAAACACAAATTTTCATTTACCAGAAATTGGTGCATCATTTCTTGAAAAGTTCACTGAAGGCAAGACTGTGCAGCACATTTAAACTGATTTTTTTTTTTTTAAAGAGGTAGTCTTCAAATTCATAAAGGGAAAAATCAGAGATGTAAAAAAGTGCAAAAGAACTATAGATAAGTATGAAACAAGTTCATGGATTATACATGCAGATTTTGTATTCCTACATCATGACTGAAAACAAATATACATGACTGAATATTTAAACACCTCATATATCTACATGGATGTACAAGATTCTAGTGCAAGAACAAGTAATTGAGATAGCATAAATATTTAATGTTAAATTATTATTCCCTTTTACAACTATTTACGGCTAATCTTTGGTTCCAAAGCCTATGTTTCTTCAAGTATAAAAATAAGTACTGAGATTTCAACCCTTTAAAATAAGTGGAAGTACCATTTTAAGAATAAGTAAATTGTTTCACTGTAACCCGTGAATATAACATGTTGTGTTAAATCACTAATAACTTGTGTTTGCTGTGAAAATAACGCAAGAAACTGAGGAACTGGTGTTCAAAACAAATCAAAATTACCACTTCCTTCATTTTTACTTATACTTTGATGAAAAAGGATTAAAATATATTTCAGACACCTTTTAGAAGAGCAAAGGAAAAACATCAAATTCACAACAGAGCAACATGATAAGTAATTAGGGTCATGTCATGTGCATCCCCCTTTTGCAAAACAGCTTAATACCTACAGCTCTCCCCAATGCCTCAGAAAATCCATTTGACTTTCCTCACCTATCTGTAGGTAGCTGAGCCCAGGATCTCCCCCTTCTCTGGAAAATTCATCACCCCCAAGCCATACTGTGTCTCCTGAGGTGAGGTACACTGCTGCCTTGTTCTCTTTCCCTAAACAAATATAAACCAGAGCAGGAAGCAAAACCTTCTACCCAGGGAAGGTGACGACTACACCAGAGAGGAATTCTCACTTTTTTGTTCTGTCAAAGCAGATCAGCTCTGAGAGGCAATATTGTTATTGAACACATCTATGCCAGAAGTGTTATGCAAAGTAAATGTACAGGTTTAAATTCTCTCCATCAGAGGATAGAAATTACTCTGCACTTCCGACATCAGGGACGAACGGTTTGGATTCCTGAGCGGATACAGGAGATATTCATGTACACATTCAAAAATACATGCTGAAAATAGCATTAGTATGATTATTCGTTATTTTGTTAACTTAATTAACTGAATTCATTGCATCTATTTATCTTTCTAAAACAGCAATTAATTGAAAAACACAATGTGCACAATACAAAATATTTTAAGCAATGAAAGTAGTAATCTTCCACAAGCCTGCTTATACCTTTCCCCACATGTATTTATTATGGTTGTCTTTTTACAGGGTGACACACCTCAGGAGTTCTGCACTAGTGAGCAGGTAGGAAGGAGGATGCTCAGCTAGAAAGTTCCATGTGCAGTTTTGCCATTATCTTTCAAAACAAAATTTCATACCTCATACACTACAACACCTTTCCCTACCAGAAATAAAATGCAGCTCTTGCATGTGTCTCATCTCTACACCATCTACACTCAGTCCCCATTTTCTTCGTCATTCAGCTTGTATCCAGATCTCTCTGCTAGCCATTTACCTTCTACACTATTTAAGCAGATGCAATGTAATTTTAACATTTCTTTAACATTTCCCAGTTTACATACTGCATGCTCCGGTCTTACCATCCTCTTTAGAGAATAGCACTCTGCCCGCATTGCCAAAACAAATCAGCTAATTATGCAGCTAGACAGAGCAGTGATCAGACAGACTGAATATTCACTTTTTTAAAAGAAAAAGGGAAACCCAGAAAAGCAAACAAAACAAATAACAAAGAGAATACATGATGTTTGAAGATGTTCTGGTTGTTGGCCTACGTAACCGTGGCCTTGTTCGTTTTACTTCTGTTCCTCTCACTGCCTTTTCATGCTATTTACCGTATAATGCTCCAGCAAGCTCCACGCAAGCAAGTCAGAGCAAAATCTCATGTACTGCCACTGTGAGCAGCTCAGTGAAGGGTGGAGGTTTGGAATACAAACCAATTTTCTGGGGATGCAAAGTCCACGTCTGACATTTATGAACATTGGTCAGGGTAATGGAATGTGATTACTGAATGGCCCTTTTGCAGTTTAATTCAATATAAGTGAACAAAGAAGGTTTTTTTTTCCAATTAAATGGCTTTGGTTATTCTTTCAAAAGCAAACAATTAAATGCCTTCAAAAAAACACTACAAAATAACTTACGTATACTTACTTGTTAATTTTTTTTTTTAATCTACAAAACAGGAGATAACCTGCAATATCAAACACTCCAAGAGATTGCCTTTACATGCAATGAGGCCTTTTCTTTGCCAGCAGCAGTACTGCAGGCCATATCCATTGGTTATAATCAGAAAAATAAGGTTCCATTATATTTTGTCACAGGTATACACAACACTGAAACAGATGGCCAAGATCAATTTCTAAAAACAATTGGTATTACATTTAGAAACTATGTGTTGGAAGTATTTATTGAACTACGGCAGATTACAAAGTTGAAATACATTTGTTAATTATCGTTTTAATTTAGTCATATTAAATGGTTGTTGAGTCAGTTGAAGATATTTGATAACAATATATAGATTAATTTAAACTTCTACTTGATCTTCATTGAGACAGAGCCATCTGAAGTAAAGCTATTATACAAAATATGTATACTAAAGCTTTTTTGCTCCAAAGTTGCTTTAAAAAAAAAAAAGGAGAAAAAAAAGAGAGAGGAAGTCACTTTAGGCTCCAGGAAAAACATGTCAGTTTTCAGCCTGAAAAATAAAAGATTGGTAAAAATGTTAAGATCTGAAAATATATTCAAACTTTACTACAGGCTTTGTTATATGCTTCACCTATAAATATTTATCAGAAAAAATATAAAAGGGAATTATTTAATAATCTACTTCTCCACTTCATATTTTGGTGGAGTGTTTTGTTTTTCACAGTTGACTTTGAAGTCTCTTGGTCCAAAAATTCTCATTCTCCGATCCTCGGGCATTGGAACGGGGTCTGTATTCCTGAACAATGGCACAGCCCACGTGCTGCTCTCAACATCAGCAGCGCAGTACAGGTTAAGGGTGACAGGGAAAAGTGTTTGCCTGCAAGTAAAGTTGCCTATAATCGTAGCCACTGATAACTGACTCTAAAATAAGCACTCAAAGGAACTTTGGTCAGGGGCCTATGACCTGAACTATAAACAACAGCAGAAGTACCAAGGAAGATATTTACTCCCATACAGACAGATGACTGTTGCTTTGATACAGCACAATAACAAGAGCTTCTCTTTACCGTGGTGAATGAAACACCAGATGTCCATCTTTATCTTCCATCCATATTAACTCAAAATGAAGTTGTCTACATATAATAAATAGGTTTCTGGCTTTCTGCAAATTAAAACATTTTACTTTGGAGATCTTAAGAGAGGTTTTAGCCAGAAGCCAATATACCTCAGAAAGACAAAATTTAATTTAGCCAAATGTTTGTTTCATTTCTGGAGGACAGTAAGTTATGAACTATTCAAAACTGTTTAAGCTAAAGATGTGCAACAATTAGAACAGCCAAACAAACGTTAATAATTCAATGGTGGAGGACAGCAAGAAATTCAGGGCAACAAATGATTAATAGAACTTTTCACCATAATCTTAGAAAAGACATTGATCTGTGCTCTGCAAATCAAAATATATAATGTGACAGAAATGGAACATGAAGCATATTCAAAATATTCTGATATACTAGTTCTGCAAATTCAGAGCACCCATGGATGACATTTTTTAAAAATCAGTTTTACCATTTACAGCTCCTTATGGCTAGAATTCTGAAAGATGTTCAGGCACAGAGTCCAGATGCTTACAAGTATCTAGGTCCCTAGCTCGTTCTGAAACCCAAAGATAGATAGGCTCCTGACATCCATCTCAGATCTTCATCTAACATCCTAGGGATTTGCACACTCTGCACAGAGCGCTGGGTAAAACTGTCATTTTCAAAGCCATTCCAGAAATGGAAAAATTTGTACTGGAAACATGAAACCAACTTAAAGATCATATTCCCTTTGCTCATATTGCCAGTGGCATACAATCAGTCTGTACATTCAATGCTAAGACGAGCTGCTGACACTTTGAGGAACCACAAGTCAGTGGCCCCAGCAGGAACATCTGTTACCATTTTACGCAGATTCATACTACCTGCGTTCCTGGGATACAAAGCTAGGTCGTCGTCTCTGGAGCAGGTCTGAACTCGGTCATGCTGTGAGGAACAAGTGTGGGAGTGGAAGTTCACTGCAGCTCTCCCATCCCTTCCACGGAAAGATAAATTGGTTCTAGCCCATGGGAGAATGCAAGAGTTGACTCCAGCCTGGAAATGGTACAAACAACCATGGTCACATCGAGCGACGTCCATACAGTCGTGGGGAACGTGGCTGGTGGTGGTGGAAATTGCTGTGTAACACTGACAGGCTGTATAATGCTTGAAGGAGTCTTCCTCAGACCCATCTTAAGAAGGATCATCCCTCGATAAAAGAAAATTGGCCTGCGTTTGAGTGACAGAGTACAGCATACAGGCAGACCACAGGAAAATCTACCTTCAGGAAACGAGAACAGAGGACAGTTCAAAGGGAAGCAAGAAGTTTTAAACTCACACCCAGTTCCTTTAAATAGCAAACTAAAACCAAATACATTTAATCAGATTCAGCCTTTCTTTATGTTGTATTTAGTTCACATCAGGCTAAGTAATATGCTTATGAAATAATAAAATATTAGGTTCTGGATGTAATTCTTTTCAATATCAAAAACCTTGAAACTGCTTTTAAATTTCTTCTTCCATTTCTGAGAGATAAGGCATCATAATAAATTCATTACTTCAAAAAATACAAAATAAGAATATGTATATATCATACTCAAGTTTTCAACACCCAGCAGTATACTACTGCATTTAATATCCTGTTCCACATTTCAAAAAACACCTTTAAGTTAGTAAAACCATGTATTTCAGATATTTACTGACAGAATGCAAGCAATTAAAAGTCAATTTTGGTCATGTGGGCACCTAAATTAGGTTACTTATCTCTCACTTGTCCCACACATGCAACATCTACTGCTTAATAAGTCATCGGATTTCAGATATTTTCAATTTTGACCCTTTTAAAATGCTCTGCTAGATTACCTACCATCTGGCAGTTCTTACTCTTGATACCACACACCCTTCGCATTACAGAAGTGTGCTTCTTATAATTATATCTTTAATGTGATAGATGTATGCAACAGAATTCCCAAGCTGGCAATAACCGGGCTGAGGAAACAATTTTGGAGACATATCTTGTTACTATGTCTATGGTAATGGCATGTTCAATTGCATCAGGTTACAATTCTCAACAGAAAACTGCCAACCTGCCCAAGTCATGGGAAACAAAAAATGTCCATACAATTATATTTTTTTAATTATTACAAAGTATTTATTTGCAAACTACAAAATACTATGTAGAATACCTAGCTCAATATCTCTTAGCTAGCAGACTCAGTAAGAATGGAAAACCATATAGCAGAGCTAACAAATTTTAGAATTAATAAATAAACTCTTAATTTCCATTTATATTAAAAAAAATTCATTATCTCTTCAGGAAGAGATGCAGGAGGGAGAAGCAGAAACAGAATAAGGTAAAAGAGAAGTTGTTTTCAAAAAAAAAAATCATCTGTCAGGGACTACATCACCATGCTCTTGCTAACTTTCAAATGAGAAGTGCAAGTTGTCTATAGCAAGATTTCACTGCCTGAAAAGTAGACCATAAGAAATGCCATAAATAAAAGATAGAAAAAGCCAGTTTTCAGTTTTTAGGGAGTCACCTAGATAACAGTTTCCATGAACACTGGACACACAGCTCTGAAAAACAGAACTTCTCTGAAGTATATGTGGTAAGGTGGGTAATGAGAAAGGCACCCAAGAATTTTGAGGTGCATCCTTGATTTATTTTACTATTTATGTTTTGTTTCAAAGTTTGTGTGTAACAGACTAATCCCTAGTTAGAAAATGAAATCTTGGTGTTACTACTGAGCTTGTCTGGCACTAAAGACAAGGTGAATCAGAGTGACAGACACACCTGGCTGTCATCTTCACTAAGAAATCAAGTGCAAACAAGCCCATACGCAGCCACCCCAAGGAACCTATAGCTCAGGATGTGTTTGGGGAACCCAGAGGCTTGCAAGTGTGTACCGTCAGGCAGTAATAAGGTGGTTTAGGGGGTAGTATTGCTGGTTTCATAGTAATTTCTCTACCAGACATAAATCAGAAGTCATCCTGGAATGAACATATGGACAGAAGCAACTCAAGAGCCCAACGGAAAACCTCTCAGTACTCATGTGAAAGCTCGATTGCATCCCCATGGTTTTGCAGCCACACTTTCATTCAATCTCCTGGGTAGAGTTATGTAGATCTTACTCTATGCATCTTATAAAAGTTCTGTATATTTTCCATAGCTTTGACGTAAAGCACGTTTGAATACTCATTTATCTGTAGGATCCTACGATATATCACGGTGAGTTTACTGCAGTCTACAGATTTGCTTAACGTCAGATCATACCAGAACCACACTGCCTGTTTGCTGCAGTCATGGCATCAAGAGAGATGCTTCTTAGGGGATCGGGTAAATTGCTGTAAGACACAACAGAACCAGCCAAGGAAACATCAATACCTCCATACGTTACTCTGCCAGCAGGAGACAAAAAAACTGGAGGTAACCTGAGTACGCTATGTATAGAATTGGAAGATTTGATGTCGTGAGAGCACATTTTCTTTCTGTGGGGTTCTTCATATACCAGAGCTTTAGCACAGGTGTAAGCTTCAGTGAATTCTAGACTGAGAACTGGATGAAAAGGAGTAGTACCACCTAAAAAAAAATCCTACTGTCAAAACAATTTTTATGTATATTAGCCATTTAAAGTACAATTAAAAAAAAAAAAAATCAAAACAAAACCAAACACAGCAACACACCATACAACCTAGCTTTGACTGGGAGCATAAAGCAACCTGTATTTTTTCAGCTGAAAATAAAGTATCTTCATAAGAATTTTTAATAAATATATTCTTAGAGATAGTCTATTAATATCAGCAGCATGCTAAATTCCAATAGCATATCAAATTATTTGTTGAATAATGTGCTTCATATCCACATAAACAACATAGATGTTAATAAAAGAAGAACAAAATCCTGTTCTTAGCTATATGACGCAACTCCAGCTGTGGGAACTTCACTGGCATAAATAAAAAAGGGTTTGTCTGGGGGTCTTTAAAACATATAATGGAAACAGACTGCATTTATTTTGTAATTAAATGAACATTTTCTGAACACAAGTTTACTCCAGAGTTATTCCAGTTGCACTGCAAACAAAGGCAATAAGATTACTGCAAAATATCATGCAGCTTGCCTGAATCTGACTATCATCAGATTAAAAAATATTAACAGAGATTTTATGGAAGCTAGATGACAGTGTCCTTGAGGTAGTACTGACATTGACTGCAGCTGATACAGTTTTTGGTCATTAACGTACCTTACTATGTGTCTGGAACGAGCTCTCCAATAATTAGAGCTGAATACACTATGATTTTTAAAATTAAATCATGCCTCTGGGAAAGGATCAGGGAAGAGACAGCTAAAGGACTTTCAAGCAATTAACGAGAATTGTACTGGCAGGTTAAAAATTAAACATTGCAAAGTAGGTTAAAAGTTTCTTCTCTCACAAAAATTATATGTTGACACAGAAGACAGCTCTCAGGCATACTGTTCACTGAAAGCAGAGGTGAGAAATGTATACCTCTTATTTACAACTAAATGAAGTAAATTTCTCTACTAATTTTCATATTCTGCGCCTTCTCTAAAAATAGTATTTTGCCTTCTAGTGCCTTCAAACCAAGTGTCTCAAAAAAAGCTGACAAAGTTTAATTAAATATTACAGTGTCACTGATCTTAGATAGGTAGGCAGAAATGCAGAGGTAAAGATTCTGACTTTTTAAAGTGACCTCTGATTTCGTACGTCTCTATTTCTACTATCCCAGGCTGAACAATCAGAAACTGAGCGACTCAAATTTTAACCTGATTATATAACCGTAAAAAAAACCCAAGCAACTTATCAAATGCTATCCATTTTTTATTCATCTTTGTAGCCACCAAAACCCTCAAACTAAATCCTAAATCTAGACTTTTATTTACTATTCCATGCTTTTACATGGTATTCCAATTCACAGTTCTCTCTGTATACTCAGGTACAATAAACCTATCATAAAGCATTACTTATTTTGATGAGCTAACAAATAAAGTGCCAGTACACAATCAAAAATGTGTAGTCTTGCTAGAATAATCAATGGGAATAACAAAATCAATACTTTTTCCCCATGGGCACAAGCATGGTGCTGATCTTACGATCTTACTTTTGGTAAGTTTATAAATATAGATAACATTAATCAAGTGGTTTTTTTAATCNGTAAGTCCCCAAAAACATCATCTTAAAGATTACATTTTGGTTTCATTTTGTTCTGATTTGTTTTGGTTTTTTTTAAACATACCTCAAAATAATGATAGAAGTATTCGCCTTTATTTAATTGTGAAAATGAATATTCTAAAACTAAGCATCTTGCAGAAAAAAAAATATATATACGTGTGTACTTTTTCGTAGGTGCTTTCAGCAATCTTCAAGACGTTTGAAGTTAAATTAAAAGTACCTTGGAAAACAGGAATTATTTGAGTTACTGAGCTTGTTCTCTGCTGTAAACATTTTCCTGTTTTCAAGTATGTAACATTTCAAAAGCATGAAAGAAAATGCAACGAATGGACTGTCACTCCAGGACTAGAATGGACGCATGAAAATTGGGAAATGTTCAANAAAAAAAAAAAAAACAGAAAACAGAAAAAGGGAGTCTCATGATACTGAGCATTCCAGCTCAAAGTTTAAAGACTCGCATGTAAGTCCCCAAAAACATCATCTTAAAGATTACATTTTGGTTTCATTTTGTTCTGATTTGTTTTGGTTTTTTTTAAACATACCTCAAAATAATGATAGAAGTATTCGCCTTTATTTAATTGTGAAAATGAATATTCTAAAACTAAGCATCTTGCAGAAAAAAAAATATATATACGTGTGTACTTTTTCGTAGGTGCTTTCAGCAATCTTCAAGACGTTTGAAGTTAAATTAAAAGTACCTTGGAAAACAGGAATTATTTGAGTTACTGAGCTTGTTCTCTGCTGTAAACATTTTCCTGTTTTCAAGTATGTAACATTTCAAAAGCATGAAAGAAAATGCAACGAATGGACTGTCACTCCAGGACTAGAATGGACGCATGAAAATTGGGAAATGTTCAAAATATACGTGAGCTCAAACTATGACTTAGTATTCTACATTATCAAGAGACAGAAGGATGCCTTATCAATAAAATGAATTGCTTGTCTTGAACAAACAAAGGCATAATCTTTCCCACATCCCTTAGACGTCAAGAAAGTGAGTGGTCAGGTGGACTCACCTGATTTGCTTTTGTGGTTCTTGGAGAAAATCTCAGAGGGGACAAGAGCACATGGCCCTAATGTGCACCTCTACATATCCATTTTCATTTCTACATGCTTACGAGTGGCACAAAAAGAAATGCCCATAGCTAGCTTTAATCAACTAGATTTCATCTCAAATGAATCAATGAGAGCCGATGATAAGACATTACTCAATATTAAAAATAATAGGAACTGAAGATGAAAAACAACCTAATGCATTTCTGGCCCTTATTCCACATCAAAGCATTTCCAATAGAATATTTTATTGCTTATTTTTGCTTCTGCTTCCTAAATGTCTCCTTTAGATATCTGTTGCTGCAATTTCACCCTATTACTTCTATGTAATTTTTTCCCTCTTTGTAACATCCATTTATGCATTTGAGGACTGTTAACATATTTCTTTTCAGCCTTCATTTATGGGAGACATGTTTTACCTGGGGAACTATTATAAAGCTTAATATATAACTTACTGTCAGAAAGAATTTTCAGACACTATAAATGCATTATTTAGGTTAATGCTACCATTTTGTCAATTTATGCTTTGGGGCATTTACAGAAGTAAAGTGCAAAAATTGTTGGAATGCAGCAAATAAAAAGCCAAATGCTACTACTTTTTCATACTTAATGGTTCTCTATGTTTAGTCATATACAAAGAGTGAATGTCCAAGTAATAGGAATAGTTTAACTGTACAAAGTTTTTCTTTAATAGATATTAAAATTATATTTGCCGCAATAGTATCTGAAAACGACGTATGAAAGATAGCTCTAGCTAAAATTGTACTTCAGTCATAAAAATATAAATATTTTTTTAAAAATCCTTTGTGCAAAGAATGTATACAGTATAATTATAAATCCATGATTATCAGTTTATTAGCAAATAATTCAACAGTCTTAACACTGTAAAAGAACCTCATGACAAATCCTGAGCAACAAGACTGAGATGACTACCTAGACAATAGAAAACTAGACATTTCATACTCCTACACTGCTGGTGATATAATGTATCCATGAAAACCCACGCTAATTTGTATCTGATCTACTTAATACAAACCAATATGACTTATATACTTAATTTTTCATACATATATCTATATCAATTACACTTAAGTATGATACAACACATTTTGTCTTCATCACATATAGCATTACCCTCCAACTCTACTGCTCTATATAAACCTAAGTATGTAACAGCTCACAAAAAGATAAATCTCATTAGCTTTAACTGAGACATTGCAGACATGTGACAAAAGAGAGGGACAAAGTGCTTACCCTAAGCTTCTTAAAATATAAAGGATAGGTATAACATGTGGAGACCGGTCCCAAAGAACAGGTTTTAAACCAATACATGCACGAATTTTAGAAACATGTATGTGAACTGCACATATGCAGAGTCTACCACGTTAGGGTGCCTGTCACCGGCAGTCAAAGACAGGCCCAAAAGACACGTACATATTAAAATAAAATTGATTCATAAGGCAAATGTAAGTTCAAAATCGAGAGAAGTATAATAAAAAACATGAGGTACACCAATATGTTGCAATTATGACTTACAGTTTGGCACATAATTGAAAAATTAAGCTGCACATGTGCATGGCAACATGGATGGGTTGCATAAAACTGCACAAAATAACAGAATGGTTTTTAGTATCAATAGACAAAAAAAATTGTTCCATAACTACCTAGATATACACATGCAAATATTGTGTCTTTCACCCTGATTAAAATCCACTGAAACTCGGCATTAAATTTACTTACAAGGTGGCATCAATAGAGCCTTCTATGACTTACAAAGATTTATATGACAAACCTCGTACATTTACATGATAACCCTGAAATGTGTATAGAAAAATGATTTGAAATTGGAATGCCACACTTGTTAAAAAAATCTGGCATACATTTACTATTCACTATGCTCTGAAATTTTCTGTTCAAGTTTTAGAATTAACTCTGCCTTTACTTTTCTGTTATCATTAAAATATGGCTTTGTGCTCCTTGAATAGATGAGAAGTTACCCGGAGAGATTCTCTCGACATAAAATGGCAACAGCTTTTTGCTATTGTTGAAAAGCAGTTCATATTTTGTGTTCATCTGCATAGGAAAAAGACCTTCAGCACTGCCCACACTGCACCTCCCTATCCGCTGCTGCGCCAGTCCACTCCACATCACAGACTTACTTCACTTCATCTTGAAAGCCAGTTAAATTTTTTTGTCCCCACTTCCAGTCAAAGGTTGTTCCCAAACATCAAACTAAAAACTGTAACCAACAGAGTGTGAAGGCTACGTTTACTCATACACGTATTATTTCCACTCAGTCTTCCTCATAGATGGCTATTTCTGGGCAAAAGATGCCTCTCCCGTGTGACTCTGGAGGTAGTAAAAATTTTCTTTGTAGATTGCTGACTACAGATGCCCTAGCTGATGTGGTAATAAAACACAGATTTCCAGAGTTTCTCTGTGTACCCATAGACGGGGAGAGAAGGAGAAGCTCCATGGCCAGACCAACAGCCCAGGCATGTGCAAGGAAGCCCTCTGAGCACTAAAGAAACTTCGGACATGCTCAAGGACACTGAATAATTAATTATCTGAAAAATCAGCCACGCACATTTCCACTAATACTAGAAGGCTGTACAATATAAAAGTCCCTCAAAGCCCACGGACAGTGCAACTCTGCTATGAAATGAAATGAATGAAATGTGTATGGCAGCAGCAGAACCACGTGCAGCTGCTCCCGTCTCCCGTCGGCTTCGTGCTGCTCTCATCCATCCCGTGGCTGTGAGGCCACGGCGCTGGACCAAGGATGCTCTCCCGTGGGCTCCTTCTTCTGCACGTGAGCAGGGGTGGCCGGAGGCACTCTGCATCTCACAGAAAGCACGCAGGACTTCAGTAAACCCCAACCAAAGCACTGACAATAAATTCACTTTCGTGAGTAATACAATTACACAGAATTGTTGTCCAGGTTCAGAGACACAGTAATCACAGCTGCGAAGAGATAAACAGAGGTCTTGTGCTGGGTTTGATGAGCATTAGGTGCTCAGTTTACATAACAGCTTCCAAATTAGACATTAACCTCGGAAGACTGGGAAAAGACAACCAGGAACAAAATGGTCCCCTTGTGGAAAAATTATGTAATACTTATTGAATTTAATTCTCCAAGGGTATATCTGCCTGATGAAGAGCAAATCCCTCCCTGAGAGACAGGCAGGATGGAGAGCCATAAAACTAGAGACCAAGCCCCACAAAGACACAAGTAACCGATTCACAGAGCACCAAATTTACAAACACAGCTTCCACAATCTCTTCAAAAAAGGGGAGTGAGAGACGGCACAGGGATGCTGCCCAACCCTCCAAACAACACAGCAAAGTATCACTGTGTAGAAAAACATACAAAGTTTTATAACAATCATGAGAATGAGGTCAAGAAATGTAACCAAATGCATCAAAGTATCCCAACAAATGCATATAAGCATACAGAACTAGAAAAACAAAAATAAAGGAAAGTACACAGGAGTCTGTTCCAGAATTTTCCTCTGCCTTATGTGATTAACCCAATATTGTCCTAATTCTCGCCTATATTTAAAATTTGCTGTGATGTCTGTTTTCATACGTGCTACAAACACCCTAATGATAGCTACATTTACAAACTTATTCTGAATCCTCCCACTTGGATACCATAAAATATTCAGCTTTTTACCTTTCTCTTGTTGTTTTAGAAAATTTAGTTCTTTCCCTTGGTGGTATCAACATTAACACTATGCAATTAGGATACCTCTCTCTCTTCGCATGCTTAAGGCTTGTCTCCATACATGCATTACATTGTTACAAAATCACACACAAAAATAAATCAGATCAAATCTATCTCTAAAAATGCATTTGCTCTGGTACAGAGACACTGTTGGGAGGCACTTACTAGCATTTTCACATTTTCACATAGGAACCGCATATACTATATAGTACAACTTCTTCAACCGTTTCTATAAACAGTGCCACCCAAAAAGAGTACTACCATTATACAGCTACAATTATTTCAGGAGAAACATCTCACATTTCTCACTGAAACAGTCTTACTGGCTAAAAAAAAAAAAATGGGTCTGGATCAGGTCACATCATCCCAAGACTAATGAAAGACTACGAACTTTATTTAAAAAACAAACACCTTATTCTGATAAATAAAGACATAACAAAACCCTCGGAAAATACAGTTAATTTAAGAATATGCAGGCAACGGGACTGAAAAGGATGCAGTGTTATTTATTCCTACTAAACATTTTAAAAAAGTAAACATAGGCTCTGATGTCTAAACCTTCCCACAGGAAGAATTAGGACAGAATTAGAAGATATTTCTGTAATGAAACAGAACTAACATGCCTATCACCTATTTCATCTATCGGTTTAAAAAGTTACATGCTGCACAACATGGTGCATAACCTCCTATTGCCCAAAACATCGTTGGGTTGTGCACCTCACTCAGAAGTCAATCCTACAACAAAACAAGGGAATTTACTTGCAAGAATAATCTTATTCATTGTAGTGCAATCTTAACATGAATAAAGTTATTCGTGCACACACATGGGTGAGGCCATCAGACCCTCCTAATCCGCTCCGCTTGCTACCACAACACCAGATGTGACCTGCTACATCCCTCTCGGGCTGGCAGAAAGGGAGCGGGCAGACTTCTGGCTCTCTCCCCCCCTAATGCACCTGCCAGTGCAGCTGAGCTGGCATGCAAGAGGGAAAAGGTACTCCAGGAAAAGAATGAGTGCAGCTCATTGCCTCCAGGGAACCAGGAAAAAAGCAGGGGTTTGAAGCGTGATATCAAGTCATAACTGAGTGTTGCCCTCCTCCTCTACTCTTGTAGCTGTACTGCTCTCGGGCTTGACTGCAAGGTGCGAGCACAGCTCACTGCGTAACACCTCACTCTGAACGGTCCCACTGAAACTTGGGCTTGGGAAGTATTTTTTGGAAGTATTTTCTTCTATTACCACTGGAAACGTGTCCTATTTAACCCACTTTTCCTTAGAAGATCCATGTAACTATTGAACGTTCTGGATTTTCCTCTTTTAAACGTGGTCTCCAGAACGATTCACTTATTGTATACATACAGGCTGTTGATTAAATATACTTAATGACGCCGATAGTTCTTGAGCAAATATTGTGGAGTGTAAAATTTACAAAGCCATATGGCCAGGTAGCATAGAGAATATAATGAAATAATCCTTTGCTTAAAATGTAATTTTAGAGGGAAGGATCTCTTCCCAGGAATTTCTTTGCACTGCTTTTCATTTGAATATTCAAATTTGGCATACGTTCAACTTACTGCAAAGGAAAAACTAATTTAACATCACATTTACCCGTCTACCTTCGAAAATGTAGTCTCCTACACAGCGTTAGCTTGGATAAAGTTATTTCGCAGCGACTCTGACCCAGACGTGCCTCCTCAACGCAACCCCCTGAACAAGTGTTTACGGCGGGCGCTCAGGAGGGGCCGGCGTGCGGCCAGCGCGGACCGCGGGATTCCACCGCTTGTGCTGCGACGGGCGGGCGAGCTCTCCCAGCCCGGGGCAGAGCCGCGCCCCGCTCCGCTGGCGACCCCNAGCTCGGCGGGGGAAGCCCCTCACCTCCGCGGGGCTCCCCTCGCTCCCTTGCAAGCCGGAGCGCGTCAAAGTTCGCGCCGGGCGGGGTGCGAGCCGGCGGGAGCGCCGCTCCGCTCCCGGCGCCAGGGCCACCCCCCCGTGGGGCGCCGGGAGCCCCGCGCTCACCTGAAGTCGCTGTAGGGGTGGATGATCCAGAACCCCGCAGTTTTAACCCTTTCCTGCTCCTTCTCCACCGCCTTCTGGCTGCCGAACATGCGGAGGGAGAATTTGTTGACCCCCGGCTGCAGCATGGAGGTGAACTGCCGCTGCATGAAGCCGTACTGCCGCCGGGGCCCCTCGGCATCCTCGAAGCCCACCACGGGCTCCTCGGCCGCGCCGCCGTCCACTTTGAAGCACACCGAGTTGCCATGGTCCTTCACGCCGCCGCTGCCCCCGCCGCCGGGGCTGCTCTGGGCTTTCTCCGCCGGGGCCGCCGGCTTGGATGGGAAAGCGTTAGCGCTGCCATCGTCCCGGCTGCCGGCAGAAGAGCTCCGCTTCCCAGCCTCCATGCTGCGGGGCGGGCGCGCCCCAGCTGCGGGAGAGCGCGGGGAAGCCTCGCCGCCGCCGGTGCCCTTCAGCGGCGCGGCTGGGCTCGGCCGCCCTG